>OX030950.1:156892343-157245402 GCA_943735915.1 Pherbina coryleti | reverse complement strand
ATAAATAAAAAAAAAAATATGGAAATGAGCAGAAATGAAAAATTTGAATTAGGTTATCATGTTTGGTGTTGGAAATTTCCATTTATACAAGCTGATTTCCAAACCAAAATAATAAATTCGGTTTAAAACGAAAATAAGAACCCTTTATAATATAAAGTATGTAATATATACGTAAATTTAAAAATGTCATTTCTGAATTAGAAGTCCAATTAAACAGTTTATTTTATTTATGATATGTCAAAAAAAAAAAATAAGTTAAATGTCTCAATTAAATGCTTCTCGTACAATTAACGTTTTTCCCTAAATAGAGGAGGGGACATTAATGTGTAGCGCTACTTTAAATTAACTATTTACGGCGCGCTTTTTTTTTTGTTTTGTTTTAATTTTGTGACATCTAATTCTTAAAAAACAAAAAATGTACAGCAGAAAACTAGCAATAATTACTAGCTTCTATAAGTGGAGCATACAAGGGATGAATGTTGACATGGAAGAAGTCGGAAGAACGAAACAAGAACATGTTGCGGCATTAATGTAAGCATGGGTCCTAAGAAGCAGCAGCTGACGATTGTGCTCTTACTGCGACGCCATACATGATGATGATGATGATCAGTACAAACAATTACTACATCAATTTTAATACAGTAGCTATAACAACACTTTGAACACTATACTAGCGAATGCGACTCTGTAGATACCACATGGAAACCAACCGTCCGACCAGCACTGATGCTGACATCGCCAGCACTGCTGATTCTTAACTTTGTTAAATTAGTTTAATGATGAGAAGAAACACATACATGCAACGTTTTTGAAGAGTGGAGGAGCAGCCCAGAACTAGAATAGAACATGAATGGAACCTGGCTGATATAAATACTTATGCATGCTTTATACAAGTACACACACAAAAATGGCACTTGTCTTGGCTTTACTCGCTTAAGTAGCTAAAATAATTGTTAATATGTCGGTGTGTGTGTTTGTCTGTTTGTGTGTGTGTGCTGGCTATAATGTCACACGTGCCGATGGCATTCTATAAAAGCCAACTCGTCATTCGTTCCAGTTTTATGTGGGTGAGTTAAATATCAGCGTCTTGTTGGTGGTGGTGGTGGTGATACCCTTTGTTGTAAAACTAACTCATTCAACTCTTGCACTTATCCAGCATAAGTGACTTTTACGCCTGTAATTAAGATATAACTGCTTAATTTTAAGCGCACAGCTTGTAGCTTTAATAATTGTGTGAATCTTTCAACAACTAGAATTTTAAGGTAGATACATTATATAGTTCACAGTTCTTCTGAAAGTAAAGCTTGGATATTGATGCTTCTTACATCGAATTAAAGTGGAAAATTGTTTGTATACAAAAGAAGTCTCACTCCATTTTTCTATTATTCTTCCTCATTAGCTTCACTGTCGTTTACCCTTTAATTTTGCTTAATTAGGCATATAAAGAAGTTATTATTTGGCTCTGTTTTTATAATTGCTTAAATGATTTGACTCTTTTAATTTCATTCTTCTTCTTGTTCTTGCTTGACAAGAACTTAATTTTAACTTATCGGTAGTAACTAAGAAATATTTTTCAAAAATTCAAGGAATATCAGAAAATTGTAAGCCCATGCATACGAGTGCAATTTGATAAGTCAGTGACCAGTTTGAATTTAAGGTATTTTTTTCGGCAAAAAAGCGTTTTATTTCTTAATATCGTGTCTGCTTTAAGTTCGATACATTTAGTCCAGCGTTTTTTCTTTTTTTTCCTTTATTACCTCCAAATCTATATCTATCTATATATACTATTATATAAAATGAAAGTGCAAATTTTTTGTTGCCGCAAAACTCCAAAAGTACTGCTCTGATTTTAATGAAATAAGTTTTAAAATATTACCTTTGTGCTACAAATGGATATAGGGCAGCGCAGGGCGCTCCATAGCTCACTGAGCTCTCTGTGAGCGTAACTTTTCACATGTACATAAAGCTCACAACAGAAGAGAATATAATTCAGTCGTTCGCTGACGGTGATGCTGTGAGGACCTATGTCGTTTTGCGCTGCAAATTATATGTACACTCGTGAAAAATCAACTAATTGTTGATTCATAATACTTATGCATGTATTTTTTTAGTTTGTAGAGTTTTATATTCGTATATATTAAGGTTTCATATAAATAATACATATTAGCTATTAAAACTTTTTGCATTGTTCATTCACATTCCTTATTAATTTTTTAATACTTAATTTTTTGATTACTTGCTTACTTATTTTATTTAATTCCTTATTATTTACTTACGTATTTTTCGTTATTAATTTTAATTCTTCATATATATTAAGATTTTATATTAAAATAATTATTCGTATATATTAAGGTTTCATATAACTCATTCATATTATCTATTAAGATTCTTTACATTATTCATTCATATTACTTGTATTAATTAATTAGTTAATAGAAGAAATAATGAACAATACCGATGACTAAAAATAAAAACATAAAATAAAAAAGAAAAACTTACAAATCTAGATATTTGGGACAACTATTTCGCTCAGTGTGCGCAATGCGAGAGAGCACCAATACTAACAAGACATAATAATATGTGACTGTGTTAGAATGCCCAGCCCTGATATAGGGGTATTTTCTTTACAAAATTTGAATAGTTAATATCTTTAATTAAAGCATAAAGTTTTTAAAAAATCATCCACAACGCCATGCATTGTGTGATCGTTAGCTTTTAATGCGTTTTTGTTGCGGGAGCTTCCACAAACTCCATGTTGCTCTCTACACTTTTCTCTCTTTGTTCTCAGCAAGCACAACACATTAAAAACAAATAAACAAATACACATACATACACACTTTTCTGCTCTTAAAGCAAAAGAACAAATGACTTCACCACACCACACTATGTTGAAATTAATTTTGATGTGGTTCCAACCCAGTTTTGTTAAAAGGGGATTTACTGACCACCTTCAGCATGTTCAGGAATTATTTTTATATGGACTTTTTCCGCTCTATCTCTCTACACTTTCAATGAGACTCAATCCGATTTGATAAATACCCAAGCAGCCAACCAAGCTTTAAATAAGCTTGAAACAAGCTTAGATCAGTGGTAATCAATGCACGGTTCAAACCAGTGATGTGATTCGGATTTCGTAAAAAATCCCTACCGCATCCCGATTTAAACCTGTTTATCCCACCAAAATGACACAAAAAACTCACAAAAACTCCCACCCAAAATATATACCAATAACGTTTTTATCCAATTAATGAAAGGAAATAATCATCAGAAAATTTTTATAATGAAATTTGAATTTTTTGCTTGAAATAGTTTTCTAAAAATTTGCAACAGAATAATCGATTTGGACATTACAAAAAAAAAGCGAGTCATTGCATTAATCCTTCAGGGAATACTTATTTACCTCTACAAATTCGAGAGGGAATTGCTCTAAAGCAACTTTAGGGTCCAAAACCTCTTAAGTTTCACTCCAATTTGTTAGCAAACTACAATGCAAGGCTGCATAGTAAGCCATCTTGTAGCTGCCGGAGATTTAATATTTTTTAGTGGAAAAGTTAAAATGATTGCTGGAACTCTATTAATTGGGCTGAGCTTTTTGGACTTTCTTATATATTCTTATATTCCTATATCTCTTAAAACTATTTCACACTCATCAGGCAAACAATTTTTTCCTGCTTTTAAAACCAGTGGAGATGGCAGATGCATTTAATCGCAATCAAGTTATGGGCTTGTTGAATATACATATTCCTTTCTTAGATATATAGAATCAATGAAACACCAATTGAAGGAACAATTGTAAAAGATTAAAAAAAAAGTGATGTCAACCAGTTTTGTAAAGAATTTAAACTTGTAAAAATTATGACACAGAACAATATCCCACCTAAGCATCCGAAATCCCACACGTTCTCAAATAGGCCAAATATCCCAAAATGAGCCCGAAATCCCACCAAATCACATCACTGGTTCAAACAACAACAAACAGAGCTTCCCGAGTGCACAGCTTTACACTGAAACAAGAAGTTTTTAAAAGCTCTCAAAACATTTGGTGCAAGGAATTCTTGTCGAGTGTTGGATTTGCAATATAATCATTTCTTTTTTTATTTTTGTGTTTGTTTTTCGCTATTTTAACATCTAAAAAAAAGAAAAGAAAACATCTAAAAAATGTAAAAGTGCAGAATAGAATCTATTAATGTTTTCCCTGAAACATTTGCAAAATATTTAAGAACATTTATAAATAAAACAGCGAACAGCTACCATACCACATAAGCGCTCAAAGTATACTGACTTGAAATTTAAAACACACCAGAAAAAAACAAACCTACGCAGTGTACAAACACAGCGAGCCGATTGCTACTTCGTGTACAAAAGCTCAACAACACACAATGCCCGCAGACTTTGGGAAATCATGAAGTGAGCACCACTGGCTTAGATACGTAAGCATGAAGCTTGGAAAAAGCTTGAATTTCTATTGCAAAATGCTTTTAACCAGGGAACGAAAATAACTGTTATTTTCGAAATTTCGATTCAAAAAGTCAGGCGGAAAAAATGTGTCTTTTCGATATTTGAATAAAGTAGTGCGATGCTTGTTAACTAAGGAATAATAATCTTAAAAGATTTTTGTTTATTTGACTTTTTTAAAAAAAATCAAAAAATAATAGTTATTTTTGACTTTTATTTTTTCGGTCAAAAATAACAGTTAAAATTTTACTTTTATTTTTTCGGTCAAAAATAACAGTTAAAATTTGACTTATATTTTTTTAGTCCAAAATAAAAGTTAAATAATGACTTTTACTTTTTCGGTCAAAAATAAAAGTTAAAATATGGCTTTTATTGTTCCGGTCAGAAATATAAGTTAAAATTTGACTTTTATTTTTTTGGTCAAAAATATAAGTTAAAATTTGACTTTTATTTTTTCGGTCAAAAATAACAGTTAAAATTTGACTTATATTTTTTCGGTCAAAAATATAAGTTAAAATTTTACTTTTATTTTTTCGGTTAAAAGGTGAAAAAATATAACAAAAGTATAAATTCTATTCACTCTACTCTTATCTGCCTTTGTCTGGCTTATCACTGCACCTTGCGTTCCCTGTTACTGTTGTGAACTGAAATGATCATCAGAGAACATCAGAGAACTGAAATGAGTAACGGACAGAAATCGGATACTCAAATCATACCCGAGTTACTTGCTGTTCTATGCCCTATCCTTGCTCAATGAAATTTGTAAAATACTTATACAGGGTGGGCCAAATATATACTATTATATACTATTTATAACTAATACCTATAAACAAGGACGCCGAAAATTTTTTCCCTATCTAGTTTTCGTCTTCAAGTGAAGAAAAGGAACTTTCATCGTTTTGTTGAGAAAGTTGTGTTGCACAGTATAATAATTAAATATAAATAAAAATCATTTTCAAACAAGCGATAAATCGCGAAAATCCAAAAAGAGCACGACAAATAAATTTAGGCTGCAAAACAACGTGTGCCGGGTAAGCAAGTAATTAATATAGGATGCCACTGTCAAATTGTGTACCTTTATTTTTAATAGAAAAAAAATAAAATAAAAAATAAAACTTAAAACTAAAAAATAAAAGTCATATTTAACTGTTATTTTTGACCGAAAAAATAAAAGTCAAATTTTAACTGTTATTTTTGACCGGAAAAATAAAAGTCATATTTTAACTTATATTTTTGACCGGAAAAACAAAAGTCATATTTTATCTTTAATTTTTGACCGAAAAAATAAAGTCATATTTTAACTTTTATTTTTGACCGAAAAAATATAAGTCAAATTTTAACTGTTATTTGTGACCGAAAAAAGAAAAGTCAAATTTTAACTGTTATTTTTGATCGGAAAAATAATAGTCATATTTTAACTTTTATTTTTGACCGAAAAAATATAAGTCAAATTTTAACTGTTATTTATTGACTTTTTTTAAAAAAGTCATAACAGTTACGGTCCCTGCTTTTAACAATTGTATTATAAACGAAAACGATCCCTTGCACTAAAGCTTTATAATCTTACTTATGATAAGCTCAATTCAAGTGTTTCTTTACAATTGCAATTAAATATGCAAACAAGCTTATGTAAGTGCTTTTCTAAAATTAGAAATAAGAATTTAAAAGAGCTTTTTCCAAATATATTTTTTTTTCAACTGAAAGTATTCAAGCAACTATTTCAGTCATTATTATTTATTATATTAATTATCTTTTTATGTCCGTCTGTCTTCTTTTAGATTGCACCTCATCGCACCTCTGTTTCTATCTCCGTTCGCGTATTAAGTAAATTACCAACAATTTGTCCAAAAAGTAAATCTGAACTATACGCGTTCTGATTTCTCTTAAATAACATCAACAGTTGCAAAACTATTGCATTTGATAGTGTTTTGCAAGTTTAATTGAACATTTTGTGTTTATACGCAAGAGTGCTCAAAAAAGGCTTTTTTTGTATTGTTTATAAGCTTATTGTTAGTATTATTTATAGATGGCTGATTGGGTAGTAACGTGTACTACAATAGTATCATTTGGCCCAAACTTCTTGACGCCCAGCCATTTTTTCAGGTTTGGAAATAGGAAAAAGTCTCAGGGGACAGTGAGCTGATCCCATACAAAAGTGGAACAAAAATAGAAGGAGTGGTGCACCTGTAAAAATAAAATTTTGCACGCTTAGCAAGTAAAGGCTTATAAAGAAAAATGAAAAAAGAAATTGAAATCGGTCAGTCTCTGGGGGTACCTTGCCTTGGACCCATATCAATTTTTTATACCCCACGTTTAAAAAGCGTTAAATGTGTATATAAATCTTGTTACTCAGTTTGTAATGCCCATAAGAAGGCGTGGTAGAAAAGTATATAATCGAGTGAAAACCACGCCTACCAAGTGACTTTATAAAAAAACAAAAGCGAATATTTTCTGTTAAAACTACGACGAAAATGGTTTTTTCAAATAAACATTTTATTGACTGCTTAAGACTTTGAATATACTTTGTTTCGGTCGTGGGGTATTTTAACCCAGACGAAGATTTTTTTTTTTACTGGTTTCTACATGATTTTGTATGACAAGCACATACCAAAGTTGTCCGATCTTAACCAAATTCGATCAGAAGGCTAAACAAATAGAGCAATGGATGATGGTTGAAATATGGTTAGACCCTATGGGTACCTCTCTTAGACCTATATTAATTTTTTACATAATTTTATATAGGAGGTATGAATAAAAGTGGATTAATCTTAATAAAACTCAAAAGGAAGGCTATTTAAATAGAATAATGGATGTGTACTGAGAATGGTAGAAATCAATTAAATTCAATCAATCAAAGGAGTCCTCTCTTGGACCTATATTAATTTTTTACATGATTTTGTATGTTGGGTACATACCTCTCTTAAATTATAATTTATATTGTTCGCGTAAAATATAAAAAAGTTCAAGGCCCTATTGAAATACTTTTGACTTGTAAAATTGATTGTAATGCGTGGTTCAATATGTTTTCAAGGACATTGACTTTCAAATGTTACGATTTGTCGAAATGAATTGTACCAATTGAACAATCATCGATATAATAACACTGTGCGAGAATTTAAGGGTCATTTGAAGTAACTGCAAAAATTCCAATAACCAGTGCTCTATAGAACATATCGTCCAAGAGTATTTACTGGGTTAGCTCTAATAACTGGAACATTTTAGACTATGAGTTATTTTCCTTTAACTCCTAAACTAAGTCAATTTTTGATTTTAGACCTTTAGTAAAAATCTTTAAAATTTAATGCCATTTAAAACCGGGAGACATTATTTCCCCCTAATATTCACCCAGGGGTATAAAAACACCCTTAAAATTTAAGAAAGTGTTATTTCTCGGAAAGTCTGTTCCAAGCAAAATTTGCATCCTCTTATTTATAACTTCGGAGAACATCATAATACAAAAACCTACTCTTCTATCAAAAATCACCATTTAAATCTTCCTCCTAAAGTAACACCTCTCCTAATAGCAGCAATAAACAAAGAAAATCTAGAGTTTTCAGTTCAAACCAGCTTAAATTTTCTCGGAAAACTACACAAAGCTGGTGGGCTACATGCTTATTTTATTTTCAAAAATTAGGAGTATCAATGTCTCTCAAGAAACATTTTCTCCATCACCATCTGGAGAATTTAAAAAAATCAATTGGTATCAAAGTCTGATCAGCACGGGGAAAAGTTTCACCAAATTGCCATGAATATAGAAATGCGCAACAAGGAAAAAAGTTCAAAGCGTTGGTTGCAGACATTTGCTGGTGGTTCCAAAAAGTATTCAGAACTGATGATGAGGAGAACCCTCAAATAAACGATGTTATGGGAACCTAATAACAAAATTCTTGTAGGTTTCGAACTTATTCCTTAATTTTTATACTTAATTTATTGTGCTTTAATATTTTTTGAATTTGATCTTAGAATACATTAATTTATAATAAAACCTTGCCAGCATTATGTATTTTGTATGAATATGTGTTTGACTTAGTAGTCGATTTACAACAAATAAACTATTACTTCAAAAACACAATTTTTTTGCCGATTTTTGAATTTTTTATTTTTAATATTTAAGGCGAAAAATCACCTTCTATGGCCTTCTATGACGATTCTTTATAGAAGGGTAGGTTTCTATGTACTATGATGTTCTGCGAAGTTATAGAAAATATGATAAAACTTTTGTTTGTAGAAGTAATGAAAGTGATATCGCCCAGAGTTTCCGAGATATAACATTTTTTTTTTTTTTATTTAGGGGGTTTTTCACCAACCTGTGTGAATATTAGGGGGATATAATGTTTCCGAATTTTAAAGGACATTAAATATTCAAGAATTTTACTGAAGGTCTAAAATCAAAGTTTTACTTAGTTTAGGAGTTAAAAGAAATTAACTAGTATAGTATAAATTTGACCTTAAAAAAATTAATTATTTGAACTAACCCAGAAAAATCTATTGGACGATATGTTCTATAGACCAATGGCAATCAGAAACCATTGGAATTTTCGCAGTTATTTCAAATGACCCTTAAATTGTCGCACAGTGTAATTAGTAACTTGTTGCGCTCACAGTTGTGAAAAATAACTTTAAAAATGTTTATTTTCAGCTTTATAGCCGTTTAATAAATATAAATTGTAATAAATATAAATTTAATAAATAAAAATATACATTGAAAACATTTTTAATAACTTCTGTACAACGCATTACACTTGCCACATAAATGTTCACATAACTCAAGAGCCACGACCTACAAGGCGACTATATGACCAAGCACATGAAGATGAAGTCATTGAAAAAAAACTTCCTTCAGACACTTGAAATGTGGACCACGTTAAGATGCTTCGAGAGCAGAACAAATAAATACTTGCTCACATTCAGTTGCTGGATTGATGCGCTAGTTGCGCGAACTTTTATTACTACAGCAGGAGCAACAGCAGAAGCAACTATTATTTTGGCAAGGTTATCTAGGAGAGCTATTGTGTTTGTTGCTGTTTGTAATTTTTTTTTTTTTATATTTTTGTTATTACTGCATCATTTTGGTTACGTTGTTGCCATCATTCTGCGATACGAGCGCGAAATCATGCATAACATTTTATTGTGTTGCTCACTCGAATTGCCGCAAAAGCGGCGAACAACTCGAAAAAGTCTACAACAATGAAACGTGAACTAGTGTAACTTGTTGCAGTGGTTTTTTGTTTTTGTAGTTTTTGCTATTGCAGTTGAACTGTCGTTAAACATTTAAATCATCCTTTTATTATTTTCAAGCTGCTGCTGCTGCTGCTGCTCCTGCTGCTATTGCTACTTTTGCTACACTCTTTGCGTTATTGTTGTGGCAAGATTTTTTTTTTATAGCCATATAAATCTAAGTTGCAGTGTTTATTGTTGTCGCTGCTGCTCTAGTCATTGCTCTGCCACAGCTACACGTGATGTTGTTAAAGTTAAGGTGTGCGCGCCAAATATAAAACGATAACATGTTGGGTGGAATTTTTTTCTTCACGATTCATACAAAACAAAAAACACAAAAATGTTGTTTAATGTTGTTGATATTTAAAACTGTTACTCATTGCGCATAACGTAAGCTTATGGCCAACACTGCATATTAATGAAGGATTGGAGCAAATATTTCCTTCTTAGTTCTTACAAAGCATGTTCTTAGTGGATATGTTCTGTGCTTATGTGATCTTGTTTTCTTTTACGTTGAACGTGCAACTTTTTCAAATGTTTTATGTTTTTTTCTTTCCTTTTTGATGAAAAGTTGAAAGGAGTCAACTTTTCTTCAATATTTTAATCAAAATTGATTTTGATTTTAATTTTGATTTTGATTTTGAATTTGATTTTGATTTTGATTTTGATTTTGATTTTGATTTTGATTTTGATTTTGATTTTGATTTTGATTTTGATTTTGATTTTGATTTTGATTTTGATTTTGATTTTGATTTTGATTTTGATTTTGATTTTGATTTTGATTTTGATTTTGATTTTGTTGTTGATTTTGATTTTGATATTGATATTGATTTTGATTTTGAATTTGATTTTGAATTTGAATTTGATTTTGATTTTGATTTTGATTTTGATTTTGATTTTGATTTTGATTTTGATTTTGATTTTGATTTTGATTTTGATTTTGATTTTGATTTTGATTTTGATTTTGATTTTGATTTTGATTTTGATTTTGATTTTGATTTTGATTTTGATTTTGATTTTGATTTTGATTTTGATTTTGATTTTGATTTTGATTTTGATTTTGATTTTGATTTTGATTTTGATTTTGATTTTGATTTTGATTTTGATTTTGATTTTGATTTTGATTTTGATTTTGATTTTGATTTTGATTTTGATTTTGATTTTGATTTTGATTTTGATTTTGATTTTGATTTTGATTTTGATTTTGATTTTGATTTTGATTTTGATTTTGATTTTGATTTTGATTTTGATTTTGATTTTGATTTTGATTTTGATTTTTATTTTTATCTCTTATTTTTATTTCGATTTTGATTTTGATTTTGATTTTGATTTTGATTTTGATTTTGATTTTGATTTTGATTTTGATTTTGATTTTGATTTTGATTTTGATTTTGATTTTGATTTTGATTTTGATTTTGATTTTGGCTTGATTTTGGCTTTGTTTTGATTTTGATTTTGATACTGATTTTGATTTTGATTTTGATTTAGATTTTGATTTTGATTTTGATTTTGATTTTGAATTTGATTTTGATTTTGATTTTGATTTTGATTTTGATTTTGATTTTGATTTTGATTTTGATTTTGATTTTGATTTTGATTTTGATTTTGATTTTGATTTTGATTTTGATTTTGATTTTGATTTTGATTTTGATTTTGATTTTTATTTTTATCTCTTATTTTTATTTCGATTTTGATTTTGATTTTGATTTTGATTTTGATTTTCATTTTGATTTTGATTTTGATTTTGATTTTGATTTTGATTTTGATTTTGATTTTGATTTTGATTTTGATTTTGATTTTGATTTTGGCTTGATTTTGGCTTTGTTTTGATTTTGATACTGATTTTGATTTTGATTTTGATTTAGATTTTGATTTTGATTTTGATTTTGATTTTGAATTTGATTTTGATTTTGATTTTGATTTTGATTTTGATTTTGATTTTGATTTTGATTTTGATTTTGATTTTGATTTTGATTTTGATTTTGATTTTGGTATTGTTTGTGCTTTTCTGCGGTGCATAAACTTTTCCTTAGCTCCAAGCATTTACAAGGATATAATATTCATGCAACAATGATGCATTTACGTTAAATTTGGCGGTTACCTGGGGGTCTCAAGGTGCCTTCCTATTTAAATATTTTTTTGTTTATTTTATCATTTTAATTTATTATTTTTATCATGTGGCCGAAGACCTCACCTTCATTTTATTTTCATAAAATGTCGTTGCGCCAGTAGTTACAGAGCCAAAGTTCCATGCAACGTTTTTTCATTATTGTTGCATTTTCACTGTATTAAGTGGTTGCCATCCTCAAGTTATGAAGCTAAAATTTTTTTTTAAATTTTCGCCTTTGGGCTTAAAAGCACACCTGTCCTTACGTAAAATAAAATTTATCGTAGCACATTTCCTCAGCGAGTAATAATTCCATGCAACGATACTAAATTTGTGTTGCATAAGCTGCTTTCTTTACGACCTGACGACGTCATTGCGTTTGTAATTTTTTTCGTAAGGCCAAGAATAAAACCTTCATTTTCGTTATTAAACATTTAGCGTAGCTTAGATAGTTACCGAGTAATAATTCGATGCAACGTCGTTGCATGAGTATTGCATTATTGATCTTTGAGCGGCTCTCTCTGTGTCAACATGACGTCAGAAATTTTATTGTCTTATTTTGTTGTGATGGCTTAGAGCAGACCTTTATTGTTGTATCATATTTTTTACCCTAGAATCAATACTTACCGAGTAATAATTATATGTAACAAAATTTGCATTTTCGTTACTTAAGCAGCTCACACCGCATTCCGATAACATTTGGGCTTTTTTTTTTTGTGTTTTTTTTTTTTGTGTTGAAGTCAAAGAATTAACCTTTACGGTCGTACCATTATTTTAATCTTAACACCTTGTGCGAGTAACAATTCAATGCAACGCCGATGGTTTTTGAAAAAATTGAAACTTTTTTTTGGAAACCTGCAAAGTAAAACGTAACGTAGCCACTTCAATAATATGTTGCGGGTTTTTTTTATATTTCTATTCTCCCTCCAACAACCAAAATCAATGACTTAACTTCTTCATTCAATTCAAGCATAAAATCTTAATGCTACTTCTTAAGCAGCTGGTTTCTGCCGCCACTCTTGCGTGAATAACTTACTCATCTCAGACGCCAATGCCTAAATGTAATAATTCGTCTTCCTGTTCGCCAAACTTACTCCTTAGCCCGCTATAAAAACGCAAAAAAGCCATTAAAGCATAGAAGTGCTCAAATTTCATCTATTGTGGATGTGAACGCGCATCACGATAACTCCTGGCAACGAACAATCATTTTCCAAGAGTAACGCCAGGTGAGTTTGACTTAAGTTGAACAACATTCACTGAATGGCTACAAATACAAAACAACTTAACTTCTGATAAATTAACTTCATAATCCGAGCAGTTATTAACGCTGATGTCTTCCATCACATTTTTCCCACCCTTCAGAACAGAGGTTTTCTTTTATCAAACAATTCCATTTTGTCTTCTCAGCGGCAACATCCTTGCATCCCAACAGCAAAATAATGAAAACATTTAATAAATACAAAGATTTTTACCTTCATTTATGCGAGAACACGAGAACCAACAACCATGGGGTTGGCTGTTTAGGGTAGAAAAGTTAAAAATATTACATCGATTAACTAGCTTCAATTTAGTTTGCAGCATTGCTGTCAGTTGCATTGGATGAAAGGGGATGTATGCTAGGGTGTAGATGGATGCTTGGCTTGAAGCTGGCTGCAAATTAAATACCTGTCAAGAAATTATTGGCCCTTTTAATTAGCAATATTAATTAACGAAATATTAACTTAGTCTCGAGCAAGGGAGGGAAAGCAATGATGTGCTTAGATGTGATTTCCATGAATTCAATTTGAGCAGCCTGATCGAAATTGGAATTTAAATAAATATCTCAAAATTATGCGAGTAAACAACATTATCACTGAAAATTCATTGAACATTTTTGCAACAAAATAATCATAAGAAATTTCATAGAAGTGGGTGTTTTTTTTAATGAAAATATTTATTAAATGAAAATATTTTTTAATTAATTTAAAACTTAAAAAAAAAAACAAAAGGTTGGCAAGGAAAAAAATTCGTTAAATAAGGTTGATGTAAGCAAAGAATGTATACTTTTAAATAAGCTGCTTTTGCAGAATACACGAGTATACTAAGGGAAATAACGCATATTAGCATTATCCACGCCTCAGTATAAATTTTATTTAAATATTTACGTGGATAAATCAAATGTTTTCCTTACAACTCGTTTTTTTCCCGTATTTGAATTTTATTTATACCACACACCTACACACACATTCCATACAGCGGCCAAGCAGCCGCCAAGCAGCAGCAGCGTCGCACTCTGTTCCTGCAGTTATTTCTTGTCGTTGCAGGTTCTTATAGTTCTCGTTTAGTTTGTGTTACAAGGATAATATATAATGCACGTTTGGTCAATATGATTTGTGATTGCGATGGGTGATGTGTGCGATAATGAATTTATGTAGGGTGGAGTGACAACTCGATATTTTCTCAAAAATATCTTGCAATGGTTGTCACTTACCTGCATATTTGCTTCATACTTTCTCTTACTTTTTCTTCCTCTTTTCTTCCTCTTTTCTTCCTCTTTTCTTCCTCTTTTCTTCTTCTTTTCTTCCTCTTTTCTTCCTCTTTTCTTCTTCTTTTCTTCCTCTTTTCTTCCTCGTTTCTTCCTCCTCTTCAACTTAAATATGTTGTTTCTTAAAATCAATATTTTTATATAAATTTTCTTTAAATGCGATAGTTTTATTTTCAAATAGTAAATATTTGAAAGATATTTAAATATATTCGTGCATAATTTTAATATATTTTTAATTAATTCTATTTTAAATATTTTAATATTTTATTTAATAAAAAAGTATTTAAATAAATTTTAAATATTTACGTAGTCGGTTTAAGTAAATGCGTTATTGGTGCAAAAATGACTCGCTTTTTGGATAAATTAAAAAAGTTTTTGAATAAATTTAATATTTTTTTCCCTTAGTGTACAACACTTTTACACTTCATCCTGCGAGGTATGAATTTTTAAACCAAGTAAGCATTCTAAAAAAAAAAATCTATTTCTAGCCCAAGAACAATGATTTTCGCTCGACGCTACTCATAGAAATATTTGAAATTTTTTTTTTCCAGTGTAATTGTGACGATCACCAACTTTTGTTTCTTATCAATTTAATGCGTTGCCATACTTTTCTACTTTTGAATTTTCGATTCTCTGTCATTACAAGAGCTGCAACAAAAGAACAGTTGTTGGTCGGTTCTTTATACAATGGAAAATGTTGATCCAACCAACCTTATCACATTGACAACCAGACGACATTCATGCAAATGCAACATAAAAATACTCGCATGTAAATAAATGCATTCTATGTGTGTTAGTGAGTGCGAGTGTGTGTGTGTATGTGCGTGTGTGTTTGTGTGGGTGAAAATGACTATGGCATTGCAATGCATTACAACTCGTCGCCCCTACGAGTGGCATTCATTCTCTGCATTTCTAAAGGATATCAACAATCATACATAGATATGTGTGCAAATGCACACATCTGTACATTCAAACAATCACTCGAATGCACACTAACAAATGCACTCATACATGCACATACAAATTCTTTTGTGTATGGATTTGCATTATGCGGCATGCGATAAAAGCCCTCAACGCACATAACCTAAAACAGCTTTATTTTGGTTTACTTATTAATGTTGTGCTTGTTGTTGTTGTTATTGTTGTTGTTGTTTAAGTTGCAGTTGTTCACATTACTGTTGTTGTTGCTGTTTTTGTTACTGCATTTATTGTCGTCTATCGCATTGTTTTGTTAGTATTGCATAGTCATAAAAAAGTGTGTGCATTTTGTTTGAATGTGTTAGTGTGTGAGCTCTCGCGTTTATTTGAATGGATTTGATTTTTTTTTTTTTTTTTTTGTTTCGAGCGAATATGCTTGTGTATGTGTGTGTTACGATGTTTGTGTGCGTTTTGAACCAGTCGTGTTATTGTCACTTTTTGTTACCTAGCATCAAGAGAAGGCGACGACGAGCTGCTTGAATTGTCGAGTTTAAGTGGGAAATAAACAAAATTATTTGGGTTAACATTTTGTAAAGCTTGAAAGTTAAGCTACACAGTACAGAAAATGTTCAAAAACATATCTTAAATGGTAAACTAAAAATGGTGGGTAGTGAGTGGTGGTGGTTGGTGGTAAGCAGCTCATATATTTCTTTCTACGAGCAACATATTACATACTAATGAGGCAGTATTTCTCATGTGACTGCCTCAGTTTTTTATCAGAGTTGAATTATAACCAACTAATAAATAACAACTTATAACCAATTAAAATTTTAGTACATAAAGGGTATCCATTTTAAAGTAAGAAAGTAAATTTAAAAAAAAAATACCTTTAATGCAGATTTCGATATAGTTTTTATTTCGTTAGTGGTTTTTATTCTCTTTGCAACGATAACCAACCAAAAACCGGCCCAAATTCGATACCGTTAATAAAATTCCATCGTTGAAAGAGAGAAAAAAAAAATACACATAAAAAAATTATATTTCTGTCATATACAACAATTAAAGTAAAAAAAAATTGGTATAAAATAAAATTCCTACATTGCGCAGTTCAAACATATCTAGCCTTATTGCGTGAAAACTGCTAGTTTTACGTTAAAACTGTACAGTGCATTATTGAAGAGAGTTATCTGATCTGCAATTTTGTCGGACAAAGAGGAGCTGAGATATTCGCAAATGTCCGGTTTCGGTGAACTTTATCTTTTAGCACGAAAATGCTATCATAGGGAACTCTTAAGATTTTGTTAGTTATGCCTTAAGGGGAGCAACGCAGCCAGATGCCGAAAAAAAAGGTCATGTTTGTGAATTTTTTTAAGGAAACCTATAGGATATTTTTGAATGAGGGTTTTTATACCTAAAAATATACACATTCAAGAGTATTTTTAGTTTTTTTTTATTAAAAAAAATTTAATATTAAGGTCGATACAGCAGTTTTTGTAGAGCGCTCTGAAAAAAAGGTAAAATGCGGTGACCAAGATTGCTCCTCCTTAATTCATCTGAAACAAAAAAATTAAATATATTATTAAAGTAGATACTTAAAACTCGTACTTGTCATAGCCGTTTTTGAAAATATTGATTTTTCACAAAATGGCGGACTTTCAAACGTAAAAAAACGATTTTCGACCAAAAATTCGTCATAGTTTTGCCTATAAAAAATGAACGAAGCTAAAAAAAAAAAAAATCCTATGACAAGTACGAGATTATTATGTGTACAATAAGCCTGCAAAAAAATCAAAACGATCGCTTCACTGAGCTTTGAGAAATCTTGGTCACCGACTTTGAAAACATGGTTTCGAGAAAAACGCGTTTGAAAATAAGCGCCAGCACTGCGCGCTCTAGAAGGCGGTTCACTCAGTAGGCTATAACTTTGTTATTTTTTGAGATATTAACTTGAAATTTTCACCAAATATTCTTGAAACTTAAGGCTTTAAGAAAATGCAAAAAAAATTTTTGAAAAAAAAAAAAAGTTCTGACTGCGTATCTCCCCTTAATTAAAAGGTTAGGATCATAAAAAATGGGACCGATATTTAAAAAAAAAACAAAAAAAAAAAAGAGTTGGCTGTGCCGTGGACCAGTGATCTGCAACGGGTAGCTTTTTTGTGACTCTAAATATATCCGAAAAAAATAAGTGCAAAAACCTAGTCAATCCATATCGCACGCAACCCGACTCATACTCACTTCTACGAAGCTGCAATGCGGCAGCTCAAATGAATATGAGTATCCTAAATCACGAATCGGATCGGATAAAGTTCGGGTTTTTCGGCTCATTAATACTTATGGTTGTTGTCGTCTTGTTGATACTTACAGCCCTATTCTGGCAGCTTAACTAAGCTCACCACATTAACAAAATAGTTAATATTAACAAATTGTTAAGGTTTCGTATTCTGGTGATAATTTTAAAGCTCCTTTCTTTACTATTTTGTTAATGACAGAAAACAACTTAACAACGAAAGATAGTTGTATTAAGCCAAACAAATGCTGTGTTAATAAAATAAAATAAAAGAAAATGGATGATTTCTTACTTTTTACTTCTTTTTAGCATTGATACTGAAGAAGATCAAAGAAAAAATAAATTTTAAAGACTGCAAAACACTCGAAAATTGCTTGGCTATTAAAAAAATTAATTTTGAGACTTAAAACAATTGAAAACAATTAGTAAATTATTTATTTCTTAACATTTTCCATCTTACTTGTAGAAAAACAAACATAAGCAATCAAAATAAGCAAGAAAAGAGCAATATAAAAACAGCTGACGCTTTATATCTAAGGCATTTACATTTTCACCATGCGTGGTGAACTTTAATAGCTTTTGAGAGCTTTCAAATTGTAAATGATTTGCCAGACTACGAACATTTACATTACATAACAAGAACATTAACAAGAGCTCCTTAACAATTCCTTGTTAAGTTAACAAGCAGAATAGGGCTGTTATTCTACTTACCCAAACACTCATGATCGACGCAAATACTCAAATCACTCGGGTCATTCTTCCACTGATATAAAGCAGAGCGCAGTAGAGCGCAGCAGTGAGAATGAATGAGTTTTTTTGTATTTGCTTTGTGTTTTTTTTTTCCTGAGCACTTGGTTAGAAACAGAAAAACACGTATTCGTCTTGTTATTTTTTCTTTTTGTTTATGCAGTGCTGTGTTGTTTTTTGTTTTTATCTAACGAAAACATGGTGTTATAGATAATTTCCCTATTATATTTTGGCTTTTAAGCGAGCCACGCTGATAACTAAGGCCTCAAGGCCGCTCTGATTATATTCGAAATTAAAAAGACAGCTTTTGCTTAACTCAATAACTTCTTTTTATTTTTCAAATTTGCTTGCTTAAATACTAAATTTACAACATGTTCTTATATCTAAGACACACCCCATTTCCAGTTATTCTTCCAATTATATTTTTGTAACCAATCATAAACAAAGTTAAGACTTGCATTTTCTCAAGTCACATATTAAAAATCACAATGCTTCCTTTTTACTCTGATTGATTCTATATTGGCTTCTCAGAATTAAGAAATTCCAATTTAGAAATTAATCGTTTCATCAGATGCGCTACTTTAACATGTTACTCATGAATATGCATATCGACACATTCCCTCACATGCTGACCATGTGCACACTGCAATATGATCTTGTCTTTTTTATTTCCAACATAAGTGAACGCTCGCGCTAAACCAAATTTGTAATTTATGAATCATTCTTCTTTAATTGTCACTATTTTTGTCGTCGCCAAATTAGATCAGATTACATTCACATGTGCTCAGCATTTCATATTTTGAGACAAGGTGGTCTAAATTTGTTTTATTGTTTTGTTTTATTTGTTTATTTGTTTAATTTGGTTGTGTACACACAACACCCTCACCCTTTAAAAAAAAATGATTTTGTTATTTTTAAATGACAAAATTATTTTATGATAATTGATAATATTAAGATTCTACATATTTCTAGCTTTTATTAAGTTGTTATTATGTACTTCTTTTTCTCTATTATCTATTTTAATAGTACTGTTAGGTCCATTTTGAGATATAATTTCAAAAGGGCCTTTGAAAGGTTTATCTAATTTTTTCTTATTCTCTACTTTTAAATATACATAATCTCCTATTTTAAAATTAGCTTTATTAATATATTTTTGCTTTTTTAACGTATTTTGCTTATTTTCTAATAAATTTTCTTTTGCTTTCATATGTGCATATTTTAATTTAATTTTAAATTCATTAATATAGTTTTCTAAATTATAAAATTTTTCTTCATTGTTTGCAATTTCACATGGTAAGGTACATAATTTTCCATATACTAATTCAAATGGTGTGTATTGCGTTATGCTATGCGGAGTTGTATTATATGAATATGTATAATAAGGTAACAATTCATCCCAGTTGTCTTTTCCGTCCATTGTCATTAGAAAATCGTTTAAAACTCTATGGTTTCTTTCTACTGTTCCTAACGTTTCATGATGATATGGTGTTGATGTGGTTTTATCTATGTTCAACATTTTGCATATATTTACTAATAATTCGTTCGTGAATTCAGTACCTTTATCTGTTTTTAATTTTCTAAAACAACCATATTTTAGTATGAATCTTTCTACTATTGTTTTTGCAACACTTACTGCATCTTTTGTAAAAAGTGGAAAAGCTTCTACAAATTTTGTTAGTTCACATTGAATAGTAAGTATGTATCTATTTGTATTAGATGGTCTAAGCGGACCTACTGTATCTATTGTGACAACATCGAACGATGTGTTTGGTGTTTCTGTTATAGTTAATCTTTTTTTTGTGTACCTAGTGATTTTTACTTGATTACAAATGTCACATTTGTTAATATATTCCTTAACCATTTTATTCATACCTTTCCAAACGTACTTCTGTTTTAGTTTGGCTATGCTTCTTCTTATACCGCAGTGTCCTGCAGTTTTTGTATCGTGATTATCTCTTATTAATTTCTTCATGTCTTCTATTTTCTCAATTCTTTTCGGTGGAGTATATAATATTATGTCTAGACAATTCTCTTTATTATTTTCTTCTAACTCATTAAATATTTGTTTAAACTTGTGCACAGATATATCTTTAAATATTCTATCATTCTTTGCTAGCGCTAATTTCTTCAGCTTTTCATGTTTTGTATAAGATAACAATTTTTTCAAAATCAATTTTAATTCTGATAATGTCTTATGATTGTATCTAACATGTACTATATTATTGAATTTATATATTTCACAAGTGTGGCCTTTATTAATTTCTTTTGCATGTTCACATTTTAACTTCTGCACTCCTCTGGTGTCAGATATTGATATACACTCCCATATATGAAGATGATCAGTCTTCAATGGTGAAGTGTCCGCGGATATTTCATTTACTTCCTTACTTGTTTTCTTATTCTTATTATTTTCATTTACTCCATTAATTGCTTTCTTATTCTTCATTGCTCTCGTTAGTGCACTTATATTATTTACCGGTATCATTTCTTTTAATTTTTCAGAATTTAACTCTATTCTAGATAACGCGTCAGCATTTGTATTCATGCTACCTTGTTTAAATATAATATCGAAATCATAATCCATTAAATCTACTCTTATTCTTGTTAATCTTGAAGATGGGTCCTTATGAGTAAATAAACTAACTAGTGGTCTATGGTCTGTATACACTTTAAATCTTCTTCCATACAAATATGGTCTGAAATGATTTATTCCCCAATGTATTGCTAATAATTCTTTTTCTATTACTGCTTTATTTACCTCATGTTTGTTGAGTGATTTACTCGCAAATGCTATTGGTCTATCACTTCCTATTTCTCCCTGAGAAAGAACAGCTCCTAGTGCATAATTTGAAGCATCAGTTGTCAAGATAAAAGGTTTTGAAAAGTCTGGGTAGCTTAATACTGGTGGTGACATCAGTTTTTGTTTTAAATTTTCAAAAGAATTCTGGCAACTCTGTGACCAGCTAAAAATTACATTCTTCTTTAATAATTGATTTAATGGTTTTGCTATATCAGCAAAATTTTTAATAAAACGTCTGTAATAATTACAGAAAGCTACAAATCTACGTACTTCATCCGCGTCTGTTGGTATTGGATAATTTTCTATTACTTTATATTTGCTAGGATCCGTAGTTACACCTTGATCCGTTATGAGGTGTCCAAGATAAACTACTTCTGGTCTTAAGAAATTGCATTTACCTGGATTCAATTTTAAATTATATTTACGTAATCTTTTAAAAACTTCTATCAAATTTTTATTATGTTCTTTTAAACTTGAGCCAAAAACTATTATATCATCAACATATAAAAATGCTGAGGCTTGCAAACCACTTAGTGCGAGTGAAAGCATTCTCTGAAAACTATTCGTTGAAATTTTTAAACCAAAAGGTAAACGTTTGAATTGAAAATGACCTGAATCAGTCGAAAAAGCTGTTAATGGCCTTGATTTTGGGTGTAGCGGAATTTGATGAAATGAACTTGTCATATCTAATGTTGAGAAAAACTTTGCTTTGCCTAACTTGTCAAGAACATCTTCAAGTCTAGTTAATGGGAATTTGTCATCCACAATTTTTTTATTCAAAGATCTGTAGTCAACTACTAGCCTCCATTTCTTCTCTTCACCCGTGCTCTTCTTCGGAACTACTAACAGAGGTGAATTATATGGACTAACGGAAGGTTCAACTATGTCTTCATCTAATAGCTTATCAACTTGTTTTTTTATTTCTTGTAAATTAGAATGTGGTATTCTATAATTTTTAATGTATACCGGTGACTTATCAACTGTTGTAATTTTTTGTTCATAAAAATTATTTTTCGTTAAAATCTCGCCTTCCATATAAAAAATGTTTTGATAATCACTACAAAGTTCTAATATTGATTCTTTTGCTTGCTTATCTAGATTATCTATCTTAATTTCCTTGAGAATTTTTTGAAACCTATACTCATCTGGTAAGCTGTTCTTATAATGAAATATTTCATAATTTTTCATGTTTTCTGTACCCAGCGTCAATTTTGGTACAAAAATCTCATCCGGTGTTGTATTTAGAAATTGTACATGCTTAACTCCTAGTGCTGGAATTATCGTGTTTGCTACAAACACTCCTTTACTAATTTCTTTACCACAAACTATGCTTTCTTCAACTACATCTATATTCACAGCTATTACTGACTCTGCTCTTGGGGGAATTTTTAAGTTTTTAACAGTTATTATTTGCGTGTTCATTGGTATTACAAACTCTTCTTCCTCTGCCGCAATTGTTAGTGTATACGTCTCATAATCTATTTTACAATTATTCTTTATAAGAAAATCTCTACCTAAAATCCCATCTGATAACAAGTTTATATTTTCATCTACTAAATGAAATTGATGTGCTAAAATCCTATCCTCCCATTTTAATTTAATATTTGAGCTTCCTAATGAATGTGTTGTTTCACTAGTTATTCCATTTATCTTACATATATCATTATCGTTTATATAATCATTTAAAATGTAATTTTTTAATAAGGAGATGTCTGCTCCAGTATCTACTAGTAACGTTACTATATTATTACCTATCTTAACACTAACATAATTTGATATCTCATTTGATCGAGTTACATTTATAATTCTATATTTTTTATTTTCTCTCCGCTTCTTATGTAAGAGTTCCCCAGTCTCCGGATACCGGGGGCTTCTTAGTTTCCCTGGTTGTTGGTCCTATTGTTATTATTATTGTATCTATGCCCATTATTATTATTCGCTCTACTGTTATTACCTCTAAGATTATTGTGCACACCTCTACTATAGCTATTATTTATATTATTGCCGTAACCTCTATTGTTATTATTATTCTTATTTCTGTCTTGAATGAAATTCCGGTTAAAGTTTCCATTACTAAAATTCTTATTATGAAAATGATTCTGCCTGTTTTGATTAAAATGTCCTCGACCTCTTGGAAATCTGTTAAAATGCATTACTCTACTGTTATTTGTCGTATCGACCTCTGTAGCTACCCTGATTGCATCACCTAATGTTGTTGGGCGAGCTGCCAAAACGACTGACTTAAAAGGTTCAACTAACCCATTCTTGAACGTTGTCATTCCTATTTGATCGTTCAGCCTTACTATTAATTCACGGTGCTCTTCACCTTGCTCATTTATCTGCAACTCATTCAATGCTGCTAACAGATTTTCTATCTTAGATGCAAATGCTGTGATTTCCAAATTTCCTTGATACATCTTGGTTAAATCATGATGCAATGTTGAAACTGTCTTTTTCGTTTTGAATGTTTTTTGTAGTATGATTTTTAATGTTTCTAAAGTCTCAGGTTTTGTTTCACTTAGTATTCTGTTTTTTACATTTTCTGATAATTTTGTGGCTAGTATAAACTTAATTAGTGTTTTTTGTTGTGTATCATCTTTTAAAGTATCATGATAAAATTCAATTAACCCTATATAATTGTTTAAATCTCGAAAGTCTCCTTGAAACTCAGGAATCAACTTAGAAGCAGTTACTAAATCAAATGAAGCCATTGTGGTTGTTAAATTTTCCTCTTTTGATTTTAAGAATGATTTTATTTTTTTTTGTTATTTGATCAAAATTATGCTTCTCTTGATCCTCAATTATTTGCAGTCTTAAATTTTTTAAGTCAAGTAAAGTCTTTGTTATGAATTCAGTTGTATACGTCCTATTTGGGCTCTTTTTTAACTTCACAAGTATTTGCAAAGCATATTCACTCTCCATTTATATTATTTATGCGCATTTGTTACAAATTATTCTTGATTCTTTTAAATGAAAGCCATTTTTGCCAATTTTCAGTTCGCAAATAGTACATCTGAAGCAATTGAAATGAAAGCTATTTTTCTTGTAAGATAAATATCTTACTTTTCCAATATCAATAATTTTTCGTTTACATTTATAGCAGTGTTCGCTAAAAAGGATTCCAAAACATCCTTGGTAAAAGCATGTTGTAGCAAATTCTGACATTGTTATATCTATAATTACTTTTTTTTTTTTTTTTTTTTTTTTTGATTATATATTTTCAATTACTGATAAAAGTATTTTGTTCTTAACATAATTTTTAAAATAAGAATATATTTTATATAATGCAACAGAAATTATTATTATCAAAAGAGCTGTTATGATAATTACTTTAAACATTCTGAATTCTGTTTATCCTTTTCTGAACGTATGCTTTAAAATATTGATTTATTCTATATGCTATGTATATAAATATGCAAATAATGATTATTGTTGATAGAATGGTTAGTGTTGTCTGCTGAATCTCGGTTTTTGTTACAGCTGATCCTAGATTATTTTCAATGTTCTCATTGATTGTAATGGTTTCCTTGCTCTTCTGGTCAAGCATCGTGAGTTGTCTGTAGACTTCTGTAATATTTGGTATCATGTAGTTCTTCTTTTGCTTTGATCAGTTCAGCTATCAGTTTCTTCTTGTTTTCACCTGACGCCAGATGGATCACGCGGTATAGCTCACCAAGCTTTCTTCTCAAGTTTACTGCTTTGCCTCCTCTCGACTTCTTTCTATGTTTATCCTCTTCTTGCTGTGTCCTTTTGCACTGTCTTTGCTGGTATTGCTCCAGTGTGAGTGGCTTTGGTCCAGCTGTCAATGGTGTCGGAATATATATCTGTGGAACTGTATTGCCTTGCGCTACATGTTCTGGTACATATTCAACTTCTACAAATGTTGCTGGTTGGTTCAACTGCTCGAATAGCTCATCTAACCCTACTCTTGAGTATGACATTAGGCTTTATATTATGTTAGGTTTTATATTTGTCGCAAGAACGGTGTCCGCAGGATCGCCATGTTATAGATAATTTCCCTATTATATTTTGGCTTTTAAGCGAGCCACGCTGATAACTAAGGCCTCAAGGCCGCTCTGATTATATTCGAAATTAAAAAGACAGCTTTTGCTTAACTCAATAACTTCTTTTTATTTTTCAAATTTGCTTGCTTAAATACTAAATTTACAACATGTTCTTATATCTAAGACACACCCCATTTCCAGTTATTCTTCCAATTATATTTTTGTAACCAATCATAAACAAAGTTAAGACTTGCATTTTCTCAAGTCACATATTAAAAATCACAATGCTTCCTTTTTACTCTGATTGATTCTATATTGGCTTCTCAGAATTAAGAAATTCCAATTTAGAAATTAATCGTTTCATCAGATGCGCTACTTTAACATGTTACTCATGAATATGCATATCGACACATTCCCTCACATGCTGACCATGTGCACACTGCAATATGATCTTGTCTTTTTTATTTCCAACATAAGTGAACGCTCGCGCTAAACCAAATTTGTAATTTATGAATCATTCTTCTTTAATTGTCACTATTTTTGTCGTCGCCAAATTAGATCAGATTACATTCACATGTGCTCAGCATTTCATATTTTGAGACAAGGTGGTCTAAATTTGTTTTATTGTTTTGTTTTATTTGTTTATTTGTTTAATTTGGTTGTGTACACACAACAATGGCGTTAAAATACCAACAACAAATTTGCAGCAAAAAACTCAAACAAAATATGCGAGCGTTCGTTTTTACTTATTGTCGCTTGGCAGAGAAAAAGCAGTACTCAGAGTTTCTCAAAATATACTCAATATACTCGAAAATACACGGATATAGCGCCTTTTCAAGACTCTAACTCGACGCACTCATTGACTACGAATCTAAGTGCTTCGGGTCACGCCGCGCTAGGATATAATTATGTACTCATAGCCGAAAACATGCTAATGAGTCGAATGTGTATAAGTGTTTTATATATTTTATTGAGTACGGATAGGGTAGAGAACAACAAGTAACTCGAGTATGATTCGAGTATCCGATTTCTATCTGATACTAATTGCAGTTCTCTGTCATGGACACACCCGTAGTTTTTTACGTGACGGTGTTTCTTATTGATCTTGGTGTTGATGTTGTTGTTGTTATTGTTGTTGTTGTTGTTGTGGTTGTTGTTGTTGTTGCTGTTGTTGTTGTTGTTGTTGTTGTTGTTGTTGTTGTTGTTGTTGTTGTTGTTGTTGTTGTTGTTGTTGTTGTTGTTGTTGTTGTTGTTGTTGTTGTTGTTGTTGTTGTTGTTGTTGTTGTTGTTGTTGTTGTTGTTTTTGTTGGTGTATTTGTTGTTTTTGTTGGTGTTGTTGCTTTTGCTTTTTTTATTTACTTTTCCTTTGCCTTAGCTGCATGCAATTAATCCTGCCAAAGTAATGCATATGCGTCAGCTTTGGCGGTTCCCTGAGTGGCCTCATGACACAGTCAATTTTTTTTTAATTTTATCATGTGCTGGCAGACCTCAGCTTCATTTTCGTTCCTTAAAATTTACCGTTACGCCAGTAGTCACATAATTAAAATTCCATGCAATGTTTTTTCAAGGTTGTATCATGTGGTTGCCATTCTGAAATCATGATGTTAAGAAGAATTTTTTTTGCAATTAAGTTCTGAGGGGTATAACACATCTATTCCGTCGTAAATTAAAATTTACCGCAGCACGTCTCCTGTGTGAGTAATAGTTCCATGCAACGATATTACATTTCTGTTAAATAAGCTGAATGTAATATCACGACTGAAGCTGAGTCGTGAAAATTACCTGGTGACGTCAGAGTTTTTTTTTTTTATTTTTGTAGTAAGGCCAAGTATAAATCCTTCATTTTCCTTTTTAAACGTTTATCGTAGGTTATATACTCACCGAGTAAAAATTCAATGCAACGCCGCTGCATGAATGTTGCATTGTCGAACTTTGAGAGGCTCTCTCTGTGAAGACTTAGAACAGGCCTTTATTGGTGTATTATATTTTTAAGACTAGCACTAATACTCAGCGAGTTATGATTGAATGTAACAAATTTTCAGTTGCGTTGCTTACGCAGCTCCCACCACGTCCTGATGACGTCTTAAATTTTTGTTTTGTTTTTATAATGAAGTCAAAGAATTAACCTTTACGGTCGTACTATTTTGGAAGTCATAGCTCTTATACCCAGCGAGTATCAATTCAATGCAACGCCGATGAATTTTTTATTAATTTTAATATTTTTTTATTTTTAATAGAAATTAATTTTTCAACTTTTTTGGAAACCTGTACGGTAAAACGTAACTTCGTCACGTCAAAAAAAAAAGATATATATATATATAACTATTTTGTCTATATTCAATACATTTATGACAAAATTACATCTTTTGGTGCAGAACTTTTCTGGTAATTCATCATTTTAGGATGGGATTGAAAAGTTTAACCTTTTTGTTATCAACTAAAGCATTTGTCAACATTTAAGTCTCAAAAATTAGTTACTGACTTAGCGAAAATGCGTCAGATTTTATATATTGTCGAATTACATTCATAGAAACAAATAGCTTGTGATGAACAGATATAAAACAATCTTAATTTGCAAAAAATAAAACTTGTTTCAACATGTTTGTTTACATACATACAGACATACATTAGCATACAGGCTGACATAGTGAAATGAAATCGGCCAAACAAACCGACGAATAGGCGAATAGTGAATCTCCATTCACTTGTGCCTGAATAACATGAATGTGTTTAATTTTTATGGCTGCTGTGGGTGTCTGACAAGATGGTTGGCATTAAATGCTTCAACCCGCAATTGTGTCTCATTCACAATAATAAATTGTTGTCTAGTGACATAATAAAAGGAGACAAAATACCTACTTGTGTGATACAACAGTGACAGCAGACCCCGTAGTGTTGGGGTCGGTGGGTTGCTCGAGACTGTTGCCGTTGTTGACTGCAGTTTCAGTAGTATCTGCAGTGGTGTTGCACAATGCATTCAAGACAACAACAATAAATGTTGGCTCAAGTCCTGCTGCTTGCAAAAATGCTTGCTCCAATTTTTATATCAGTTTTTATTAAAATTTTTGCAAAAATTCTGCTTTCCAAAGGTGGTTTATACGAGTAAAAGCTTTTATGCAATGACATTAAGTATGAAAAGTCCTTTGGACTATACAGCTGAGGAATGTCGGTGTTGCTATGCGGGTGTGTGAAAAATGTGTGCTACTTTAACTGCATTTTTTATGGTACCAAGCATCTAAACTGCACTTAAAAAATTCCAGCCCAGAGCAAGAAAGTATTCAGTATAGTTCTTTTTGAACTTCTAAAAGATATATTAAACTATAAAACCACTAACATATGTAGACTAAAGAAGTTTTAATAAACAAAAAATTTATTTTTTCGTATCAGCAGCACTTTTTTAGGAACTTGGTTGGTATAAACCTTCAATTATTTGCTTGACAATTTACCAAAGAACTCATTTTTTAAATTAAACCCCTACCATGTGTCATATTCAACAACTAAAGGATAAAGTTACAAAATTAGCTACCCCTTCCATTTTTTTTTTGTTTTTTTTTATGAAAGAGTTCTCAGTGTTGAAGGAAAAATTAAATGTTTTCACTTTTAAAATGTTGAAATGTTTAAAAATCAAAGCAAGTAAAACAAGATAACTTCAAATAAACACTTTACAATCCATTCAAAGGCAACCAACAACAGAAAATGTGCGAACAAATTGGCAAATATTTGCACAGGATTCGACGCCATATTGAAAATGAAAATGGTATGAGTTATAAAAGCAAAATTCGCTGCGAAGAACTGAAGTCAAACAACAGATAACAGCAAGGATTAGTATGTTAAAACGCGATGATGACAGCGACGACGACGATTATTTTGAAGACAACAAGAAGGAGCCAAAAGAAAGCAGGTTGAATCTTCTTAAATAAATTGAAAAGAAGTGTTTGTACAAAACGGTTAAAACACGAACGTTAGAGAATGGCAAATATTGCAGTTAAAAGAGAATGGGGCAGAGAAGCACAAGCTTTAGTGGATGAAGAAAATATTGAAAGGTGGTCATCAACATGAAACAAGGTGATGAAAGCAGCAAAGATTTCTAAGTTTTTCAAAGAAAGCATTACTCAATAGAAGCTTTGTCAAAAAAGTGCTTTTAATAAAAGAAGTGACATTTTCTGATGCAAACCTAACAAAAGACTCCAACTAGAGTTAACAAACATTAGTCTAGGTTATATGGTATTAGAGAATCTGGTTTTTTTATTAATTTTTCAGGATATACGAAAAAATACAAAATTTTATTGAAGTTTTTCTTTACAAATTTCAAAATATAGTCTTTTTAGAAAACTAATGAAAACACGATTTTTAAAAATATTTAATTATTAAGTCCATGAAAAAAAACCATGCACAAAATTATATCTTAGAAATTTTTAATTCCTTTTTTGTTAAATTACTTTGATGTAAATATCTCTGAAGACTCGTATGGAGCATGAATTGAGCAAATGTATAAAATAATGAGTTAAAAACTGAAAAGATGCGAGTATATAACTTTTAGAGGTTATAGTTAGTGTTAAAGTTAGAGTTAGAGTTAGAGTTAGAGTTAGAGTTAGAGTTAGAGTTAGAGCTAGAGTTAGAGTTAGAGTTAGAGTTAGAGTTAGAGTTAGAGTTAGAGTTAGAGTTAGAGTTAGAGTTAGAGCTAGAGTTAGAGCTAGAGTTAGAGTTAGAGTTAGAGTTAGAGTTAGAGTTAGAGTTAGAGTTAGAGTTAGAGTTAGAGTTAGAGTTAGAGTTAGAGTTAGAGTTAGAGTTAGAGCTAGAGTTAGAGTTAGAGTTAGAGTTAGAGTTAGAGTTAGAGTTAGAGTTAGAGTTAGAGTTAGAGTTAGAGTTAGAGTTAGAGTTAGAGTTAGAGTTAGAGTTATAGTTAGAGTTAGAGTTAGAGTTAGAGTTAGAGTTAGAGTTAGAGTTAGAGTTAGAGTTAGAGTTAGAGTTAGAGTTAGAGTTAGAGTTAGAGTTAGAGTTAGAGTTAGAGATAGAGTTAGAGTTAGAGTTAGAGTTAGAGTTAGAGTTAGAGTTAGAGTTAGAGTTAGAGTTAGAGTTAGAGTTAGAGTTAGAGTTAGAGTTAGAGTTAGAGTTAGAGTTAGAGTTAGAGTTAGAGTTAGAGTTAGAGTTAGAGTTAGAGTTAGAGTTAGAGTTAGAGTTAGAGTTAGAGTTAGAGTTAGAGTTAGAGTTAGAGTTAGAGTTAGAGTTAGAGTTAGAGTTAGAGTTAGAGTTAGAGTTAGAGTTGGAGTTAGAGTTAGAGTTAGAGTTAGAGTTAGAGTTAGAGTTTAGGTTAGAGTTAGAGTTAGAGTTAGAGTTAGAGTTAGAGTTAGAGTTAGAGTTAGAGTTAGAGTTAGAGTTAGAGTTAGAGTTAGAGTTAGAGTTAGAGTTAGAGTTAGAGTTAGAGTTAGAGTTAGAGTTAGAGTAAGAGTTAGAGTTTGAGTTAGACTTAGAGTTAGACTAAGAGTTAATATCTATTTGGTCAAATAAAGTGTGTCTTGATTTTCCTTTAAAGAAGGGGATGAGGGATAAGGAGAATTTACGTGTTAGGGTTGTTATAGAAGAAGCAGGATTTTTCACTATTGACAGAATAACTACTGTAACGAACCCTCTGTTCGGTTACCTAAGTGCTGGGGTATACCCAGCGGTTGGTCCAAAGGTTCTTACAAAAAAGAAAAAGATTTGGGTTTAATTTTGAGTAGATTATTTCATTTATTATTAATTCAGGATTAAATCTATTCTTAAAATAAACTCCCAGAAGGGTATTACCCTCTTTGGGTACTGACTTATATATATTTCCTAACACCTTGAAGTGTACAACGCTTCTCGGGTATGCTCTAGATAAACTAAATACGATATTTTCTAACACCTCGAAGTGTACAACGCTTCTCGGGTATATTAAAGATACGCTAGATACGGTATTTTCTAACGCCTCGAAGTGTACAACGCTTCTCGGGTATATTAAAGATACGCTAGATACGGTATTTTCTAACGCCTCGAAGTGTACAACGCTTCTCGGGTATACTAAAGATAAGCTAGATAAAATACTTGATAACGCCTCGAAGTGTACAACGCTTCTCGGGTATACTAAAGATAAGCTAGATAAAATACTTGATAACGCCTCGAAGTGTACAACGCTTCTCGGGTATACTAAAGATAAGCTAGATAAAATACTTGATAACGCCTCGAAGTGTACAACGCTTCTCGGGTATGCTAAACTACTAGTCAGAAGAGACCTTGCGTACAACACACGACTCCGCAGACTGACTTGATTGCGCATGTGCAGCGGCTTTTATACTCTTTTCTTTGTGTTGCTTGTGTTCTTCTTCTTCGTAAAGTCCGTTGCCAGACGCATGTTGCAGAGTGCGTGTTGCGGGTTTCATGTTGATGTTGCAGAGTGCGTGTTGCGGGTTTCATGTTGATGTTGCAGAGTGCGTGTTGCGGGTTTCATGTTGATGTTGCAGAGTGCGTGTTGCGGGTTTCATGTTGATTTTGCAGAGTGCGTGTTGCGGGTTTCATGTTGATGTTGCAAAGTGCGTGTTGCGAGTTTCATGATGATGTTACCTTGTGTAGCTGCATAAATGTTGCTAAATGAAATGATGAAGCGACCATTATGTATGGAATTCATTCAATATTCATATTAATATTCATGTTCATAATCATATTCATATTCATTTACATATTATGTTATAATTTTGTGAGGATTAATATCGTCTGCGATATTGCATCCTCACACCCCCCCCTTTCTAACCCAAAGAAATTTTATTTATCATTAGAATAATAACGTTTGACTTCGTTTACGTGAGCTGTACGGATACGATTACTTCCTGATCTCCGTAGCTGCATGATCACGGGTGATATAAATCCATTTATGGTAAATGGTCCATCGTATTTGGGTGCTAGTTTGGCTGCAAAATTGTCGATGGCCTTTGAAAGATGGTGTTCCTTTACAAGGACTTGTTCTCCAATCTGCGGATTCCAATTTCTACGACGTAGATTATAGTGTCTGGCCTGGTCTTGGGCGGCACGTTCCATGTTACGTCGTACAATTTTTAAGACTTCCTGTAAGCGTGTATGTTTCTCAACGGGTGTATGAGTTTCCTGTCCGGTTCCTGGAGTGTGTTGATCAAATAGAGTGTTCGGCAGCCGTGGCTCTCGACCTTGGATTAAGTACGCGGGACTGAAACCTGTAGATTCGGATACGCTAGTATTTATGGCTAAAGATATTTCTGGGAGTAAATCATCCCATTTTCGTTGATCTTCGCCTATGAGTTGTGAGATTATCCTCTATATTGTTCGATTGGCACGCTCTGTTGGGTTTTCCTGCGGAGTATATGGCGCTGTGAACTGTTGTTTGATTCCTAGGTCGTCTAAAAAGCTGCGGAATGCCTTGCTGGTAAATTGAGTTCCATTATCAGTTATTAATACTTTTGGTACTCCAAATCTCGCCAATATCGTTTCTCTGAAGGATTTCTTGAGTGATTCTGTAGTGGCTTTGCGAAGTAGCACAATTTCCGTCCACTTGGAAAAACGATCATAAAAGCATATTATTACCATGTTTTGATCTCGGAAGTGGGCCCACAAAGTCGGCGCATAACATTGCCCATGGTTCCTCGGCGATTTGTGTTAGCATCTTACCGGCTGCTGCTTGTTGGCATGGCTTAAACTTTTGGCAAGATGCACAGTTTCGGACGTATTTGCTAACGTCGCGGAACATCCCTGGCCAATAATATCGGTTGGCTACCCTAGCGATGGTCTTCCGAATACCCATGTGGCCCGCACTAGGATCGTCATGATTTTCTCTCAAGACTCTCTGTCGTTGTGAAGTCGGAACGCACAGTTTCCACGGGGCACAGTCTTCATCGTTGGAATGTTGGGGAATATGGCGATACAGTTGACCATTTTCTTCTAAAAAGTCTGAGAATTTTTCTGGATTTTGTTGAATCTCAGCCTTCTTTTTGGTTAACCAGTTACGACTGGGTTCTATGTTTTCTTCGAGCGTTGTTTTACGAAGAGTTTCCAATGGTTGTCTTGACAACGCGTCTGCTACAACGTTGAGTTTTCCTTTCCTATACTGTACGTCGAACGTATGTTGTTGCAACTCGAGTGCCCACCTTGCTATACGTCCGGAAGGACTCTCGATTGCATTGAGCCATTTAAGTGACAGATGGTCCGTGATCACTGTAAAGTGGTATCCTTCAAGGTATGGTCGCATTTTACGGATGGCCCATACTATAGCCAGACATTCCTTCTCCGTTGGCGAATAGTTCTTCTCTGCTCCGTTTAAGTGTCTGCTGGCATACGCTATCACTCGTTCTATTCCGTCGTGTTCCTGGGTAAGTACGGCGCCTAGACCGTAATCACTAGCATCGGTCTGCAGTGTGAATTTCTGTGTAAAATCCGGGCATGCCAACACGGGTGCCTCGGTTAAACGTGTTTTCAGGGTTTCGAATGCTTTTTGCTGTTCCTCCGTCCACTTCCAATGCTTGCCTTTCCGTAGTAAAGTGGTGAGTGGTTGTACTATGCTTGAAAATTCGGGAACAAATCGTCGGTACCATGACGCTATTCCTAAGTAGCGACGGAGCTCTTTCACGTTCTCTGGTGGTCTCAATTCTTTTATGGCGGCTACTTTCTCTGGATCGGTGTGAATACCTTCATTACTGACTACTTGCCCTAAATATTTGAGTTCTGTCTTAAAAAACTCGCATTTTTCAATATTGATATTTAAATTCGCTGCCCGGAGTCTTCGAAAAACTTCTTTAAGATGTTGCATGTGATCTTCCAGAGAGGATCCGATAACGATGATGTCGTCGAGGTATGCAAACGCATGGGGTTCCATTTCGGGTCCAATGACCTGATCTAACGCTCGCTGAAATGTGGCTGGTGCGGAATGTAGACCAAAAGGCATAACCCGCCACTGGTACAAGCCACGCCCTGGTACAGTGAATGCTGTGTATTGTTTGCTGTTTTCTTCCATTGGAATCTGCCAATAGCCATTTTTGAGATCCAATGCACTTATATATTTGGCACTTCTGAGGCGATCTAGAATCGTGTGTATTCTTGGGAGTGGGTAAGCGTCAGGTACAGAACGTGAGTTGAGTTGTCGGTAGTCCACACATAGTCTCCATGCTCCCGTTTTCTTTTTCACCAAAACGATAGGTGCGCTGTGTGGGCTGTGTGAAAGTTCAATACACCCTTTGCTGATCAGTTCGTCGACTTCTTTATTTATAATTGCTTGCATGGCCGGATTCCGTGGAAAGTAACGTTGTTTAATTGGACGATCATCTTTCATTATAATTTTATGTGCTGTAATATTACAAACTCCTTTAACTCTATTAAATTTGCTCAGTTCTCCTGCTAAAAACTGTTCGACGATCTCTTTTTCTGACAAGCCGTGGAGATTTTTGTTGAGGTCACTACGGTTTCCTTCGCGAATAACGGTGCAGCAGGGTGTTTCATCAGTGTTTCCCCTTTTCGATGAGATATTTGGCCAACGCAGCGTGGTTGAATACCCGCCACACTGAATAGATGCTTGAATGCCTATCAAGAAGTCCATGCCGAGAATGAGGTCATCTATGACTTTTGGAAGAACAAGCAATGAAGTTTGATGCTTCTTGGAGCCGAGCGTAATATCGGCTATTAATATTTTATTTACTTCCCTAGTGGAACTATCTGCCATTCGTACTGTTATTTGCGTTTCCTTTAGATTTTGTTGTGCTGTTGATATTTTGTTTGTTAAGGTTTCACTGATAAAGCTTCTTGTGGCACCTGTGTCGATGGTTGCTTTCACTTGGGTCGTGCCGATCATAACCATCGCGAAAATATGTGTGGAATCGTGACTTAGTTGCGAGAGTGTTGATTTTGGGTTTCCGTCTGGCCTCGCTCCCGACGATAACCCTGTGCGTTTCCCTGTGAGTACCGGCAGCAATTAATGGTAAGAATCCCACGTCGACCGCACTCCCAGCAAAACCTAACTTGTGCATTTCGACACTCGCGGAGACTATGACCATCTTGGCCACAGCGGCGGCAAGCAGTGCGGGGATTGATTAATCGAGGGCCATCTTGCACGATCATTCGATGTCTCTCCTCTCTAGGTCTCGGTATCGGTGGTCGTGTTTGGCGTGATTCCGCCTGAATACTTTCGAAATCTTCAGCGAGTTTTATCAATTCATTTAGGTTTCCAAAATCTCTGCGTTTCACATACAATCTATAATCTTGCTGGCAATTTCGATATAGTCTTTCGAGTTGTTGTTCCTCAGTGTACTGTGCATGTCGCATCATGTTCTGGAGGGAGATTAAGTAATCCTTGAATGGTTCTCTAGGATGTTGGTGCCGTTGGCGGATTTCATCTTCCAGCTGTTCGAAGTACCTTATGGGCAAGAAGAACTGTAAAAAATCTTCTTTAAATGTACTCCAGTTCCGCCACTGTCGATTATTATTGCGGAACCATATCAAAGCCTTGTCTTTAAGGAGTTCCGGCATCGTTCTTGGTAGTAGATGTTTGCTCAATCCGTACACTTCAGCGAGTTCCTCGACCCGTTCGATGAAGGCTAGTGGTTCTTTTCCACCGTCGTATTTGAATGACCACTTTCTTACCTGATCGATGACTGACGGATATTCCTGTTCCGATGTTGCTTGGCGTGATTCCATGTTTTGGGACGCCATAAAAATATTTTTTTGGGCTTCTGCAGAGCCGATATTGATCTGTGGTAAGTTGGGTGAGGGACTTCTAGAGTACTTTACCCCTAGTTCTAACAGACGTTGTCCCACATCGGATTTTTCCTCAGTTTCGGAAATTAATTGTGCAAAGCGCTTCCGTAGTTCGTCGACTGTTCCGGCGGCGTCAAAAGAGAATTCCTTGGCGAATGCTTGAAGTTCTTCCTTACGAAGGGAGTATACCCATGATGTTTTCAGAGGCATTTTGGGGTTTGTAGAAAGTCTTCACTCAGTGTTCTATATGTTATTATTGTAGATTTGGATTTTCGTTTCTTTACCAGAGTCCCTGCTCGGGCGCCATTTGTAACGAACCCTCTGTTCGGTTACCTAAGTGCTGGGGTATACCCAGCGGTTGGTCCAAAGGTTCTTACAAAAAAGAAAAAGATTTGGGTTTAATTTTGAGTAGATTATTTCATTTATTATTAATTCAGGATTAAATCTATTCTTAAAATAAACTCCCAGAAGGGTATTACCCTCTTTGGGTACTGACTTATATATATTTCCTAACACCTTGAAGTGTACAACGCTTCTCGGGTATGCTCTAGATAAACTAAATACGATATTTTCTAACACCTCGAAGTGTACAACGCTTCTCGGGTATATTAAAGATACGCTAGATACGGTATTTTCTAACGCCTCGAAGTGTACAACGCTTCTCGGGTATATTAAAGATACGCTAGATACGGTATTTTCTAACGCCTCGAAGTGTACAACGCTTCTCGGGTATACTAAAGATAAGCTAGATAAAATACTTGATAACGCCTCGAAGTGTACAACGCTTCTCGGGTATACTAAAGATAAGCTAGATAAAATACTTGATAACGCCTCGAAGTGTACAACGCTTCTCGGGTATGCTAAACTACTAGTCAGAAGAGACCTTGCGTACAACACACGACTCCGCAGACTGACTTGATTGCGCATGTGCAGCGGCTTTTATACTCTTTTCTTTGTGTTGCTTGTGTTCTTCTTCTTCGTAAAGTCCGTTGCCAGACGCATGTTGCAGAGTGCGTGTTGCGGGTTTCATGTTGATGTTGCAGAGTGCGTGTTGCGGGTTTCATGTTGATGTTGCAGAGTGCGTGTTGCGGGTTTCATGTTGATGTTGCAGAGTGCGTGTTGCGGGTTTCATGTTGATTTTGCAGAGTGCGTGTTGCGGGTTTCATGTTGATGTTGCAAAGTGCGTGTTGCGAGTTTCATGATGATGTTACCTTGTGTAGCTGCATAAATGTTGCTAAATGAAATGATGAAGCGACCATTATGTATGGAATTCATTCAATATTCATATTAATATTCATGTTCATAATCATATTCATATTCATTTACATATTATGTTATAATTTTGTGAGGATTAATATCGTCTGCGATATTGCATCCTCACACTACGTTTGTTGAGATGAAGCAGACCTCTCTTAGTAAATTTGAGAAGCTATAGAATTCACAAACACATCGATAAATATGTTTGCTGGTCGACTATATTTTTTGGAAGTACTGAGAACTCATTATTGTCAACATTTCATAAAAAATCTTCCGTTTATTTCATAAATCAAATTATGTTTTGTTGAAGCAACTTTCTTCTGTAATTTTCAAAACAGTGAAGAAATATAAAATTATTGTATTGAAAGCATTAATTTTTAATATAAAAAAAGTTCACAAAACAGTTTTGGCCAGTCATAAATCATAACGAAATCATTTTGCAATAGCATTTATCCATGGTCAAGATCTATTCCAATAGGTACAACTTATCAAACTAAGGATAAAGCCAACAAAAAAAAAAAAAAAAATAAGGTACCCCTACTTTCCATATATGTCGATCTTCATACCATACCATAGAAAGGTTATTCTGTTTTTAGCCGTTTTTAAAGAGCTCACAAATTCGGTAACTGGGCTTCGGAGAGACAAATACTTTTGCACACAAGTAGAAGACACATTCATACATTTCTAAAAAGAAACAAAATCGAAAGGATAATATTGGTTTGGTTGTTTGTTTCACGTGTTTAATCGTATTTATGATTTTTTACCAAATTCACGAACTTGAAGAACGTCTCGAACACGATTTGAACGAGAACAAAGTTGTTAGAAGTTTTGCTGAACTAAGTGTAAATTTCAGTTTAAGTCTTAGTCTTGGTCTTGGTCTTAGTCTAAGTCTTAGTATTAGACTTAGTCTTAGTCTTAGTCTAAGCCTTAGTCTTAGTCTCAGTCTTAGTCTTAGTCTTAGTCTTAGTCTTAGTCTTAGTCTTAGTCTTAGTCTTAGTCTTAGTCTTAGTCTTAGTCTAATTCTTAATTTAAGTCTTAGTCTTAGCCTTAGTCTTAGTCTTAGACTTAGCCTTAGTCTTAGTCTTAGTCTTAGTCTTAGTCTTAGTCTTAGTCTTAGTCTTAGTCTTAGTCGTAGTCTTAGTCATAGTCTTAGTCTTAGTCTTAGTCTTAGTCTTAGTCTTAGTCTTAGTCTTAGTCTTAGTCGTCTTAGTCTTAGTCTTAGTCTTAGTCTTAGTCTTAGTCTTATTCTAAGTCTTAGTCTTAGTCTTATCCTTAGTCTTAGTCTTAGTCTTAGTCTAATTCTTAATTTAAGTCTTAGTCTTATCCTTAGTCTTAGTCTTAGACTTAGCCTTAGTCTTAGTCTTAGTCTTAGTCTTAGTCTTAGTCCAAGCCTTAGTCTTAGTCTTAGTCTTAGTGAGTAATCTTAGTCTCAGTCTTAGTCTTAGTCTTAGTCTTAGTCTTAGTCTTAGTCTTAGTCATAGTCTTAGTCTTAGTCTTAGTCTTAGTCTTAGTCCTAGTCTTAGTCTTAGTCTTAGTCTTTGTCTTAGTCATAGTCTTAGTCTTAGTCTTAGTCTTAGTCTTAGTCTTAGTCTTAGTCTTAGTCTTAGTCGTCTTAGTCTTAGTCTTAGTCTTATTCTAAGTCTTAGTCTTAGTCTTAGTCTTAGTCTTAGTCTTAGTCCTAGTCTTAGTCTTAGTCTAATACTTAATTTAAGTCTTAGTCTTATCCTTAGTCTTAGTCTTAGACTTAGCCTTAGTCTTAGTCTAAGTCTTAGTCTTTGTCTTAGTCGTCTTAGTCTTAGTCTTAGTCTTAGTTTTAGTCTTAGTCTTAGTCTTATTCTTAGTCTTAGTCTTAGTTTAAGTCTTAGTCTTAGTCTTAGTCTTTGTCTTAGTCGTCTTAGCCTTAGTCTTAGTCTTAGTTTTAGTCTTAGTCTTATTCTTAGTCTTAGTCTTAGTCTTAGTGTTAGTCTTAGTCTTAGTGTTAGTCTTAGTCTTAGTGTTAGTTTTATTTTAGTCTTAGTCTTAGTCTTAGTCTAAGTCTTAGTCTAATTCTTAATTTAAGTCTTAGTCTTATCCTTAGTCTTAGTCTTAGACTTAGCCTTAGTCTTAGTCTTAGTCTTAGTCTTTGTCTTAGTCGTCTTAGTCTTAGTCTTAGTCTTAGTCTTATTCTAAGTCTTAGTCTTAGTCTTAGTCTTAGTCTTAGTCTTAGTCTTAGTCTTAGTCTTAGTCTAATTCTTAATTTAAGTCTTAGTCTTATCCTTAGTCTTAGTCTTAGACTTTGCCTTAGTCTTAGTCTTAGTCTTAGTCTTTGTCTTAGTCGTCTTAGTCTTAGTCTTAGTTTTAGTCTTAGTCTTATTCTTAGTCTTATTCTTAGTCTTAGTCTTAGTCTTAGTCTTAGTCTTAGTGTTAGTCTTAGTCTTAATGTTAGTTTTATTCTTAGTCTTAGTCTTAGTCTTAGTCTTAGTCTATGTCTTAGTCTTAGTCTTTGTCTGTGTCTTAGTGTTAGTATTAGTCTTAGTCTTAGTCTAAGTATTAGTCTTAGTCTTAGTCTTAGTCTTAGTCTTAGTCTTAGTTTAAGTCTTAGTCTTAGTCTTAGTCTTAGTCTTTGTCTTAGTCGTCTTAGCCTTAGTCTTAGTCTTAGTTTTAGTCTTAGTCTTATTCTTAGTCTTAGTCTTAGTCTTAGTCTTAGTCTTAGTGTTAGTCTTAGTCTTAGTGTTAGTTTTATTTTAGTCTTAGTCTTAGTCTTAGTCTTAGTCTTAGTCTTTGTCTTAGTCGTCTTAGTCTTAGTCTTAGTTTTAGTCTTAGTCTTATTCTTAGTCTTAGTCTTAGTCTTAGTCTTAGTCTTAGTGTTAGTCTTAGTCTTAGTGTTAGTTTTATTCTTAGTCTTAGTCTTAGTCTTAGTCTTAGTCTTAGTCTTAGTCTTAGTCTATGTCTTATTCTTTGACTTAGTTCACGGAAGTTCGAACTCCATTGAGTCCGTTTTCTAAAACCCGAACTTAAACTACACTCGTATTTTATCCACGAACTACACGTGAAGTTGTTTAAATTTGTATTCACGTGAATACAAATGCACGTGAATACAAATTTAAACAACTTCACGTGTAGTTCGTGAGTAAAATACACGTGTAGTTCAGGTTCGTGTTTTCACTTGATTTTATTAAATACTCGTGAACACGTTTTCACTTGAAAATACTTATAAACGTTATCGATTGAAAGTGTGAACAACAACTTTTATAACTTCTTTTGTAATACGAGTTCATGTTTTCAAAAATGAGCTTCACGGAGACTGAACTTATTTGTTCACGAGTAGTTCAGAGACGTGAATAAACTGGAGCACTGTTATAAACTCTTGTTTCTTAAACTTTAAATTAAACCGTGTGTATACTACTGCATATTGTTTATTATAGTTTTATTATAAGTTTATTTAAGTATTTTTATTTAAGTTCTAAAGTTTCCACTTGCCTCCTATAGAGAAAACTTATTCATGACTTCACAACACATAGGAGATTTTATACAATTGCACTTGAAAAAAAAATTAAAAACTAAAAATAAAACTTTCGCTACAGAACACAACATAATAAAGTGTTGTGCAAAAAAGTGAAAAAGACGTTATGCAAGCAGCAGAAAAGAAAGAAATCTCATCGTTGTTAGCCAAGCAACAGTTTCTTGCATAAGAAATCATACAAAAACGACAGCCAACGTAATACAAATCTTGCAAATGCGTCTTCGTGACGAGAATGCGGTGTAGTGCGGTGTGATGCGATACAAATCCGTAAAAAAAGCTAAACTTTGATTGAAATATGAATTTTTTTATAAAGCAAAACAAGCGTGAATAAAAAGTAAGTTGGTCATAAAAGTAAAATGAAAAAGAATGCTTAGAATGTAAGGAACTAAGTAAGGAAAAATTTGCATTTCATTTTTACAGCATATGTGGGGTGTAGGCAAAAATAATCAAATAAGACGATTTTAACAAATTTTTAAATTATTATCTTGAAGATTTTTCAAATGAGGATTTCGTATATTAAAATTTATTAAATTGTGTGTTTACGGCTAATATTATGTACGGGCATATATGGTTCGATGGCAATGAGAACAAGAATAACACGTAACTACTTGATATAATAACGTATGTATCAACAAGAAGTGTATGATTTGTTTTTGGAAAAAAACAATAACAGTATGGACATAAATTTAAAACTTTAATTAATAATAAAGTAAACAAGAAAGAAAATTATAAAAAAATAATAATAATAATAAAGTAAACAAGAAAGAAAATTATAAAAAAAAAATTTTTTAAATGGCCGCTGCAACTTAGCCTGAATACCTTTCTTTTAAATCCTTTAATCCTTTCTTTTTAAATTTTCGATCGCTCTTACGAATAAAAAGGTCTTTATATTGTTTGCGGATAATTAGTGTATATCTCTCACTCTTAGTTTTAGCGCCGTAGACCTCGCTCTTAAAATAACGCCAAAGAAAGGTGGAAAAAAAAATATTGGTGGCTTATTGTTGCTTCCAAATCGCAAAATTACTCAACTAGGGATGCTTGTTTTGTAACGTATATAAAACGTAGGACCATCCTTGGAACATTAGGGGTCACCTGTATGCTTTGTAACGAACCTCCTCTGATATCACCATTTTTGTTGGGGTAAGCTCAGTGGGTTTCGAAGGTTCTTACAAGAAATAACACAGTTCGTTTATTTCCTTATATTCAAAACTATTCTTGATTATTTTATTGATGCCTTCTACTACACATACAACTTTCAATTATACATATATATAAATATGATTTGGCCTTCTTCGCCGGATTTCCAACTGCTGTTCCTGCTGCTGCTTACAAGGCGGGCCTACAAGCCGCGGCACTGTAACTTTATGATAATAATATGAATACGCGGGCTTACAAGCCACGGACGCTACTAAAAAACAGTGTTGAAAACAGAAGGGCCTACTACCGAACCCGACTCTGTTTACTGCTACTGCAGGTGGGCCTACAAGCCACCGAATTGTTCTTGTTGGTTGCAGGTGAGCCTACAAGCCATTACACTTGGATAAACAAGTGGGCCTACAAGTCACTGACACTGTTTACCGATTTTGTCAAGTAGGCCGTAAAGCCAACGACTCTGCTTGTAGAAAACAATGCAACTTACGTTCCTCCTCTGACTTTGCAACTTTCCGGTGTTGGTCCTTATTGTTCGTGTTATATTCAGATCATTTTTTTATATAACCGTTGCATCAGTATATCCTCCTATTTTCCTTGTATTTGCTTTTACTTTCTTCTTAGGGCTTTAGCCCCTCCCTCTCCCCCTTGGAGAATTTTTTGTATGGGAAAAAATGAAAAAAAAGTCCAAAAGACGCTTCAGCCCCCCCCCCCTTTGGCATTCAAAAGTATAGTTTCATCCCCCCTTTGGTGAATCCTAGATCCGCCGCTGGCTGTCAACAACAAGCATAGAGGTTTAGTCACGAAGAAATTCACAGTCGAACAACTTGTACAAATTGTGAAAATTCGCTACAAAAATAGAAAACATTTTGTGGAGTCACTCCGCAAAACCTGTACAATTCTCGGTTATCATAACGCACAGTCTTGCAACAATGTGATCAATTTAATCAATAAATTTGAATCCACTGGCTCTATTGAAGACGCGAAGAGGAGTGGTCGTCCCCGTTCCGCCCGTTCGGATGAAAACATATCCATGGCAATGGTCAGCTGAAACGTCATCTTGATCAGAGAGAGGGCGTTAGCAGGAGCTAAAAAAGATTTTGCCAAAAAAGATCTGCATCTGTACACTTACAAGGTTCAGTTGACCCAAGAACTAAAGCTGTCAGACCATACGCAGCGTCGAACGTTCACAGATGGGATGTTGGAGCATCATCAAGCTGGTCACGATTTTGCAAAGAAAATCAGTGACGAAGCCCATTTTCATCTTAACGACTACCTTAATATACGTGTAAATTTTTCGAAAATTTTGTCTAATAGATAAATGATAAAATTTTGAGAATATACATACACATTTTTAAATCGATATTTAAAAAAAAAAACAGAAGTTATAACGGTTTTCGTTAACTTATGTCTAAACTCCATTCAACAAATAAAAAACTTTAAACGCGATTTCCTCGAAACTAGTTTTTTTAAAACGGTTCGATAGATAACTCGAAATCTATTGGTTCAATTTCAATGATTTTTTTTTGCATTTTGTTCGTTATTTTGTCTTTAAGCACCCCCCCCCCCCCCCCCCCCTCTAAATTCAAGTTTTTTTTTTTTTTTTTTTTATAAACAAAAACGCGCGAAAATGTGTCTTTTTTAGAACTTTTTACTTCAACTTCCGCCATAATTAAAAAAAAACCCCGGGGGTCTTGCGTAGCTGGGATGCTTAATATAAGGTCTATGCATTAAAATGTCATTTGATTTTTTTGTTTCCGATACATGGGAAAGGCCATATCCATCGAACCGTTTTGGACTACTTTTTTGACGTGACGAAGTTACGTTATACTGCTCTAGTTTCCAAAAAAGTTGAAAAATGAATTTTTGAAAAATTCATCTGCGTTTCATTGAATTGTTACTCGCTGGGTATAAGAGCTATGATTAAAAAAATAGTATGACCGTAAAGGTTAATTCTTTGGCTATAATAAAAAAATAAAAAAAAAATTTAATACGGCATAGGGACGTAGTGGGCGCTGCGTAAGCAGCGCAACTGAAAATTTGTTACATGGAATTATTACTCGCTGACTATTAGCGCTAGGATTAAATATACGATACGCCAATAAAGGCCTACTAAAAACCCACACAACAAAATTAGACAAAAAATTTCTGACATCATGGGGACGCTGAGAGAGTCGCTCAAAGATCGATAACGCAACATTCATGCAGCGGCGTTGCATTGAATTTTTACTCAATGAGTATATAACCTACGATAAAAGTTTAAAAAGGAAAATAAAGTTTTTATACATGGCTTTACGACAAAAATAAAAAAAAATTCCGGCGTCGTCAGGTCGTGAATACAGCAGCTTATGTAACAGAAATGTAATATCGTTGCATGAAATTATTACTCACTCAGGAGGAGTGCTACAGTAAATTTTGTTTTACGACAGCAGGGATGTGTTATTACGCTTCACAACTAAATTACAAAAAAAATTTTCTTGTCATTATTTCAGGGATGCAATCACATAATGCAGTAAAAATGCTACAGCCATGAAAAAACGTTGCATGGATTTTTAACTCTGTGACTACTGGTGCAACGGTAAATTTTAAGAAACGAAAACAAAGGGGAGGTCTTCGGGCATATGACAAAAATAAAAAAAAAATTTGACGGCGTGTCAAAAACCCCCAGGGAACCGCCTAATGTGACGCATATGCATCACTTTTGCTGGATTAATTGAAATTAGAGCACAACCAATGGGGAAGCAAAAAAAAAAGCTAAACGAAAAGCACCAACTCCAAATCCAACAACAACTCCAACACCAATACCAACACCAACACCAACACCAACACCAACACCAACAACAACACCAACACCAACACCAACACCAACACCAACACCAACACCAACACCAACACCAACACCAACACCAACACCAAAACCAACACCAACACCAACACCAACACCAACAACAACACCAACACCAACACCAGCACCAACACCAACACCAACACCAACACCAACACCAACATCAACATCAACATCAACATCAACATCAACATCAACGTCAACATCAACATCAACATCAACATCAACATCACCATCAACATCAACATCAACATCAACATCAACATCAACATCAACATCAACATCAACATCAACATCAACATCAACATCAACATCAACATCAACATCAACATCAACATCAACATCAACATCAACATCAACATCAACATCAACATCAACATCAACATCAACATCAACATCAACATCAACATCAACATCAACATCAACATCAACATCAACATCAACATCAACATCAACATCAACATCAACATCAACATCAACATCAACATCAACATCAACATCAACATCAACATCAACATCAACATCAACATCAACATCAACATCAACATCAACATCAACATCAACATCAACATCAACATCAACATCAACATCAACATCAACATCAACATCAACATCAACATCAACATCAACATCAACATCAACATCAACATCAACATCAACATCAACATCAACATCAACATCAACATCAACAACAACAACAACAACAACAACAACAACAACAACAACAACAACAACAACAACAACAACAACAACAACAACAACAACAACAACAACAACAACAACAACAACAACAACAACAACAACAACAACAACAACAACAACAGCAGCAACAACAACAACAACAACAACAAAAACAACACCAACACTAACAACAAACAAGAAACTTCGTCACGTCAAAATCTACGGGTGTGTCCACGACACAGCCAACTCTTCTTTTTCAATGCCATTTTCAGCGCCCTCTTTATAAAAGCCAGAACTGTATTTAAAAAAAAAAAATATTTTTATAAAGTATTTTTTGTGTACAATAATCTGTATAAATTTAAAAAAAAAATAATAACTTCTTATATCTAAAAAAATTTTTTGAAAACAGCTCCTGTTTTTGGTTGCTACACGTATATTATACCTTAATAAGCAGAATTGCCGCATTTAAAGCTCGGAGAATCGAAGAGCTTCCCATGCGCTCACAATGATGCGCTGTTTGGTGTGGATTTTTGGCTGACGTTGTTATTGGGTCATTCTTCTTCGCAAATGCAGCTGAAACCGGGGTTACTGTGAATGGTGCCCGATATGGAGACATACTGACCAACTCCTTTGGCCTGATATTTGCACTTGCTACACAGCCAACGACACAATGCACTTATTGCAAACGAAATTCGAAAGGATGACCATCTCGCGCCGAGGTGATGTCAAGTGGCCACCGAGATGATGCGATTTGACGCCTTAGACTTCTTTCTTTGTGGTCTTCTCATAAGGAAGTTCTATGCCAATAAACCCCGAACGATTCCGGCCCTGAAACAGGAAATCCAACTAGCCATTGCAGCAATTGAACCAAAATTATGCCAGAATGTTATGGAAAATTTCATGAAAATGGAGCGCTTGGGAAAGCAAGATCGAGACGGCCATTTGAGCGATATTATGTTCCTTCAATAAACTCCATGTATCTAATTTATGATTCAATCCTGCATTCCTGTTTCATAGTACCGTAGCGCAAATGTAACTGAGGAAGACATTATTTCCTATGTGCTTAAGCACTCTACTATTCATTTCATTTAACGTGCAAGAAATCATTTAACGTGCCACAAACTAGTTAAGAAGGATGCTATTTTAGATAATCTTGAAAGCAAAAATTTTAAACTTGGTGTGTCTGAAATGTTTTATGACATTATTTTGAGCCCAACTCTTTGGCAGCGAAATGTTAACGTTCGCCCTTTTATAAATTTTCAAAACGAAACTAAAAATTTATTTCCAGAACATGTCAGGGATGAGAACAAAATCTTCAAGTATCTTTAGTTTTACCTCAGCTGCCGATTTTGATATTTTTATTTTTGTTGAAACTTGGCTCAACATTGATTTTTACAATGGTGAATTTTTCGATAACAATATGTTTCTTGCTTATCGTAAATATCAAGATTCTGTAAAGACTGGACTTCATCGCGGTGGTGGTGTTCTTGTTGCGGTAAAGAGGTTATTCTGTTCGTCGTTGCATATTCTGCAAAATACAGATTCTTTACTTGACCAACTTTGTGTCGCTTTGATTGCACCTTATGGCACTCTCTATTTGTGTGTATCTTATATTCCGCCGTCAAGCCCGGATCATATTTACGCCGCACATGTGGACAATATATTAGCTCTTCACTCATCGATAAATGTAAACTGCCATTTATCTGTTTTAGGTGATTTTAATCTCAGCAATATTTCTTGGACACATATTGCTAATGAACTTACTGCGTTAAACATCAATCAATCACATGAAATTTATCTTATTGATAGCCTGTTAATTATCGATTTACTACAAGTTAATTCATATTTGAATAAGCTGAATAGAATATTAGATCTCATATTTTTATCAAATAATATTAATTTTGAACTGTCTGAATGCCTGTGTCCAATTTGTCCGTCCGATATGCACCATGTTCCGCTCATACTTAAAGTTAATTTCTATGAGTTTATACAAGTTACGCCTTCTATTATCGTATTTCATTTTAAATTGTGCGATTTTAATAATTTATCTAACATTTTAAGTAGCATTGATTGGATTTCTTTATTTGATGGCAAAAGCGCTGCAACTTGTTTTGATGTTTTTAAAGCTCAACTAGTTAATGTTTGTGAAAACAATATTCCACGGTTAGCCAGAAAATCGCATAAACTGCCTTGGTATACTAAAGGTCTCAAAAAATTGAAAAACCTGCGTAACAAACATCTTAAACTTTTTAAATCCACTTACTCTTCTGACCATAATTCTAAATATTTGCATTTTGCTAGGGAGTTCAATTTTCTTAACAAATTTTTATATAAGCAATATATTATTGGTTTCGGAGTAAATATTAAATCGAATCCTAAATCTTTTTGGAATTTTATCGAATCAAAAAAGGGTGGCTCAAATATTCCAACAGCTATGAACTTCAATGGTGTATCTTCTTATTGCATTAATGATACTGTGACCCTTTTTGCCGACTTTTTTAGTGGTAACTATGCTGATGCCAAGTCTTTGAATTGCGTTGCCTTGGAAAATGTAGAACCATTTTTGAATCTTGGATATTTAACGCTTTCTGAGTCTGATGTATTTGATTCTTTAAGTCAGGTAAAAAACTCTGTTTAAGCTGATATCGATGGTTTTTCCCCTACTGTCCTATTACATTGTGCTCAGGCTCTATCTTTTCCCTTGTGCTATATTTTTAATATGTCTTTGGCATCCGGTATCTTCTTGGACAGTTGGAAAATTTCCTATATTACTCCAGTTTTTAAATCTGGATCAAAACATGATATCTCTAACTATCGACCTATTTCAAAGCTGTCTACTATCTCTAAGAATTTGGAGAGAATCATTAAAAATAAGATATTTTTTCTTGTTAAAAGTCATATTTGTCCTGAACAGCATGGTTTTATAACAGGTCGCTCTACAGCCACTAATTTAACTACATTTTCTAGATATTGCATATCTTCGTTTGAGCTTGGTTGTCAAGTGGATTCCATTTACACTGACTTTTCTAAAGCGTTCGACAAGGTTTGTCACAATATTTTAATTGCTAAGCTTTTTAAAATGGGATTTCACTCAACTTTTTTAGATTGGATTAAATCTTACCTAAGTGGAAGATCTTGTTATGTGTCAATTAATAATATAAATTCCTATAGTTTTCCCGCATCCTCTGGTGTACCGCAAGGCAGTATCTTGGGCCCGCTATTATTTATATTATTTATAAATGATGTTAATAAAATATTCTGCAATTCGAAATTTTTGCTTTACGCTGACAACCTTAAGTTATTTAAAAGGGTACGATGCATCTCTGATGCCATTGATTTACAATCTGATCTTTATAATTTGCTTAATTGGAGTCTAATAAACTCTCTGCCGCTTAACATTTCAAAATCTTTCCATATAACGTTTTCTAAAAGCAATAGTTCCCTAAATAATTCTTACTTACTTTCTGATATACCACTTAAGTGTGTTGAATCTATTAAAGATCTTGGAGTAATTTTTGACTTAAAATTCACTTTTATTGAACATATTAACTTTATAGTTCCAAAAGCATACTCTCTTCTAGCTTTCATACGCAGAAATAGTACGGAGTTTTCTGACCCTCATACTGTTAAGTCTCTTTATAATGCCTTTGTTCGTTCGAGACTGGAAGATGCATCTTTCATTTGGAATCCACATTATGCTGTTCATACAGTACGGTTGGAACAGATTCAAAAAAGATTTACTAAGTTTGCTCTTTGTTCTTTGTAAAGTGATGTTATGCCTTCTTACAATGTTAGATGCTTGCTTTTAGGGATAAAATCTTTAGAGACACGAAGGAAAGTTCAATCTCTTACTATAATTTATGATATTATATTCAGGAAATATCGACAGTCCTCATCTTTTATCATTAATTAATTTCAGTATACCGTCAAGACAGTTGCGGCGCTTTAAAATATTCTTTATTTATTTTCATAGATCTAATTATGCAAGTAATGAACCAATGCAAAGAGCTCTGTCTTTATATAATGATTTATCGATGCGAGTTTTGTTTGATTTTTCAATGTCTAAAAGCTGTTTCAAAACATTATTGAATAGTTTAGTTTAATCTTAGAAATATTTGTTATATACTTTATAAATTTTTTGTTAATCTTAGTCTGTAAGGAGTTACTCCAAAGACTTAAATAAATAAATAAATAAATATACTCAAAGAATTATACTAATATAATAATTCCATGCAACGCCGTTGCTTGATTGGTCCACTTTCGATCTTGTAGTGGCTCTCTTCGGGGCTTTATGATGTCATACGTTTTTTGTTTAATTCTATCATGAAAACTAAGAACAAGCCTTTACTAGCGTGTAATACTTTTTACTGTAACACCTATATTAAGCGCGTTATAATTCCATGTAACAAATTTTAATTTTTGTGCTCAAACAGCTCCATCTGCATCCCTATGACGTCTTTAATCTTTAGTCTTTTTGTTTTGTACTTTCGTAATAAAGTCAAAGAATTTATCTTTACTGCTGTGTCATTACTTTTATCATAACATAGTTACTCATTAAGTAACAATTCCATGCAATGCCGTTGCATTTTCAAAAAATCCCTTTTTCACTCTTTTTTTGGAAATATTGTTGTTGTCAGGTCAAAATATTTGAAGAAAGTGAATTAATTTTATGTCACATTCATAAATTCAAATGAATAAGGATTATGCCGAACAATTGATGAAAATTACTTCTCGAAAAGAGTGTTAAATCAAATTTTGTTAGACTATATTTCTTATGAATAAATTAATGTATTAACAAATTAATATCCCTGATTAGCCTGTTATCCTTCTTCTATGGTATATTATTCATTTCAATCCAGCTGATAGTCAACTTCTTAAAAACATTGAAAAAGTTTATGGAAATTTTCCTTCGTATACTCTACCAAACCATTCGTGTTTTCAACTTAAGCAAATTTTATGCTTTATTGAGTAAGGAGCAGATAGAAAAACACAGTCGAAGAAGCGCATTTATAGCTACGTAGCAACTTCCTTTTGTCATTCACTAGGTAAAAGTAATCTCATTATAATAATGGGAACAATTGATTTTTTTTTTGTCTTCTATCGTCTGTCTGCTTATCTGTCTGTCTGGCTGGCGGTATTTCTTTTTTTTTCTCTCTCGATGTCATGCGGCTCAAACAACTACTTTACCACTAAAATATTTCTCTTACAGTCGTCAGTCGGCTGGTGCATGCAATCAGCCAGATAGCCCAAACCTTTTGATATATATACAGTTGTGTTCATAAAAATAGCAACCCTGTGCATCATATTATGAAATTGTCAACATTACATATCAAAATATATCAAATAAAAAATACACAATAGAGTGACTTGTTACTTGCTGCATAGCTTAGCGCTAAGCTTATGGTTTGGGCATGTTTCTCCTATCATGACGTTGGGCCCACATATTCGATAACCGGAATCATGGATCAGTTTCTTTATATTCAGATACTTGAAGAAACTATGCTTCCGTTTGCTGAGGACAATATGCCGCTGAAATGAATATATCAGGAGGATAATGACCCGAAGCACACAAGTAACTGGGCCCAAAAATAGTTTAGAGAGAAAAAATGTCGACTTAATGGATTGGACACCACAGTTTCCGGACCTAAGCCTAATAAAAAACCTTCGGGGGGACGTAAAAAAATGCAGTAAGTGCTGGTAATCTCAAAAATAGCAAGGAACTCGGGGAAATAATGGACAAATTCTGGTATGCAATATCGATTGAGAGATGTCGGAACTTAGTCAATTCTATGCAACTTATATGTGTCACAGTCATTCAAAATGGAGGACATGCTTCTCAATATTGACTGTTAAATTACAAATAAAGTTTATAATTAAAAAATATTTATGTTTTCCTATGGTTGCTCAAATTTTTTTTCTTAATTGATAAGCTCTGCTATTTTTGTGAACAACATCCATTTGGATTTTTTCTTAACAAAAACTATATCTTATAAAAATATGGTAGTTTTTCCTTTTTTGTAGTAAAGGGGCTAGAAGTCACTTAATTTGCATTAAAATTATTAATAAAAACATAAATAATACAAAAATAACTTATAATTTCTTATTAAAACAAAGTACTGCTATTTTTATGAACGTTACTGTATATATATGTAGATATGGACTCGCATTGTTGCCTGTCTATCTAGCGTGTTGCTACTGATGAAATTATAATCATGGGAATACTATATAATTTCTCCATTTTTCCAGCTAGTCGTTACGTCCCTACAACGTTATGCATGCCGCCGCTGCCACCTCACCTCATTCTGCTCATTCAAAAACCAGCTGAATACGGAAATGCCTGATAATACTTTGCTTTTGTTGTCTAGGCAAGGACCAACTCGTTGTTAGTGGGCGGCTTGTGGGCTGGGTGGGCTCTGCAAAAAAAAAAAAAAAAAATAAATGCTTTCAATCGATTTACATAATAATTTAGCGGTATTGTTGAGGAAAAATGTGTCACTGGAGTAGTCGTCGATAAAGCTGTATGTTTTAAAGTACATGTCGCAATGATTGTACTTAAGTTTGATTTGCTTTTAATTTTTTAAATGCAGTTTGCTGCAAATTGCACTGGTTAGTCTTGGGTGATAAAAACTTGAACAAACAAAAATTTTTATAAATTATAACGGTTTTAAATTTTGCAAAGTTGAGTAAGTTCGGAATTTAATACTACTTCCGGAGGTTAGCAAAAGTAGTGAAAGAAATTTTATAAATTATATTGAAGTCTTCTAATATTTAGCCAGCTTTGCCAATTTTCTTTTGACGCTTTTTCTGCATAAGCCGTTATTTTGAAGCGAATAATTTTTCCAAAAATTTAAGTTTCCGACATTGGAGACGCCCAATGGTTCCCAATCGAAAAAAGACGGCGAAAACTTCAAGGCGTTTCTAATCTGCATGAAAATGACGATTTGTGGGTTTTTGGGGTCGCTGATCACGAATCTGAAGTCAAAAATACGAACAACAAAATGACGACTTAAAAATGGCCATTTTTTATAAGAACAAAAATTTGTAAAATAACTGTATTATGCATTTCAAGTTTGGTGCTCCGAAAGTTTTCGGGGTCGCAGATCCCGAATCTGAAGTCAAAAATTCAAAATGGCTTACTTTTATAATAACTTCGAAATTCAAATTGGCGGCCATGAACTAATTTTTGACCTTAATTTTCTAAAATCTTAGATTTAAGAAGTTTTTTAATGATTAATGTTAACTGGTTAATGTTAATGTCAATGTTAATGTTAATGTTAATGTTAATGTTAATGTTAATGTTAATGTTAATGTTAATGTTAATGTTAATGTTAATGTTAATGTTAATGTTAATGTTAATGTTAATGTTAATGTTAATGTTGATGTTAATGTTAATGTTAATGTGTATGTTAATGTTAATGTTAATGTTAATGTTAATGTTAATGTTAATGTTAATGTTAATGTTAATGTTAATGTTTATGTTAATGTTAATGTTAATGTTAATGTTAATGTTAATGTTAATGTTAATGTTAATGTTAATGTTAATGTTAATGTTAATGTTAATGTTAATGTTAATGTTAATGTTAATGTTAATGTTAATGTTAATGTTAATGTTAATGTTAATGTTAATGCTGATGTTAATGTTAATGTTAATGTTAATGTTCATTTTAATGTTAATGTTAATGTTAATGTTAATGTTAATGTTAATGTTAATGTTAATGTTAATGTTAATGTTAATGTTAATGTTAATGTTAATGTTAATGTTAATGTTAATGTTAATGTTAGTGTTAATGTTAATGTTAATGTCAATGTTAATGTTAGTGTTAATGTTAATGTTAGTGTTAATGTTAATGTTAATGTTAATGTTAATGTTAATATTAATGTTAATGTTAATGTTAATGTTAATGTTAATGTTAATGTTAATGTTAATGTTAATGTTAATGTTAATGTTAATGTTAATGTTAATGTTAGTGTTAATGTTAATGTTAATGTCAATGTTAATGTTAATGTTAATGTTAATGTTAATGTTAATGTTAATGTTAATGTTAATGTTAATGTTAATGTTAATGTTAATGTTAATGTTTATGTTAAAAATATTTCTGTTTTTTTTATGTTTCTTATGGATATACTAGCCTTTTTCCGGCGCGCGTTGCTGCACCCTGCAACTATATGGGAACATAATAGGTGTATTCAAAACTTTTCTTAGACTCATAGTTTGACACCACTGTTACTTTCCCGTTACAGTTTCCCAGTAGCAGGAGATCACCAAATAGTAACTCCATTTTGAGTTTGTATGTAAGTATTCCTACTTTTACTTTCAAAGCTATTCGATAATACAAATTTTAACTGTATGGGCGGAGCCACACCCTCTTATATAATGCTCATCCCAGTTTTCTAGTAGATGAAGATTACCCTGTTTTAGTACAGTTGCCGACAGTAAGCATACAGACTAAATTACCAAAATGTAGCCCAATCGACGAAAACCGTAGGAAATATAGCGATTTTATTGATTTGTGGGCGGTAAAAGGGGGTGTGACAGAAATTTAAGCCATCTCGTACTTGAAAAAAATGTACTGCCAAAATTTCAGCTCTATGTTGTGAATAATTGCACAGCGAAACCCTGTTTTGATCTCGTGATTCCATTTCATTTTGGAATCATTTGGTGACCAGTTTGAGCAAAATAAATTTCCTAGCTCGCTCTCTCAAATTTCCCTTTTGCATTGAAACAACAACAATGCGTGCCCGTGATGTGATCGTGAGCGTCTGTATAACAACGGCCTAAGTAATTTTGAAGTTTCCAGCCATCAAACAGACAGCGTTTTGCTTTTTGTATACATATACTAGCTGGTACCCGACGCGTTGCTGTCGTAGCGGAAATAATTTCTATCTCTATCTGAATCTCAAACTCAGTCTCAATCTCAATCTCAATTTCAATCTCTATCTATCTCTATCTATATCTCTATCTCTATCTCTATCTCTATCTCTATCTCTATCTCTATCTCTATCTCTATCTCTATCTCTATCTCTATCTCTATCTCTATCTCTATCTCTATCTCTATCTCTATCTCTATCTCTATCTCTATCTCTATCTCTATCTCTATCTCTATCTCTATCTCTATCTCTATCTCTATCTCTATCTCTATCTCTATCTCTATCTCTATCTCTATCTCTATCTCTATCTCTATCTCTATCTCTATCTCTATCTCTATCTCTATCTCTATCTCTATCTCTATCTCTATCTCTATCTCTATCTCTATCTCTATCTCTATCTCTATCTCTATCTCTATCTCTATCTCTATCTCTATCTCTATCTCTATCTCTATCTCTATCTCTATCTCTATCTCTATCTCTATCTCTATCTCTATCTCTATCTCTATCTCTATCTCTATCTCTATCTCTATCTCTATCTCTATCTCTATCTCTATCTCTATCTCTATCTCTATCTCTATCTCTATCTCTATCTCTATCTCTATCTCTATCTCTATCTCTATCTCTATCTCTATCTCTATCTCTATCTCTATCTCTATCTCTATCTCTATCTCTATCTCTATCTCTATCTCTATCTCTATCTCTATCGCTATCTCTATTTCTAAGTGGAACGACTCGTGTAAATTGATAACCAAATTTCGAGGCTATGCTACCCATAATTCCAAAGTTATTCGATATCGCAAATTTGGCTTGTATGGGCGGAGCCACACCCCCTTGTTCAATGACGTCTCAGTTTTCTAGTTGATGGATATCACCCAATAGTAATTCCATACTGAATTTCGTTGTTATACGACTTTTTGTTCCAAAGCTATCTGATATCAAAAATTTAAAGTGTATGGGCGGGGCCACACCCCCTTTTCCAAAGCCCATCCCAGTTTTATAGTAGAAATATTTCACCAAGTGGCAACTCCGTACTGAATTTCATTATTATACGGCATTTAGTTCCAAAGCTATTCGATATCATAAATTTGAATTGTATGGGCGGTGCCACACCCCTTTGGCCTATACTTGCTCAATTTTGCCAGTCGAAAGACACAACTAAATAGAACGTTCTAACCGAGTTGCATTAATGTGTGACTTATAGCTCGAAAGTTATACCGAAAATTTGGTCTGCTAAAAAAGTGCCACGCCCCACGTCCAACGCCCATAAAATTTTACCTGTGGAACGGCTCTTGTAAATTGAGGTAGAACACCGAATTCCGATGCTATGCGACCTATAACTTCAGAGCTATTCGCTACCGTAGATTTGGGTTGTATGGGAGGTGCCACGCCCCCTTATTTTAGGGGGATGAAAAATAGATGTTGTTCGATTCTCACCCCTGACTAATATCCTCGCTAAGGATCACGAAAATCGGTTGAGCCCTTTCGGAGGAGTTCGATCACGCACCCCGTGACAGAAGAATTTTATATATTAGATATTTTGGATAAACATTATTGGCTATAACTTTTGATTGGAAAGAGATACTTAGATAATTTTTTCTAATAAATTAATTTTTTTGCTTGTATATTTTTTCAAAACTATAAAAACACAATATTGAAAAAAAAAATTTTGTTCGAAAAAATCAAGGTAGGTATGGTTTTTAATTTTTGCGTAAAATTGAAACATTTTTTACTTACAAATGTTATAACTTTTAAATAGAGTTAAAAATTTGAGAATTTGAATTTAAATTATTTTTACAAAAAAAATAATTTTTGAGTCTATTTTTGAATCTATTTATGAGGAAAACTCCAATATTTCAGAACTTTTTTGATAAAAATATTTAAAATATATTTACATACTCAACTAACGGTATTGATGCAAGTCACAAAATTGAATATCTGATTGATTTTTTCGTAATTTTGTGTAACGATGTTGCATTAAATATATAGTTGTAGTAAAATTTTTCATAGTTTTCAAGTTATGTTCATATTTTTTATATCAAAATAACGGAAATTTTTTTAATTTTACTAAATTTAAGAAATATTTTATATTTTGTAAATATTTGCACATGTAACCTAAGAAACAACTAAAAATATGCGATTTTGTAAAAAATTTGTACTACAGCACCATCTGGTGTCCAAGGTGGGTCAAAGAAGATAGTGCTGAAAAACTCATCGTACCTGAAAACTACTATATACCAATTTTTATTCTAATCGCATGAGTGGTTTGGGAGTTTTAGGTGGTTTTGTAAAAAATTTGTACTATAGCGCCCTCTGGTGTTCAAGATAGGTCAAACACGATAGCAGCAGAACACTCAACGTACATGAAACCCACCGTATACCACTTTTCATTCTAATCGCATAAGCAGTTAATGAGTTTTAGGCAGTTTTGCCCTCTGGTGTTGAAGGTGGATCAAAATTGATAGCCCACAAACACGCACCGTACCAAAAAACTTCTATACACAAATTTTCAAATTTTCCTTACAAACTCCTTATAAGCTCCTTTTTTATATACATAGATTTTTAATTTTATTATTTTACAAAATGTAACTTCTAAATAACTTTTTCCTCTTTTCGCAATTTTTGTTTTTATCAAGTTAGAATTTTCCAATATCGCCGTAGAATACCAAAAATATTAATACTATTGCACTTAAGAGTAAATAACTTCATAGCATTTTCAAAAGCCTAATAACTTTTTCACGCATCAGTATCTCTCCTACTCCAAAATAAGTTACTTCAAAAATGTTAGCGATAAATTATAATAAATTATAATGAGAAACATAATCCTATTGTAGAATACTTTCAGTAACATGAGATGAAACAATAATGGATGGCTCTTATGTTGTCTTTATTTGGGGAAAAAAAGTCAATCAGTGGACAGGTTCTTCATATAAATGAAGTGTGGGTCAAGATAAATAAAAGAATAATAAAGGTATAAATGTCAAAAAGAAGCATATGAAACAAAGCTGAAAATAATAAAGAAAACTAAAATAAAAAAACCGAACAAAAGGTGTCTTAGAAGACAGATTGATTTTTCATAAACAAGACAAAAGGAAAAAAAATAGTAGATGCGGGCCTATATGAAAAGAATAGCTAGACTGATAGAGCAGTAAGTGGTTAAGAAAAAAAACAATAATAAAAAGAAAATCAACAGAAAACAAAGTCATGTGATAAGCAAATTGATGCATGAATAAATTTTAAGACTTTGAAAAAAGAAAGTCACACTCTCTACGATAAAAAAAAAATCAAAATGCAGAATATAATAAAAATTAAAAGAAAAACTAGGCTGATAGCTTAATTAATGAAGACCAGATGAAAAGGCAATAAATAAAAATAAAATAATAAAAAAATAAAATCTGAAGATGACTTAACAGAAAGCATAAAAATGCAAGCAATAAAAATAGCATTTTTGCACAAATTTAAAGAATACAAATTCATTCAAGACATAAAATGAAAAAAAAACGAACAGGCACAGCAAATCCCTAAAAAGTCAAGTCATCCCCATAAAACATCTACATAAAATTTAAAAAATACAACAAAACCAAATGAAAAAAATATATAAAAAAAATACAAAATTCAACAAATGTCCACTTTCACGTAAAACTAATGAAGATTCTATGCAAATTGAATGACAGACATTTAAGGACGAACAGTGAAGCGAAAACAAAAATACAAAAAACATTATCAGGATGTAGAAGTGACTTTAATGTGACCAAGAAATTTGTTACATTGGCAGAATTTTAAAACAGCAACAAAATTAGAAGAAACAGCAGATAGCACAAGAGGAAGCAAAAGAAATAATAAATTAAATTATATCGATTTATGCAAGAATTCGCGGTGTTTACGAGAAAAAAAAAAACATCAAAAAACGACAGACATATACACAGACACAGCAGATGTGTGTAAGTGTCTGTGAGTTCAAAAATAACTGCCAGAACGCCCAGTGAAGGGTGGATGCGTCAGCTTTTAATGATCCCAAGTTTAAATAACGACTTCAAGTTCGTAACATTAAGAAAAATATGGAGAAAGACTCTATCGTTTAGGTATTCGTCAAGCATTCAGATACATAGCTTTGAATTTTGAAAGCTGCTACAAAATTCAGAAAAACAAAAATGGTTTTATTGAAAAAAAAAAGGGAAAAAAATGTACAATGCTTTAAATCAGTGTTGATCACGTAGTATCCACTCGAGGTAAGCGACACTTCGTCTTTTTACGAAAACACGAAAGACAATAATGAGGCAAATGCTGTTGCTGTGGTTGGAACTGTTTTAAGTTCTTAAGGCTTTCGTCCCTGAGCAAATTTAAAATATTGTTGAAAAACCTGATAAGGACTTCTATTTCCGATCAAGAAACCAAAACCGATGCCCTTTGCTGGCTTAATATAACAACAAGAGTTGTCAAACAAAACCTCTGATCCTGATGTCCCCAACATAAACATTAGGCCGGGTCGATTTGTGGGGAGGCAAAAAAATGGCCCATTGCTCTGTAAAAATCGTATTCTAGGGATCAAAATAAGAAACTTTGCCGAAGGAACCATACCTCTAAAACGAATTCTGATGTCCCCCACTTTGGGTCGAACATACCTTCTGCCCTGATAGTATACCACCAATTGTACTAAAAATGTGTGCTTCTACACTGGCTCGACCTTTGCGTAACCTATTCAACATTTCATACAGGACAGAAGTATTTTCATCTTATTGAAAGGTCGCGAACGTTCTGCCCGTACCTAAGAAGGGCGATGCTACGAGCTCTGAGAACTACCTATCCATTGGGATAGGCTCTACGTTCTCCAAAGGGATGGCGATGTGATAAACTTCCACGAATTGAATTATCATGAATTATCTAGAGCGCATCGAATTGTTCAGTGACCATCAATATGGCTTCCGTAGGGCTCGCTCTACTGGCGACCTTATGGCGTTCCTTTCGGATAAATGGAACCACTGTGATCACTTCTTTGGTGTTAGCGAAGGGTTGTTGAAAGAAGCGACCAAGTGTCTAGGTTTTTTAAAATGTTGTAAGAATTACTTCACTCCAACTGATCTACTCATGATCTATATCTCATATATATGGCCATAATAGAGTATTATTCACACATTTGGGCAAAAGCTTCAAGATATTATTTGGAGCTTCAGGACCAAATTCAATAAAGAGCAATATATTTCATAGGGGATGGAAAAATTTCATCTTCTCTAAAATATCTCTTGGGCATCGACGAAATGTTGGATGCCTAAGAACCCGAACCCGTTTTTTTTTCACTTCAACGTTTTCAACATTGTTTGTGTTTTCAATGGCGGATTGTGAGCGCTCCTTTTTTGAGTATATTTTTTGACATGAGATGTTTTCCCAAGCAACTGTCAATGCTACCTCGTATTATTATACCATGCCTTGTATTATTATACCATGGTTTCAAACCAATGAGCTAAGGAGGTCCATAAACATATTATAAAAATAAGAAAAAAAAATATTTAGGTGTAGGTGTGGGTGTAAAATTATTCCAAAGTCTGATAATATCGCTTGTGGCGTCATGTTCTCTCTCTCTCATTTGTGGAACGCGTAATCTTCTTTCTATCATTCTTGGGCATAAGCATTCTGTTTAGGTTCTACTATGGGAAGTGTTCAACGGAGATACATGACCTGACGCCATCAGCTCGTGAGTTTCCCAAGTCCACTCGGGAAGCTCATTAAGCCCATCCCTATACCATTGCCTTGATGCCGAATAGAACCTCACATTACAAAGGTAATTCGGTCTTCGGTCGTACAGTAAAATTGTGAAACAATCTCCTTACGAACGTGTTCCTCAGCAGTTTTGCGTTGAATAAGTTTCCACCCACCAACTAACTATCATGCTTCTTCCGAATCAACACAATGCTTTCGCATTTATACAGTGGTGCACAGCGTTGGCAGAGCTTCCAATAGAAGCGCCAAATTTTTGTTTTAGTATGTGTGTGCGAGCAGAATACTGAAAAAAAAATACTTTTACAAGTTCTTTTACACTCATAAGGTAAAATGAGAGGAAAAAGTGTTTTTGATAGATAGATTAAGGCTCATAATAAGGATTTAAATAAAAAAATAAATAAATTCCCATTCAGATCGAAACATCTTTAATTCATTCATATATTGCGTCTGTACAGCATTTAACAAAATTACACCTTCGCACACACGACTTGTATGTGAATGCCGAGTGGCTCCGTAAGCATCTCATGTGTATCACTGCATTAATAGGATGATTCCTCTGAGCGTTGATTTAGTTTAAAAAGAAAATCTCCTAGAGGGTAAGTGTATTTCCATCTTGTTGAAGATCGAAAATGTGCAGCCGGTAACTAAAAAGTGCGATCCGTGAACCCTAAAAACCATCGGCCCATTGCGATATGCTCTACACTTTCCAAGGTCATGGATCTTATGCCATTCCCCGCAGAGAGGTTAATTTAGTTCTACAGGAGCTGGCATTAAAGATGATGCTTGTTCTAGCGCTAGTACTGGGGTTAAAAACGATGCTAGAATTCTACTCGTATATTTCATTTCGTGCGTCTTAGACTAGATAAACTGGGTTCTACGGGAGTTGGCGTTAACGATAATGCTGGTTCTAATGTTGTATGTCATGATCAGCTATGGGTAGAGAGCGCTCTGGGAGCGTTGAGAGTAAAAATTGAGTGCAAAGGCTTATGTAGCAATACAAAATGCAACAACAAATCAAAGACAAAAGACAAACACAGAAACAACACAGAATCTTAAAATGTAGTGGTGCCCATATCCGGTCATGATACATTTGTAAACGGTTTGTTAGGGTGAAAGTTGGGCTTCTCAGGGGCTTTTGCTTTTCAGAAACTACAACTGCTTCATTTTGAGAAAACAAAATGATAATAATTCTCCAACTGTTGCAATTTCTGAAAGAAATGTTTTGTTACTCTATTTTAGTTGTTTAGAGATCAAAAAGAAGATTAGCTTAGCTTTGAATTAGTCTACGTGCAATTAATTGCAAATACCAAATTTTCCCATTATTTATAGAACAAGACTTCATACATGTAGATCTATATCTTCCAAGAATTTCACGGCTTATGGCTTTATCTAACGTATAAGCTCAAACGATATTCGCCTAAAAAGTTTGGATCGTTTCGGGCTTATTCGCAAAAAACCTGCAAAGTCTAAGTTAAAATGAACTTAATACCTGTATTTGGGCTTCATACACCAAGAGAAATAACGCATATTAGCATTATCCACGCCTGAGTATAAATTTTATTTAAATATTTACGTGGAAAAATCAAATGTTTTCCTTACAACTCGTTTTTTCCCCGTATTTGAATTTTATTTATACAACACACGTACATACATATTCCATACAAGCCAGCAGCGACAGCATCGCACACGTACACACATATTCCGACAAGCAGCAACAGCATCGCACGCAGGTTTCTTATAGTTCTCATTTAGTTAATGTTGCAAGGGTAATATAGCATGGAAGTTTGGCAATTGTGATTTGTGAATGCGATGGTGAGTGCGATGCATGATGAAATCATGTAGGGTGGAGTGACAACTCGGTATTTTCTCAAGAATGTCTTGAACCGGTTGTCATTTACCTGCATAATTTACTTCTTATTCTCTATTTTTCTTTTTATAGTTAATACTATTTTTGACGGTTGGTGCAATAATATCGCATCAAATAAATTAAAAAACGAAAAAAGAAAATAAAATATACCACCAAATGGCATTTGATGGACGCAGCTCGTGGGAAATATTCAAATAAATTGTTTTTCAATTTCAATATTTTTATATAAATTTTCCTTAAATGCGATAGTTTTATTTTCAAATAGTAAATATTTGAAAGATATTTAAATATGTTCGTGCATAATTTTTATATAGTTTTTATTAATTTCATTTTAAATATTTTAATATTTTATTTAATTAAAAAAGTATTTAAATAAATTTTAAATATTTACGTGGTCGATTTAAATAAATGCGTTATTGGTGCAAAAATGACTCGCTTTTTAGATAAATTAAAAAAAATGTATGGATAAATTTAATATTTTTTTCCTTTGGTGTAGTTATTTCATTTTCACATTTTTTTAAATTTGGGCTGAGAAAATTATATCTCACCAACTCTTTATAACCTACATGCTCCGACTACACTTCAATGTTGCATAATTATGCAACAATATTTACATAATTAAGGCAACCAACCCTCTATTGATGGGTCGATATTGATTGGATTTGCAGTTGAATGTTTTGAGGCTACCTCCATGCAATCATTGTACTTGGCTCAATAGTGTCCTTGCCCTAGTCCTAGCGCACCAACAATAACAAAACAATTTTCTATTGTACAACAACACGAAATTTCAATGAAAGCTCATTGAATTTGAAGAGCGCTGCTAGGCAAACAAAAAGATAGCCGGAGTCTTGAGCTTTTAAATGAAGGCAGAGGTGGGTGAAAGGAAATTGCAGTGTAGGATATATGAAGGGAAGGACAGTCACTAAGAGGAAGAATACAAAACAATGAATTGCATTAGCGAATTAGTGTTTCAAGGTGAGGTAAGTGTTCTCTATTCATACATATTTAGAATTTTTTTCTGGAGTAACTTTATGTAGTTAAGACTAAATAGAATTTCTTTGCTTACTACAAGCTCCTTATTTATTCAACATTTGTTCATAGATATAACACTAAGGTAATCAAAATTCTTACAAACTGGCTTCTAGATTAATTCAAAATGAGTTCCAAAAGTTTTTGTTTTACTATTTGATTATCAATTGTTTAAAAAACAAAACAAAATAAAACAATTCTTTGTTTATCATAATAAACAAATCTTACAAAAAATTCTCTTAAAAAGAATTACCAGCAAACTGGCCACCTATTTCATTGGCCACTTCACCAACATATCAGTAGTCTTCTGTGATAGAAGTCAATTAAATATCCATCTAATTTTATAAGCTACTAAAGACACCATTCGGCAAAACCAATACGGAATTATAAGTCATTCGAAAAATAAAAATCGCTACCGTTTTTTGTAGATATTTTGGGTTGTATTATGTAACTTACAAAATTTTCCAATACAACTTTTTATAAATTTAGAGAGTTTTTATTTATGGGTCACTCCATATGAAAACGTCTAATGGGTGAGCTCAATAGTTTCCGATTTTGATAAAAAAATTGAAGGTTGATCTTATGGGTATCTAATACTAAAAACCGTAGTCATTTATTTTTTTAGTTACCTAATTTCGGATCGGCACTCATTCAAAATCCAAAATTTTGTGATTTTCATAGTCTCGTTAAGTAGGCTAAAACTTTTTTTTTACGTATAGTATATATAGTATATATATGTATATATGTATATATATGCATATATAAATATAAAATTTTCTCATCTTTACAATTAACCATGGAATGATAAACCATTGAAAATTTGATAAAATTTGTTGATTTTTGAAATATTGCATTAGGTCCTGATCCGACACTATTACTCCGGGTCCGCTGATTTTTTTTCAGCCATGTATAACTTCCACTCTTGATTAGGAATTTATAGTTTTAAGTTTCTAGACCATCATATTCTTAAAAAAAAACAGCTTTGAAAATTGAAAATTTCAAAAAAGGTCCTACTTCAACCTCAAAAACGGACATGTGGAGGACCTCATAAGAATCTGAAACTTTATGGAAATATAGTCCCCAATTTTATCTTACATGCTTTTTAGTTTGGTTTTTTTATTTTCACTTTTCATAAAAATATATTTTTTTGAAATAAACTTTTTTTGAAATATTTAAAAATTTTACTTGAGGCACGAGTTCTTATTTTTATTAAAAAAAAAACTAAAGTAAATACAAAAGTACATTGATAAGATTGAATTTTAATCATACATTATTCATACGAAATTAAAAACTGCGATTTAGTATTATTATATCCATAAATATAAATTATAAATACTAGGACCTGTCTTTAATCGACTTCAAAAAGGAGGAGGTTCTCAAGTTCGTTGGTTTCTTTTTATTTTTAAATGTATGTACATCGATAACTCCTAGAGCACTTGCCCGGTTGCCTATTTTTTAATTTTTTGTCAACAGATGGAGACAATGAACATGGCGGTCTCCATTTAAAAAAGTTGGCGAAATTCGACAAAAGGGCACTATTAGGTAAATCACTGAATATCACTTAATATTGACACAAGGGTACTAATATTTGGTACGCAGGTGGGTGGGTAGGTAGAATCACAAAAAAAGTTGTCGGCATTATACATAGAGTGTGACACTTTAAAGAAACTTCTGTATATCGGTTAATTTTGATACTTGAGAACTTAATTTGGTACAGGGCTAGGGAGAATCATTTTAAAGAACGATTAATAACGTGGACGGGATTTAAAAAAGGTCGTCACACTTTGATAACAATTATGAAGCGACAGAAATTTAAAATATACAACAAACTTTCAGAAATTACTTCAATCTGACACAGAAAGTTTTTCAATTGAATTAATTTTTCTGTTCGGCTGTCACCTCTCAGCAGCTTGAGAACATGCACATTATCCGTTCGTAGTCGGCTTAAAACTAGTAGGTCCAGTTCTCTATCAATTGTGTCCAAACATTTAATAACACGCATAACACAATTTGATCATAAGAATTTCGGGCAAAGTCCTTTCAATTGCTGAAATGGCCAGTTTATGTATATATTAATAGGCAAACAAAAAGTTTGTGTTCCCTTTTTTTCTGTGTTACCTTCAACATATTCACATAATACTTATATCGATGGATAGGTATTTTCGAGTAGATGTGCACAATATAATTTTTATTCGAATATGTTGTCATTATGATAAGTAAAACTGAGCAAATGTAAAACGCTTTTTTTACCAATGGGACAATGAGAAACTACAAAGCGACAAAGCTTTGTTGAACATCGCTGCTGTAGCTTACAAATGCAAGAGTAAAATGCGGGAGTGACGCAAACACTTCAAAAGAGCTGAGTAGCATTATTGTTGTTGTTGTTGTTGTTGTTGTTGTGGTTGTTGCTTTCTCTTAATATCTCTCAGCGTTAAAAAAACAAAAAAACTGCTGCTTGCTTCTATTATCTTGAGAATTATCATTTATCTTCATTTATTTGTTATACTTTTCTACCGTTTATAAGTAACTTTATTAACTTTACTTTTAATTTATTTATTTACTTTAAATTAATATTATATGTTGAATAAATTTTTTTTATTGATTGATTGATATATGCTTCCTTTTTTGTCCTTTACCACAATTTTCCTCATAGCCTCAAGGATAGTATTAAGAATCTCCATGCAAATTAATTACTTAATTAATTAACTCATTATGTGAAAAACAACTTGAGTTTCGTTACCTTACAGAAACAGATGGCCGAATTTCGGCCACAGGCGATACTAGTTATTATTATTATATAAACACTTTGAAATCGGCGCTAATATAACTCTTACCATAACCATAACCACAACCATAAGCATAACCATAAGCATTACTATAAGCATAACCATAAGCATAACCATTACCATAACCATAACCATAACCATAACAATAACCATAACCATAACTAACCATAGCTATAACCACAACTATAACCATAACCACAGCCATAACCATAACCATAACCATAAACATTACCATAACCATAACCATAACCATAATCATAACCATAACCATAAACATAACCATAACCATAACAATAACCATAACCATAACCACAACCATAACCATAACCACAACCATAACCATAATTATAACCATAACCATAACCATAACCACAACCATAAGCATAACCATAAGCATAACAATAACCATAACCATAACCATAACCATAACCATAACAATAACCATAACCATAACTAACCATATCCATAACCACAACTATAACCATAACCACAGCCATAACCATAACCATAACCATAACCATAAACATAACCAAAACCATAACCATAACCATAACCTTAATAATAACCATAACCATAAACATAACCATAACCATAAACATAACCATAACCATAACCATAACCACAACCATAACCATAACCATAACCATAACCATAACCATAACCATAACAATAACCATAACCATAACTAACCATAGCTATAACCACAGCTATAACCATAACCACAGCCATAACCGTAAACATAACCAGAACCATAACCATAACCATAACCATAACCACAACCATAAGCATAACCATAAGCATAACCATAACCATAACCATAACCATAACCATAACCATAACCATAACAATAACCATAACCATAACTAACCATAGCCATAACCATAACCATAACCATTACCATAACCATAACAATAACCATAACCATAACTAACCATAGCCATAACCATAACCATAACCATAACCACAACCATAAGCATAACCATAAGCATAACCATAACCATAACCATAACCATAACCATAACCATAACCATAACAATAACCATAACCATAACTAACCATAGCCATAACCATAACCATAACCATAACCACAACCATAACCATAACCATAATCATAACCATAACCATAAACATAACCATAATCATAACCATAACCATAACCATAACCACAACCATAACCACAACCATAACCATAACCATAACCATAACCATTACCATAACCATAACAATAACCATAACCATAACTAACCATAGCCATAACCACAACTATAACCATAACCACAGCCATAACCATAACCATAACCATAACCATAACCATAACCATAACCATAACCATAACCATAACCATAAACATAACCATAACCATAACCATAACCACAACCAGAACCATACCCATAACCATAACCATAAGCATAACCATAAGCATAACCATAACTATAACCATAACCATAACTTTAACCATTACCATAACCATAACCATAACCACACCATAACTTTCAACAGGATGTTGCAACGTGTCATACAAGTCACGAAGCAATCGCGTTATTACGCACGAAGTTCTCTAGTAGCGTACTATCGCTTGGAGAACCAATTTTCCATCAAGATCGTGCAATTTAACGTCGAAATGAGACCCAAATATGCGAAGGAGTGATAAAAAATTTAAAAAAAAAAATATTAAGATCTGAACGATAAGCTAAGAGACCCGTTTAAAAGCTGCTATTGTGTTACACTCGCAGTTGTCATGTGTCTTCCTTAAAATCCACTGAAAATTTAAGAAACATCCAAACAATTGTTCATTTTATTCAAAAAAACAAATTTCACGCCTCTTCTTGATACATCCAGTATTAGTAAGGATTACTTCTTTTAAAGTAGTTTGTAATTCATACATATACAGGGTGTTTTTTTTAGAGGTATAGAACTTCGAATTGAAATAAAACACAAGAAAATCTTTTTAATGTCTATCAATTTGGCTTTATTGGAAGGATAATTTTATGCCATTAATGTTTAAATATGACTTCGGGCATGTAGCCGCCGAGGCTGGCACGAATAGAGCCAATTCTACAGGTCCAATTTTCAACCACTTTTTCGAGCATATGGGGCCGTATGTCGGCAATAACGCCACGAATGTTGGCCTCCAATTCCCCTAACTTTTCTGGTTTGTTGGCGTAGACGAGCGACTTCACATATCCCCAAAGAAAATAATCCAATGGTGTCAAATCACACGATCTTGGTGGCCAATTGACAGGTCCATTCCGCGAAATTATGCGCTCATCGAATGTTTCCTTCAATAAATCGATTGTGACGTGCGCTGTGTGGCATGTAGCGCCGTCTTGTTGGAACCACAACTCATCCACATTCATGCCATCCAATTCGGGAACAAAATAGTCGGTTATCATGGCTCTATACCGTTTTCCATTAACGGTAACTGACTCTCCAGCATTATTTCGGAAGAAGTATGGCCCAATGACTCCACCAGCCCATAGAGCACACCAAACAGTCAGTTTTTGTGGATGTAATGGCGTCTCAAGGATCTCATGTGGATTCTCTTCACTCCGAATGCGGCAATTTTGCTTGTTGACGTAGCCATTCAACCAAAAATGAGCCTCATCACTGAACAAAATTTTGCGATGAAAATCAGCATCGAGATCAATCTCATTTTCGGCCCATACACCAAAATCACGACGCATTGCATGGTCTCGCGGCTTTAATTCTTGCACAAGCTGGATCTTGTAAGGTCGCAAGCCAAGATCTTTGCGCAAAATCTTCCATAAAGTTGATGGACAAAGCTCCAATTGCTGTGCACGGTGGCGAATCGATTCATTCGGGTCCTCTTCAACATTTTGATCTACAGCGGCAATTGTTTCTTCGGTGCGCACTGTTTGACGTCCCTGCGGATGCGTATTATCACATAGAGTAAACGTAGTGCGAAAACGACCCATGGTTAACCGAATTAATTGCTCTGATGGACGATTATGTCGACCATAAAATGGACGGAGCTTGCGGTAAACTTCGCGAACTGAACCATTATTTTCGAAATAAATTTGCACGATTTGCAAGCGTTGTTCTTTTGTCAACCTGTTCATGATGAAATGGCAAACCAAACTGAACATAAATGACATTAGAGTTGCCAGATTTGACCACAAAATGCCAGTTTTATCTCTATTCGAAAAACAAACCCCTAAAAAAAACACCCTTTATCTTATGCATTTAAATTTTTCATGTAAAAATTATGATATGTGGCTTTTATTAGTATTTGTTCCAACATTTTTATTTTTAATGAACTTAATTTATCTGACAACAATCTAGTTTACCAACTCAGAACAGCGTCTTACATACTACGCAAGCAAAGTAAAATAAAATGTACCGCAGGTGCAATGTCGTTGACGTTACTTTGCATATTGCTACAAAAATGGTTCAATATAATTACATTGCTGTTGCTGTTGCTGCTGCTGCTGCTATTGCAAAATTTAAAATTTTTTACCTTATCTAGTAAATTGTTCATTTGGGAGCGGTTTCAGGCGCGTTTTTACGAGGCGTCATATCAGCATTTTTTTTTTTTTCGTTTATTTTATGTGCGCCACACTACTTCCAAGCAAGCTGGCCAGCAATCCACGTGAGTATGTTTGTGTGTGTGTGTATGTGTGCCCGAGTGCATGGCGGTCTATAATTACCACTGTCTACGGACAGAAACTGGATATGTTGTGTGAGCGCAAGCGTTCCAGTTAATGTTGTCCGAAGTAATTGTTGCAGCTTAAACTGTATTTAGCCAAGTTAAGCTTTGAATATTTGATATTTAAAAAAAAAAAAATACTGTGCTCAAAAACAAAACCACAAAATATTGAGAAAAAAAGTTCAGAAATGCGCTAAAATTACTTAATGGATTTGGCGGAAATTTTTGTCTACCAATGAATTCTACAGTGTCTCGAAAGAAACTGGTATTGAACCAGTTTTAGGCCATACACATTTTTGTTTTGCACATAATTGTATTGAAAATGTCTTGGTTTTCCGTCATTTATGTGCATTATTGGCTTTGGGAATGCGAACTAACATTTAACATTCCCAAAAACTAATTTCAAGCTTAATTTAAGGCAGTTAGCTTAAAAATGCGAATTAGTCTTTCCATTATTTGTTGAATTTTTTTATTCTTATTGTTTTCAAAGAAACTATTTTCGATTTCAATTACGTGGAATTTATTGCAATGACACGATTTGGTATTTAATAGCTTTGGTTGTAAGGTTACTCAATTCAGTTGAATACCAGTGAAAACTATGTACATAAAGCATGTTCGGTCAATTTTTATTTATAGTAAAAAACAAATATGTTTGTGCTACAATGTGATAAATGTGTGCTATGAAGTGTTGGCTGGAACAAAAAGAATTTCGAATCGTATGTTTTTTGTGAATAACAAAGATTTTTATGAGGCTTTGCCAGAATTTTATATAATGTGCTGTATTGCCCTTGTAATGTGCTGCAATGAACTATAAAGTGATGAGTTAGTTATCCTATTTCTCCTTGTGTTACGGCATAGGTGAAGCAAAATGATAGCAATGTGAAGAAAAAAGATAGCAATAGGCGCAACAATAGATTATTAAAGTGTAAGGACCAAAATTTTGGCCATAAACTTTGACCTACATAATGTGCTTCCACCTTTATTTCAGCCCAATACCATGAGACGGGAGAGCGGAACTTACCTTGGCCATCCAACGGCAGGCACTGCAGCCGCCATATATAATTTTTACTGTTGTTATTATCATTTGGAAAAATTAGCTTCTTTATTTAAATACATTCTTTTTTTTTCATTATTTATATCTATTTATTATTTTTTTAAACAAACCTGAAAAATAAAAGAATAGTCGAACGTTTGCAATAAGATTGTAAGAAATGTTAAGAAAAGAATAATAGGGTAAATGTAAAATTTTCGAATAATAGGGTAGGACCTTAGGTTTCAAAATCGACGACAAAGCATTTATTTTTTTTGCCAGCATAGAGTCGAGAGTATTTCAGTTAGTTTTTTTGATTTTATTTTCATGCATGCACGTGTTCCAAGGGAAACGGTAAACTCGCGTGACACGATACCCACAAACAGGCGAGTGTGCGAAGAGAAGGGAGAAGAAAATCACGCCACTTGTATGCCTAACGCTGGGAACGGAACAAACAGGCGATTGTGAGAAGCGAACGTGAGAAGTCGATCACGCTCAGTGTTGCCATGTGGGCAGATAAAACTTGTTTTGCCAGTTTTTTGAGAGGGTAGAAAGTTTTCAAGTTTTTCCCTAAAAAAATAAAGTTTTATTTTATTTTATCCAGTTTTTCAAGTTTTTACTATTAAGGGGGAAATATACCCAGCGGCCGAAGAAAAAAGGTCATGTTTGTGCATTTTTTTAAGGAAACCTAAGGGATATTTTTAAATGAGGGTTTTTATACCTTAAAATATACACATCCAAGAGTATGTTAAGTATTTTTTTATTAAAAAAAATTTAATATTATGGTAGATACAGCATTTTTTGTAGAACGCTCTGAATATGCGGTGATCAAGATTGCTCCTCCTAAATACAACTGAAACAAAAAAATTAAATATATTATTAAGCTAGATACTTAAGACTCGTACTTGTCATAGCCAATTTTGTAAATATTGATTTTTTACAAAATGGCGGACTTCCAAACATAAAGTAACGATTTTCGACCAAAAGTTCGTCATTATTTTGCCTATAAAAAATGAACGAAGCTACAAAAAAAAAAATCCCATGACAAGTACGAGATTATTATGAATAAAATAAGCCTACAAAAAAATCAAAACGATCGGTTCACTGAGTTTCGAGAAATCTTGGTCACTGACTTTGAAAACATGGTTTCGAGAAAAACGCGTTTGAAAATAAGGGTCAGGCACTGCGCGCTCTAGAAGGCGATTCACTCACTAGGCTTGAAATTTTCACCACATATTCTTGAGACTTAAAGCTTTAAATGTGAAAAAGCTGAGAAAAAAATGTTCTGGGTATATTTCCCCCCTTAAAACGACGCTTTCTATTTTTGTAAATCTATGAATCAAATAGATAAACTAAGTTGTATGTTACTACAAAAAAAATAAGTATCATTTGAAGCTGCTACTACTAATTTTCACTAATTGCACTTTTCAGCGAAAAATTAAAATGACAACAAAAACAAACAAAATGTCTACCAGTTGGCAAACTATTTGATCGGCTAGTGTGCGGACTTCCATAGTACGCCTTACCCACTTGGCAATCTGCAGATAGTTGCAAAACTTTAAAATCAAGTGGAAATCTGACCTCCCATTTGATTTTTTAGTTGGGTTTGATTCAATCGTTTGGTGTGCGTACTTCCATAAGACACCATGCCCACATGAAAACAAATCAAACTATTGGCCGACTAAAAGTCTAAGTGTGCGGTACGTCTTAGAGTTGACGATCAAGTCTTCCGTATTTTCTTGAGAAATGAAGTGGCCAAAATAACGGGACAACGAGAGAACAAAGCGTATTGCCAAACATTTTAAAGCACACATTTTAAAAATACATGTTTTAGTTAATTTTTAATATCAAGTTTTTTCACCAAAAAACAAGTTTTTTTTTCTGGAAATTAAAGTTTTTTTTTAAAAAAATATGGCAACACTGATCACGCTACACGTACGCCTAACGCTGAAAACGGAACAAACCAGAGCGAGTCAACGATGGGTTTATGGCTTAAACTTTAAGCTAAAGGCAAGGAACGAAAAACCAGGCAGTCAGTCAAGGGCCACCGTGGTGGCAAGTCGAGTCAGTCAAGCAAGTCGAGTCAGTGGCAAGTCAAGTCGGTCAAGAGCCACGGTGGTGGCAAGTTGTGAAAAATAAAGAAGAAGATATAAATAGTGAACGTCGGCAGCGCGCAGCAGCGACACATATAAGTAAACATCGACAGTGTACAGCAACAGCAAAGGAAGGACCAACGTTGACAGCGCGCAGCATCAGCAAGTGAGGACTGAACGTCGACAGCATGCAGCGGCATCAAGGATACGTCGTCAGCGTACAGCCGCATACAACAGTTAGTAACATCCACGTCAGCAGCGAAGCCAGGGACTAAGGGATCCTTGTGAGACAACGAGCCGGAGTGACAGCAAGGACACGACACCGGAGACGTTCGCGCCACACCACCACTGCCCGGACGACGACTCTCACAGTCAGCCCAGGATTTTGTATCGTAAGGACTCGGTGAAGTTGAAGTACTTATAACTATTAATGGTTATTTTAGATCTTTTTTCCCCTTAATTAATATTTAATTAATAATTAACATATTAATTGATTAATATCAAATGAATTAATTACGCTGTTCTGAATTAGTTATGAAGGTATACCCCTTCAATCATTGTTAGGCTTAAGAATAAATAAAATTATACCGAGGAATTAAAAGTACGTTTAATTGATTTAGTGTTCGAAAATTAGAAAGTTTTGTGAACGACCCTGGACAGCCGCTTTGTCTGTCCCAGCTATAGACCCTGGTAAACAGGGAATCATTACAAAGCAACCAAAAAGAAATAATAGGGGTGTTCACACCGAATTCTTTAGTTTCTTATTTGGTTAGTTGTTACTTCGTAAACTTTGTGAAGTGTGAACACATCCTTTCGTTTAAACTCGCTGGTAGTTGTTGTGGAATAACAGCTGATTTTGCTTTTCATAAATTATAATTGCTGAAAATTAATAAATAAAAAGTGGAAAATGGCACAAACAGGGGCAACATCTTAAATAATTCAGCATTTGATTGCAAACGCTATGCAGAATACAAAAACTTCAATTTTATTTGTGTTCAGATTATTCTTTTTAAGGCGCTAAAATTCCATCGAGTTAAAAATATGGAAGTTGCTCGTATTTTGCCAAATAACGAAAAAATTATCAGGGTTGCTATGTTGTTAGTTTTTTACTCGGTAGTTCGATACTTTTACAAAAACAAAATGCATGTAAAAAAGTAACAAGTAATAACTAACAAACTAACGAGCTCGGTGCCCCTAATAACAAATCCTTTCGTTTATTTCGTAAAGTTTGAAAGTTCGAGTTCATTGTTTTGTGAAAAGCTTCGATTTCGTTGGTGTTGCCAAGCCTACGTTCAGAAAAAATCTTGCCTAACGCTTCGAGTTTCTTAAACAAAATTTCTATTTCTATGATGTGCTTCGATATGATGGAATCCGCCGTGAACTTCGTGCTGCAGATCTCTCTCATGATTCGTACGCTACTCTCAAGCATATTCTTTTTATGATTTCTTAGCTTTCCAGCTTTCTTAATTAAAAGAAGCTGGCTGTCTTCCACAGCAAGACCAATAGTCACCGTCGCCTTATACCAATAGTCACCGTCGCTGCTTCCAAGATGTAGTTGGTGTCTCAGATTCCTCCTGGACAACAAATTTTCAAGTGACTTCCTTTCGCATATACAACTCCAATTTGCGGCCTCGGTAGTCGAGTAGGTAGCGTGCTCGACTGCTACCCCAGGGGTCCCGGATTCGATTCCCGGCCAGGCCATGGTCCTTCGCTTTAAACCTTTCCAAATTTTCTATCCTCATTTCTAATCAAGTGAAATAAAAATTCATCAATATTTACGACTTCAAGTTGTAGTTGATGGAAGAGAAGTTTGTGGATGAGATTGCCTTATAACATGAACTGACTGAGGTAAAGACATAACACTTGCCTCTGATTCAAATTCACATGTTTCTTTGGCTTTCTACCACGCTTATAGCATCCTACACGTATTTCACTTGATTGCCCTTTCTTTTCCACTATTCTATCACCCCATCTCGAACCAAGGCAGACTTGACTGAATAGGTATTCCACCTGAAATCCTTGGTTCAAAGCTACAAAAAAAAATTTAAACTTCCACAGATGGTAGTTGTCCGCGTTTAGCTTACCAAATGATGGTCTTAGGAAATCCATTGCGCAAAGGCCTATAGCCTATTGCGGTGCTCAGATCTAATTAAAAATTTATAAAAATATTACTTGTGTCTATTATATTTGTGTTATCTGTACTATTATATAAAAGGCTTATCACGTATCTTCGTGTACGCTAAAGTAAAGAGCTACTGAATAGATTTTAATAATTCTTTTACTAATTCAAAGCGTCATTCTTAACTTAAGCTATTGCATACTTTGTTTTCTACCCTAAAAAGTTATTAAAATTTGAGATTAAATACCATCTAAAAAACTTCATACAAAATTATTCATTAACGCTGCATTAACCCCTTGACGTATCAATTAGCGCAACGAAGTTCGCTTCCAACTGTTCGCACACAACTTGTACTAAACAAACCAGTTTTGATGCTTACGAACAGTAGCAAAACGAAACGAAATGTGAATGCATGTAATAAAACTATTTATTTTAGATTAGATGTTGTGCACGGTATCAACTAATTTTATTCTTATTATTACGAAAATCGAAAATAATAATCTGTTAAAAATCAATGGTATTTCATAGTAGATAACAAATAACAATTTGAAAATTGTTACACGAGTCAGACTCGTGATAATCATGTTAGGCACAGAAATTGTACCACGAGTCAAACTTGTGATAATCATGTTAGGCACAAAAATTGTACCACGAGTCAGACTCGTGGAAATACGTCAAGGGGTTAAGCAGTACAAAGCTTTTCCTTTCTTTTCCATTGTGTTTAAAAGCTCTTTTTGATTACGCTTTGCTTATAAGCATGATCGAAAAAATGAGCTAATGAAGCTACAACAATGTTAATTGTAATATAGACAGAATCTATTTCTTTTTTAAGGAAATTCCCTACAGTAAAATGCTAAAAATAATTAAATATGTAAACATAAGCATATGTAAATAAATATAATTCAGTGTCTATGACGTAGTATTCTCGCAAAATAAGCGATACTTCGTCTTTATACGAAAACACGAACGAGCAAAAACTCAGTGCTGCCAAACAGTAGCAGCGGTGCTGCCATCTCTTATGAAGTAGCTGATAAAAAGCTTTTATTAGCAGTGTTGCTAAGCTCACATTGCAAAGGCTGAAGTTTTGATAAAACACTTATCAAGATCCATTTTTGTGTCTCTTTTTTACGTGTGATGGTACCACGGCCACGACAAAATAACGGTTATGCTAATTTGATGAAAGTAATTAATCCATATTAGCTAACCAGGAATAGCAGAATACCTTATATTGTTTATAGCTGGAAAAGTATGTGCGCATTAGTTAATAGTTATAAATATGAAATCTATTTATATAAAAAGTAGTGAACATTTTTATGTCACCACTTGCTGCGGAAACGTGTGGACCGATTTCAACCAAAATTTCAGGCTACGTTGGAAAAGTTTGCACGATATTGGCCCAATGGTTTCGGAGATATGACATTTTAAAGATTTTCCCATCTAATATATAAAATTCTTCTGTCACGGGGTGCGTAATCGAACTCCTCCGAAACGGCTCGACCGATTTTCGTGATCCTTAGCGAGGATATTAGTCAGGGGAGAGAATCGAACAACATCTATTTTTCATCCCCCTAAAATAAGGGGGCGTGGCACCTCCCATACAACCCAAATCTACGGTAGCGAATAGCTCTGAAGTTATAGGTCGCATAGTATCGGAATTCGGTGTTCTATCTCAATTTACAAAAGCCGTTCCACACGTAAAATTTTATGGGCGTTGAATGTGGGGCGTGGCAATTTTTCAGCCAAATTTTCAGTATAACTTTCAAGGTATCGAATAGCTTTGGAAGTGGAAGTCACATAACATTGAAACTCGGAATGGAAAATGTATTTCTACAAGAGAACTGGGACGGGCATAGGAAAAGGGTTATGGATTTGACCACACAAGTCAAATTTTTGATATTGAATAGCTTTGGAACAAAACGTCGTATGAGAATTAAACTCAGTGTGGAGTTACTAATTGCCAAAGTCTTTCTACAAGAAAACTGGTACGTGCATTGGAAAAAGGGGTGTGGCCCAATTTTCTACACAGAATAGCTATGGAAGTTAAAATCACAGGACATTGAAACTCATAATGGATTTGCCACCTGGGAGTGATGTTCTGCTACTGGGAAACTGTAAACATGAGCGTGGTGTCAGACTAAGAGACTAATAAAAGTTTTGAATTTACTTATTATTTCCAATATACTTGCCGGGTGCAGCAACGCGCGTTGCTATACATTGAAATATTACCAAAAATAAAAAAATCTCATACGAACATACACAAAAGATATATGCATATATGTAGCTTCATATTTTTCGATCGATTAAATTGCGTCTCGTCGTTTCTTATTCAACTTCGTAGTCAAAATTAAAAAAAAAAAACAACTAATGAACACCATTTTGTAAAAAATCGATACACAGACTATTAGATTAGGTGGTAAATATCCAAAGTTATGAACAAATATTAGGCTTAAAAAATGACCTTGATGTCACAGGTTCTGGATTTTTACATGTGAGTAAATATTTGAGACACGAGTATTTTTTCATCAATTTAACAACGGCGGTGTTGCTATCCTCATTTTGTTTTTCTTTTATTCTCAATTTTTGCTATCAAATAGACTGTTTGTTTAATTATTTCGACGCATGCTATTGTAGACATCATGTGATTAGAAAAAAAATTATAAGCTGTTTCTATGCCTGCAACAAATGATTTGTATCAACGATCAATTCCACGTATTTAAGTATTCGGAATTTCCGACTGACTCTCACGAAAGAGGCTTAGATGAGGGCAAAACCGATTTAGGGTTGAAAGCGCCTACTTAGAAAAAGAAACAAAAACTTTATGAGGAACTTTAAAAATTGATCAGTCTCTAAAAGTAGTCAACATTTCACATGTAACTGAATATCGACACAAGTCCAGAACGTAAGCATAATATGAATATTGTTGTCAATATTTATTTATCTCTTCTTTTTGATTTAAGCACTTGCTTAAACAGAAAGAGAGTCGATAAAAAGAGATAACTATAAGCTTTCCTATTTGTATGATTTTATTGAATTTTCACTATAAAAGGCAGATTTTTTAGCTTCGAGTTAAGTTCAATATTAACTTCAAACGAGCTATATTCCAACGCAATATGAAGTTGTTTACACTGCTCTTTGTTCTAACAATTCTGGGTATTTCGTTGTTACGAAATGAAGTGTCAAGCTCACGCCTACCGGTGAAAATCGGTAAAATCAGTAAAAATCGTCATTTCATGATCAATTTCATTGAATTGGGATCAGAATCTTCATCAGAATCGGGATCAGAATCGGGATCAGAATCGGGATCAGAATCAGAATCAGGATCAGAATCAGGAGAAGAAACAGGGTCAGGATCAGTAACAGAATGTGCACCAGTAATAATAGTACCAGGAATACCAATAGTAATACCAACAGTAATACCAACAGTAATACCAACAGTAATACCAACAGTAATACCAACAGTAATACCAACAGTAATACCAACAGTAATACCAACAGTAACACCAGGAGGAACACCAACAGGAACACCAGCACCTACAGGAAGTACACCAATAGTAACAGGACCAACAGATACTGGACCATTTATATATACAAACTCACCAACTCAACAACCAGGATAAACTTCTCAAGCTCACCAACAGCAACATTTAACTGCACCAGAAGGAATAGAAAAAGTTGCTAGAATATAAACATAATAAAAACAGATGGAGTATTTGAAACGGCCTTTGTTAACTTTTAAATTAAAAAAAAGTGTACAAATAAAATTTTGAAAACGAAAACAAAGTCATTTATTCTTTAAAAATATTAATTTTGCGTTTATAACAACAACGTCATGTCAAGTTTCGATTATGTCAAGTCATCATTGTTCATCATAAGGAGAACAAAGCCAAATGATCATAAAGTTCAAAACATAAACTTTAAAAAAAAGTTTTCCATGCAAGCTCATACGATCAATGTTTCTGAACCTCTCCTTGGCGGCAGACATAAGATACGAAAGAGTTGAATGTATAGTAAGCAACTATATGGGTTAATTGCAAAAAAAAAACGTGCACAAAGAGGTTTTCATGTGTTGTTTTTAAAGTTTTTTAAATTTTTCCGTTAGAGTGGTCAAATTAAGTCAAAATTAATGGAGAATTTGAACTTGTTTTAAGGCCCTGCAAAAAATAATTTTTTCTTTGGTTTTTATATGATTTTTGTATTGAACGTCACATAGCAGATATGCTAGACAAATCACTAAAAATTTAGAAATATTGCAAATTAAGAGTTACTGTGATGTTTGTAACGTTATTTCATCAGTTAAATCAGCTTTTGAAAAAATCTCCATTTCAATTACAGAAATAATACATTTTTACCAAAAATACCTACTAATTTTACAATTTTAACGGGAAAAACTTGAAATTTTTCACCAAAAAGACATCAACGTAGAGGTTATTTTCAAAGTAGTAGACTTGCAGCAATAAATAATAGAAAAGTGTTAAATAATAAGCAATTTCAGAAAAAACAACAGGGTGACGTTCAATACATTTTGTGACGTTCAATACATTTTGTTGCGCTTAACCAAATAATATAAACCAAATTGGGAGTATAACAAAAAACAGGTTTATTCTTTTGAATAAAAAAAAATAAAAAGTAAATATAAAGTATTTAATTCCGCTGTACGTAAAATTTTAATCCAATTTTTTTTTCAATTTTTTTACAAAAAATCAAAAATTTAATAGCTAGTTGAATTTGTGTTGAAAGTTTATTTAGACTTCACGTTTTACAATATAACTTCTGAGCCCTTTAAAAACACATCATCATTTTATACCATTGGAAAGGTATAACCTAACGTAAAAACGTAAAAAAAATGAAAATTATAAAAAAGAAAAAAGTTATAGCACGTGTTGCTGGCATGGTATTAAACTTAAACAAATTAATATGAGTCAACTTATTGCAATATTTTAAAAATTTTGTACTTTTCCTCAAAACAGATGAAATAACTTTTCCAGTGATACTATATTATCGGTAGTCGGTCTTAAGTTGATTGAGTTACGTTGTCTTAAAATAGACCCTATTTTGGCCGCGAAAAATTATTCTAAAAACATATAACTTCGAATTTGGTTTTCAAATCAATAGACCAATACAAGAAAAATAATTGAGCGAAATCGGGGATGATCAGCGCAACTGATTACTTCAATGTGAAAAGGGGCGATATAATTTATTAAAAATAAATATCAGGTCAAAGTCAAACATAGGTACCATTCTTTTTGCTTTCGTTTATATTCTTCATTTCGTTCCTTACCTAGCTTTACTTTTTCCCGATATCTTCGTGCTCTTTCAGCAGGCGTTAATTTTGCTGTTTTACTCTTAAATATACAAAAACGAAATACAAAATGATTACTTCAGCCGGTGGTGTGACATACATATCTTAAAAGTGACGTTCAATACATTTGCCACTTTTTAGTTTTTTTTCTTAGGATTCTTATTTTGCAAATACACTAAAACTAGGAAATTAATCAAAACCTATGAAACAATGATTTTAAACATGGATTTTTTTTGATTTACTATTTTTGCATTAATAAAACTCCGCGTGACGTTCAATACATTTTTACACGTACTTATCATGATGAACTGAGAAAACACAAACAAATTTACTTTAATATTATTTAATCGTTTTAATTTCTTGAATTTCGTGAGAACTAATCTCTCCACTTTCTTACTACAACTTTCTTGTCATCTATACCACACCTTAATTAAAACCAACGAAGCGTAAAAAAAGTGACATTCAATTCAATGCTTGGGGACTAAATGTAAATTGAATGCCAAATTCGCGATGACAATGTTTTGAGAATAACAACAAAATAAAACTAAAGAAATAAATGCTATTATTAAAAAACAGTTATTTTGTAATAACTTGTAACCTTTTTTCTCCACGTTTTCCATCAAAAAGTGTAACTGGACACACATTTTTTTTTATATTAAACGATTTCGAGAGAACAATATAACATTCTTCAAAACAAATATGCATACATTTTTAGGATTCTGAAAAATATATTTTGTCAATAAATATTCTTCAGTGATCACTTTCTAATGTTTTATTTGTTGTTTTCTTTTTGTTTTTACCTAAAAACAGAGTTAAAAGAGCGGGGTCAAAAAAAGAGCGTTTTGTATGCAATTGACCCATATAACAAACACAATACGGTTTTAATTTTTTAATCTTTTAGCATAATTATAGAAGTTTCCAGTTAATCTTTTTTAGTAATAAATAAAACAATTGATCAGAGCTGTGCTCACATAGGCAAGGCTAAAAGGACGTGATCTAGCTCCAGCATATGCCAGGCGAGACGGATGAGGTCTTGCTCTGGATAATCATGTTCTATTCTTTTATCTATATATTAATATGTAAAGTGATAATAGCAGTGCTCACATATGTAAGGCTGGACGGACGCACAGTGCATTGAATCCATACAAAATTGGAACATAAATAGAAGGAGTGCTCCTATGATAATGAAATTTTGTGTGCTGGATTAATTTAAGCTAATTAAGAAAAACTTCAAAAATGGTTGAAATTGGTCAGTTCCTAGGGGTACCTCCCTTGGACCTATATTAATTTTTTACATTATTTTGTATGGGAGGTACATACAAAAGTTGAGCGATCTTAACAAAATTTGGTCAAAAGACTAGGCAATTAAAGAAATAGAATTGTACTAAAAATGATTGAAATCGGTTGTTTCCTAGGGGTACCTCCGGTGGACCTATATTGATATGTTACATTATTTTGCATGGGAGGTACATACAAAAGTTGGCCGATCCTTACAAAACTCGGTGAAAAGGTTAGTAAAATAAAGCAATACATGTGTTCTAGAAATGGTTGAAATCGGGCGGTTCCTAGGGGTACCTCCCTTGGACCTATATTAATTTTTTACATGATTTTGTATGGGAGGTACATCTGTTACTCATAAATATTCCCATTTGTATTAATTAAAAAAAAAACAGTTTTTAGGCAAATTTCATTTTATTTACAATAGAAAAATAAAATTGGTAACTTATTTTTATTAACAATTTAATTATTAATAAAATAATAATTTATTTGAATGAATGAATTTGAATGAAATTATTTTCCATTATTAACCGGAAGGATTGTACATTCAAATAAAAAAAGAAATTTGATAAAATATTCAAAAAGAAATTTGATAAAATATTCAGTAGTTTTTTTATAGCATTTTCAAAAAAACACTGTCCTGTTATCGTTATTTATCGTCATTGTTACGTATGTATGGCTCATAAGCAGCTATGGGCAGAGAGCGCTCTAGGAGAGTTGAGAGTAAGAATTGAGATCAAACGCTTATGTAGAAACACAAAACACAACAACAAATCAAAGACAAAAGACAATCAGAAACAACACAGAAGCTTTAAATGTAGTGGTCCCCATACTCGCTCATAAGCTGTCACGTGAGCTTATCAAAGTCTGAATTTCGTTCTTGTCCATACATTTTGATTTGCGGAATGTGATCTCACTTCAAAATATTATCAATATGTTGTAGTTCATGAACATAAGCGAGAAAATATTGCTTTAGAGTACTGTTTTGTATTATTGAGATCCCACAAACCCTACTTTTACAAGCATTGCATATTTTTTACTTTTTAGAGTATTTTGAAATAGAAGGAAACTGCAAAGCTTGTGGGTTACCCAAAATAAATACATTCATACATTTTATTTTGAAACAATTTTTCAACACTTTAGAAAAAAGCTATTAACTGTCCAGTGCAGAGCACGTCGTGAACTTCGAATTAAAATTAATTCTCGAAGGAAACAACCCCCGGCTCATTAAGGCTCAATATTAGTTATTGGTCGTTGAAAAAGATTTTTTTGGAACTTTGCTTTGGCAAAGTGAGTTAGTATTCATGTTGTTGTTGATGTTGTTGTTGTTGTGAGCTTCAATTTGCAATGCGTACAACATGCTGTTTGATGATCAATCCGCTGCACAGTGCATTGAACCCATACAAAATTGGAACATAAATAGAAGGAGTGCTCCTATGATAATGAAATTTTGTACGCTAGAGTAATTTAATGTAATTAAGAAAAACTGCAAAAATGGTTGAAATTGGTCAATTCCAAGGGGTACCTCCCCTGGATTAATTTTTTACATTATTTTGTATGGGAGGTACATACTAAACCTCTGCACAAATGCACTCGTTTTTTCCACAACAGTAGAGCCAACAGTGCAGAGTTCAGAGCTTGACAGAACTCTGTTAGTCAAGCAGAGCTTATCCAAGTCATTGAATGATAACAAACGAACACTGCAGAGCACTCGTCAGCTTCAAATCAAACCATGTTCTCGGTTTGCTTTAACAGAACAATTACTAACAGCGAAAAATGCACCAATCACACCTAACACAACAGAACCTTGGCGAAGTAATTATTTCTACCATTGGCAAATAGAAATGTAATTTTTACGAATTCGATGTTTGGGCGAACACTAGGTCAAACTAGGTCGCTGAATCCGAAATCGTTGTCAGTATTTTAAATTTATAAAAATTTTATCAAAAGGGTTGCCACCTTATAATGTATTTTTTACGAGTTTTAAACATTGTTTTAGGGGGTCACTGTTTTCGAATCTGATGTCAGAATTTTAAAATTAAAGATAGCTGAAAGGGCTGCCACCTAATTTTATTTTATTTTTCGAATTCGGTGCTGGGGCGAACACTAGGTAAAAATGGGTCGCTGAATCCGAATCTGTTGTCAGGATATCAAAATTATGAAATTTTTAACCCTATAGGGTTGCCACCTAAAAATATGCTTTTTTAAAACTTTTAATCACTATTCTACAGATTTAGGGGGTCGCTGATTTCGAATCTGAAGTCAGAATTTTAAAATTCAAGATGGCTGATAGGGTTGCCACCTAATTTTTTTTCGTTTTTACGAATTCGATGCTGGGGCGAACACTAGGTAAAAATGGGTCGCTGAATCCGAATCCGTTGTCAGAATTTCAAAATTATGAAATTTTTCACCCTATAGGGTTGCCACCTAAAAATTTTGAAATTCTGACGACGGATTCGGATTCAGCGACCCATTTTTACCTAGTGTTCGCCCCAGCATCGAATTCGTAAAAATGAAAAAAAATTAGGTGGCAACCCTATCAGCCATCTTGAATTTTAAAATTCTGACTTCAGATTCGAAATCAGCGACCCCCTAAAACTGTAGAATAGTGATTAAAAGTTTAAAAAAAACAAATGTTTAGGTGGCAACCCTATAGGATTAAAAATTTCATAATTTTGAAATTCTGACGACGGATTCGGATTCAGCGACCCATTTTTACCTAGTGTTCGCCCCAGCATCGAATTCGTAAAAATGAAAAAAAATTAGGTGGCAACCCTATCAGCCATCTTGAATTTTAAAATTCTGACTTCAGATTCGAAATCAGCGACCCCCTAAAACTGTAGAATAGTGATTAAAAGTTTAAAAAAAACAAATTTTTAGGTGGCAACCCTATAGGGTTAAAAATTTCATAATTTTGAAATTCTGACAACGGATTCGGATTCAGCGACCCATTTTTACCTAGTGTTCGCCCCAGCATCGAATTCGTAAAAATGAAAAAAAAATAGGTGGCAACCCTATCAGCCATCTTGAATTTTAAAATTCTGACTTCAGATTCGAAATCAGCAACCCCCTAAATCTGTAAAATAGTGATTAAAAGTTAAAAAAAAACAAATGTTTAGGTGGCAACCCTATAGGATTAAAAATTTCATAATTTTGAAATTCTGACAACGGATTCGGATTCAGCGACCCATTTTTACCTAGTGTTCGCCCCAGCATCGAATTCGTAAAAATGAAAAAAAATTAGGTGGCAACCCTATCAGCCATCTTGAATTTTAAAATTCTGACTTCAGATTCGAAATCAGCGACCCCCTAAAACTGTAGAATAGTGATTAAAAGTTTAAAAAAAACAAATTTTTAGGTGGCAACCCTATAGGGTTAAAAATTTCATAATTTTGAAATTCTGACAACGGATTCGGATTCAGCGACCCATTTTTACCTAGTGTTCGCCCCAGCATCGAATTCGTAAAAATGAAAAAAAAATAGGTGGCAACCCTATCAGCCATCTTGAATTTTAAAATTCTGACTTCAGATTCGAAATCAGCAACCCCCTAAATCTGTAAAATAGTGATTAAAAGTTAAAAAAAAACAAATGTTTAGGTGGCAACCCTATAGGATTAAAAATTTCATAATTTTGAAATTCTGACAACGGATTCGGATTCAGCGACCCATTTTTACCTAGTGTTCGCCCCAGCATCGAATTCGTAAAAATGAAAAAAAATTAGGTGGCAACCCTATCAGCCATCTTGAATTTTAAAATTCTGACTTCAGATTCGAAATCAGCGACCCCCTAAAACTGTAGAATAGTGATTAAAAGTTTAAAAAAAACAAATTTTTAGGTGGCAACCCTATAGGGTTAAAAATTTCATAATTTTGAAATTCTGACAACGGATTCGGATTCAGCGACCCATTTTTACCTAGTGTTCGCCCCAGCATCGAATTCGTAAAAATGAAAAAAAAATAGGTGGCAACCCTATCAGCCATCTTGAATTTTAAAATTCTGACTTCAGATTCGAAATCAGCAACCCCCTAAATCTGTAAAATAGTGATTAAAAGTTAAAAAAAAACAAATGTTTAGGTGGCAACCCTATAGGATTAAAAATTTCATAATTTTGAAATTCTGACAACGGATTCGGATTCAGCGACCCATTTTTACCTAGTGTTCGCCCCAGCATCGAATTCGTAAAAATAAAAAAAAATTAGGTGGCAACCCTATCAGCCATCTTGAATTTTAAAATTCTGACTTCAGATTCGAAATCAGCGACCCCCTTAAACTGTTAGATAATGTTTAAAACTCTTTAAAAAGCAACATACTATTAGGTGGCAACCATATTGTTAAAATATCACACTTTTGAACATCTGACAACGGATTCGGATTCAGCGACCAATTTTTGCCTAGTGTTCACCCCAGAACCGAATTTTTTAAACTACAAAAAATGTAGGTGGCAACCCTATCCACCATCTTTAATTTTAAAATTCTGAAATCAGATTCGAAATCAGCTACCCCCAAAAACGGCTAAACACGAAATCTACAGAACTCTAAACGGTCTTAATACGCTTAAGTTTTTCCTACACTTCATTGAATTATTTGGATACTTGAATTATTTGGATCGGAGCCACACCCATTTGTCAAATCCCCATCCCAGTACCCTATTTCCCATATTCTACTTTCTAGTAGAAGGATATACCAAGTAAGAACTCCATACATATTGAGTTTCATTGTTATACGGCATTAACTTCCAAAGCTATTCAAAGACAGCATAACTCCAAGCGTTCTGCTGTTGTGCACATAACAACATAACTTTCTAGTCAGTGCACACTTCTTTTACGAATCGTGCCTAACATTGGTTTGGTTTTTGTTTGTTCTTGTTCTGCTCAAGCGACGAGTGCTCTCTGTAGTGTTAGGCTTGATTTCATTGATGAGAGCAAAACATAGCAAAAGCTTGCACTACAAACGAGTGCTTTGAAACGCATTTCAAGCGCACTCGTGCAGAGGTTTAGTACATACAAAAATTGAGCGATCTCAACAAAATTTGGTCAATAGGTTAAACAATTGAAGAAATAGAAGTGTAATAAAAATGGTTGAAATCGGTGGGTTCCTAGGGGTACCTCCCCTGGACCTATATTGATTTTTTACATTATTTTATATGGGAGGTACATACAAAAATTGAGCAAATAGAAGTGTATATTAATTTTTTTCATTATTTTGTATTGGAGGTACATACAAAAGTTGGTCGATCCTTACAAAACTCGGTGAAAAGGTTAGTAAAATAAAGCAATACATGTGTTCTAGAAATGGTTGAAATCGGGCGGTTCCTAGGGGTACCTCCCTTGGACCTATATTAATTTTTTACATGATTTTGTATGGGAGGTACATCTGTTACTCATAAATATTCCCATTTGTATTAATTAAAAAAATTATTTTTTAGGCAAATTTCATTTTATTTACAATAGAAAATAAAATGGGTAAGTTATTCTTATTAACAAAATGTGAAATAAAAAAGTTAAAAAATGAATGTGTGCATATGTGCAAACAACCAAGAACTCATCTCGCTATTGACTTTCATCGCTATTGACTTCTTCGTTAGAATCACTACAAACAATATAAGGGTCATCAACTAATTGAATAAACTTCCCAACTTTTTCATCAATAATTACATGTGATTTTGATTTAATAGTTCTTTTGGATGCTAAGAGAGGCTCAGATGTCAGCAACAATATTTTCATTAAATCTGCATTAGACTTAATCCTCGAGCATTTACGGGTATGGTTAGGTCGGTTTTTTCTAAATTCTTTGTGCCTTGCTTCCAATGCCTCTTCAGACAATGTTCCAATTGGTAAGGAAAATGCTGAAATGACTTCACATCCATGTATGAGAACTTTCTGAACACTGCTCGGCATATAATACCAGCCATATAAGTTTATATACAACTGCCTTGTTTCTTCTAATTACAATTTGAAGTTATTCAGATGTATGGGGTAGCCACTTGTCAGAACTCTGAATATATAAAAAAAATTGTTCTATCAAACTTTTGTTTATGCCAGTTATCTGCGAGCTTGGTTCAGCGTTATAGAAAAAGCGCATAGCTTTGTTTCCATCGTTAGTAGACCCATATCCTGGCTTTGGTTTGTCGACCAAGAGACCCATTTTGCTCTTAAACTCAGCTTGAATTCTTTTTTTGTTTTGCTCTACCAATTCTTAATTTTTTTTTAATTGCACTTTTATGTATAAACTAGCTGAAATACCCTGTGTTACTAAAATTATTTTGTTATCTTCTATAACTTTCTTTTTATAAGGTGTAGATAATACTTTGGAAATCGAAAGTAAATACTTCAAATAAAATTACAAAAAAGTTTCGTCAAAACCAAAAACCCTTTTTTGTAATTCCCTTTTGAATTTTGCTAAATTTTGAATATTTTTCCATATAAAATTTAGCATTTTTCGCAAAAAAGTCACTTTTTGAAATCTGCATAACTTTCTTGTTTATGAAAAGGGGCAGATAATATTTTGGAAATGGAAAGTTAATACTTTAAATAAAATTAAAAAAAAGTTTCGCTAAAATCAAAGAATTCTTTTTTTTGCAATTCTCTTTCGAATTTTGTTAAATTTTGAATAATTTTCCATAACTTTCTTGTTTATAAAAAAGGGCAGATAACATTTTGGAAATCAAAAGTTTATACTTAAAATAAATTTACAAAAAAGTTTTGCTAAAATCAAAGAATCCTTTTTTTTTTGTTATAGCTTATCAAAACTCGCAAATTTTCGAGTTTTTAGGTATTTTTCTTTTAAGGTAAAGAAAATTTTTTACACACAATATATACTAAACAAAATTACTTTCAGAAGCAAAATACATTTTAAAATAATCCTCTTTACTGCTTTTTAGAAAAACATGATGTAATTTTTAAAACATTAACCCAATTTGAAATTACTTGATTTTCTTAAAATAACAGGGTGTGGTGTAAAGTGATCGCATTTGTTTATTAGTAAAAATATTTTAAAAATCTTTTAAATTTTATAGAACTAAATAATATAGACCTAAATTGCATACTTATTTTTTTAAAAAAACAACAATTTTTTTTTTCTTATTTTCGTACCATTTCGATGCATTGTGGGACGGGGTCAACTTCCAACATATGTCATGCGATTTATTTGATTAAAGGAAAAACATGTTTTAATTTTTTAAGGGGTCTTCAAACCCCTTAAATCAACATTCTACGATCTGTTATTTAACCATACCAAAGGCTCAAACTATGACATAAACATAGTTTGCTGATCGCAATCAACCACCCTATCTACCTCTTAGAATAACATAGTTCTACGTCAAAAACCAAAGCCGCTGATATGTATGTTAGTTTTACACACTATACATTTACAACAACACAAGCAGTTACTGAGAACTATTCCTAAAACGATTCGCTTCAACAAACGAAACGATGTTGCGTTCGTGACTTCTCACGTTTCCACCTAGCGCGAAATGGACCTCATCGCTGAAGAAAATTTTGCTTTGAAAAATCAGCATTTAATGCTTATTGTTCCAGTAACTATACAGCCAATCGGCTTATGTATATTCTGCGCTGTCCATGATAGGAAGACTTAAATTCTTGTGAGAGTTTGACTTTGTATGAATCAAAATGCAAATCCAAATGTAGAATACGCCACAACTAGCCGTAAGTTAATCCTAATTGCTGAACGCAAGGTAGAATTGACAAATATGGGTCTTTAGGCACACTTTCTCTACCTCTGAACCTCTGGGGTAGCAGTCAAGCAAGCACACTACCACTCGACTACCGAGACCGCCTAAATTTAAAGTCATGCCAGGAAATCAAGTCATTAAAAATTTTGTTAACAGTGGATCCGTGGGTGTCGTGAAATGAATTAACATTTTTTTTTTTTTTTTTTATTAAAATTGTGTCTTTAACATTGAATTTTTTTTATATATTAAAAATTTTTTACTTTTCCAACATGCTTTATAACTAAAGGAGGTATTTTATGAAACGGGTGTATGCCCCTTGCAATTCCGGGATTCCGGGTTAGTTTTTTCACTCCCAACAGGTCAAACCTAGGTCAAACCTGGGGATGACACCTTAGATGTTTTGATTTTTTAAGAGCATATTTCCGAACACAAGACTGAACTATCAGTGAACTAGTTAGGCTGAACTATCAGTTCAAAGCCTCCTCCAAGAAACAGAGTTTTCTTAAATTTTGGAGTTTTTGACACAAAACTTTGTGAAAATAATAAGTATTAACTTTAATTTGCAGAAACTTTTGAAAAAAGTTGAATCGATTGAGAACGTTTTGAACTTTTAGTTACACTGAATAAGGTTTAGTGAACTCAAAAGAATGTCCAACCTCTTTGATGTTATTGTGTTCGTTTGTTTTACGAGGGTTGCTTTTTAAGTCTTGCGCCTAACAATGAAAAAATAGTAATAATTAGTGAAAATGCTTTACTATTTTTCAGAGTAATCTCCAGTAATCTCCAAGATGATCGTATTGATTTAGATTCGTTTGAACCAATTTTCGAAGCAATTTTACCACTTTGACATTGGTAACTCCTAAGTCAGGTTTTGAAGGCCTCAACGGTCTGGCCTGTTCGGGCATAGAAAAACGCTCGCCATGCTTTTTCCATGTGTGAGGAAATTATTTTCTTAGTGTGAGGAAACAAGTAGAAATTATTCGGTGCCAAGTTGGGACTGTAAGATGATTTGAGCAATCAAAAGCTCTTTGGTTTGAGCTCGTGATTCCTGATCTTCTTTCGTTGGTTGGTTTTCCTCATTTTTTTAAAGACTTCCGGCAAATAAATGATTGTATAAGATTCAACATTAACAGCTCTCCGTTGCTCAAATGGTACAGTTGCGAAATTACCGGTTTTTTTTTCAAAGTACCGAAACATCAGCTTGGATGTGCTCCGTCCGTGGACAACTTTTGTCGGGTTTTAGTGATGGATAGTTTCAAATTATTCATTTATTCGATAGTTCAGAGTGATTCACTCGTTGAGTGAATCTACCCCCTCTTTTTTATATAGGGGTGAACCGTCCAAAAAAAAAATGCATTTTTGTTTATTTTTTTTCAGAATTATCAAAATAAAATTAAGTATGTACTTTAAAGTCTTACACTAAGGGAAAAAATATTAAATTTATCAAAAAGCTTTTTTAATTTATCCAAAAAGCGAGTCATTTTTGCACCAATAACGCATTAACTTAAATCGACTACTTAAATCGACTATAAAATTTATTTAAATACTTTTTTAATTAAATAAAATATTAAAATATTTCAACAGAATTAATAAAAAATATATTATAATTATGCACGAATTTTTTTAAATATCTTTCAAATATTTACTATTTGAAAATAAAACAATCGCATTTAAGCAAAATTTATATAAAAGTATTGAAATTGAAAAACAATTAATTTGAATATTTCCCATGAGCTGCGTCCATATCAAACGCCCTTTAGTGGTATATTTTATTTTCTTTTTGTAAAAATATGATTTGTGAGTCCAGTGGTGAGTGCGATGCATGATGAAATCATGTAGAGTGAAGTGACATTCTTGAGAAAATACCGAGTTGTCGCTCCACCTTACATGAATTCATCATGCATCGCACTCACCACCGCACTCACAAATCATGTTTGCCAAATGTCGTTGCTATATTACCCTTGAAACATTAACTAAATGAGAACTATAAGACCTGCAACTGCTGGTGCGAAGAAACTGCAGCAGCATCGCACAGGAACAGAGTGCGGTGCTGCTGCTACTTGGCGGCTACTTGGCAGCTGTATGGAATATGTGTGTCAGTGTGTGGCATAAATAAAATTTAAATATGGGAAAAAACGAGTTGTAAGGAAAATATTTGATTTATCCACGTAAATATTCAAATGAAATATATACTCAGGCGTGGATAATGTTAATATGCGTTATTTCCCACAGTGTAGTGTCTAGTTTTGAGTCTTAATTATATAATCCATTTTGAATTCTACAAAAATTTGTTACAGCAGACCCACAAAGTGTCCTACAGTATAAAAGTCAAGAAGAATTAAAATTGCAACAAAATTTTTTTTATACTTAAACTTAATTTAAAAATGCTTAAAATGAATATTCTTAATAAATGTCACAATTTCATTTCAAAAAATCTTAAAAAAAATTTATTTTTTTCAAAAATTCATCAGAAAGTGCCCTTAAAGGTAAATGTTTTTTCTCTAGCTTGAAAATAAAGAGATACTGAAGTGCCGAGAAAATAGATTTATACCGATAACTTCTGATCGGAAAGAAATATTGGTATAATTTTTTCATATAAATTATTCTAGGAGCTTTATTATTATTATTATTATTATTATTATTCTTTCTTTATTCTTCTATATTTTTATAAAAACGAAAAAGTTTACATTGATTTTAGCAAAATCTTAGAATAATTATAAGAATAGTTTTTGACATTTTGTATATTCGTGTAAGAAATAGTGTTAAATGTCACTTCAATGAAAATATAATTTAAAATTAAGTAATAAAAATTAAATTATAGTTAGATAAATATAAACTGTGAGGTGTTGTGGGGTGAAAAGATATAATAATTAACAAACTACAAACATTACGTACTAAAAATAAAAACAATGCAAAAAAAACAAAATTTAAGTTAATATAATTTGAGTTTCACAGGAATAAAGTACATTTATCAATAATAAAAAGTATTTAAAAAGAAGTACAAGGGAAAATTTAACTAATGGAGTGCAACAAAACTTCGATTTGAGTGTGATCTAGATTAAGTAGCCACAATTTAATTTTTTTTAAAAAAGCAAAAACATTCCTTTGTATTTGTATGTGCGCCGGAAGTTTATTAAATAATCTACAGGATAAAATGGAGTAGAAATTCTTATAGTGAGAAGTGCGAAATGAGGGTACAAATGTGGCTAAGCCTGAATTTCTCCTTAAGTTATAGATACCAGATGTGGGTGATTGCAAATAACCACTCCTTATAAAAAATATTTTAAGGACTTTGTAATAATACAAGTGTCTTACAGGTAAAATCATTGAACGTCTTAATAGGCTTATTGATGAAGCAAAGCGATTAGCATTGAATATTTTTCTAAGTACCGATTTTTGAAGAATTAACAAAGGACGAGTTTTTTGCAGATAGGCACCTCCCCAGCAGCTGATTCCGTATTGCATTTTAGAGTGAAATATGCCATAGTAAATTTTAATTAATAAATTCAAAGGGCAAATTTGCCTTAAGCTGTAGAAACATCTGACTGTCCATAGAAGGTATTTTTTCAATATCGAGGTATGTTCCGTCCAGTTCAGATGTTGGTCCACCGTCACACCAAGGTATTTATAGCTTTGAACCCTTTCAACCGTAAAGCACTTTGAACTACATGGGGTCCTGCAATCGTAAATTCTCTAAAAACAAGTATAAAAACAACTTTTTTTTGAGTAAAAAGTCATATTTACGCTATGTTAACAGTACCTTTCGAATGGTTTTTATTAAGTGCTTAAATTGAATTTATTTACAAAAAAAAAAAGAAAGAAATTGAATCAAATATGTTCAAATACAACGTGGTTATTTGCATCGAAAGTAAAGCATTTCTTATAGTTTTTTGTCATTATAAGGAAACGACGTTATTCTAGTTAAAAAAAAAACTAAGAGACACCATTTTGTAAGAAATTGATACACAGTCTATTAGATTAGGCGGTAAATATCCACAGTTATGAGCAAATATTATGCTTGAAAAAAATGACCTTGATGTCACAGATATGGATTTTTACATGTGAGTAAATATTTGAAACACGAGTATTTTTTCCTCAATTTAACAACGGCGGTGTTGCTATCCTCATTTTGTTTTTTTTTTATTCTCAATTTTCGCTATCAAATAAAATGTTTGTTTAAATTTTTTGACGCATGTATGTAGTTCTAGACATCAAATGCGTAGAAAAGAAATTATAAACTGTGTGTATGTCAACAATCAATTCCACATAGTTAAGTATTCGGATTTCCCGACTGAAGCGCACAGAAGTGGCAAAAACCGATTTAGGGTTGTAAGCGTCTACTAAGAAAAAGAAAAAATCTTTATAAGGACATGAACCTCAGCTATTTGAAGTCGGTAAAAGACTAGTTCTAGATTAATCCAATATAAAAATTGATCCGTCTCTAAGAGAAGTCAACATTTCACATGTAACTGAATATCGACACAAGTCCAGAACGTAAGCACAATATGAATATTGTTGTCAATATTTATTTATCTCTTCTATTTGATTTGAACACTTGCTTAAACAGAAAGAGAGTCGATAAAAAGAGATAACTATAAGCTTCAATATTTGTACGAACTTACTGAATTTTCACTATAAAAGGCAGATTTTCTTGCTTCGAGTTAAGTGTAATATTTACTACAAACGAGCTATATTCAAACGCAATATGAAGTTTTTTACTCTGTTCTTTGTTCTAACAATTCTGGGCATTTCGTTGTTACGAAATGAAGTGTCAAGCTCACGCCTACCGGTGAAAATCGGTAAAATCATTAAAAATCGTCATTTCAAAATTAATTTCCTAGAATTGGGATCAAAATCTTCATCAGAATCGGGATCAGAATCGGGATCAGAATCGGAATCAGAATCGAAATCAGAATCGGAATCAGGATCAGAATCAGGATCAGAATCAGAATCAGGATCAGAAACAGGGCAAGGATCAGTAACAAAATGTGCACCAGTAATAATAGTAGTAGGAATACCAATAGTTATACCAAAAAATTGTACACCAGCAGTAACAGAATCACCAACAGTAGTACCAACAGTAATACCAACAGTAATACCAACAATAATACCAACAGTAATACCTACAGAAATAATACCAACAGGAATGCCAACACTAACAACAGTAATACCAACAGTAATACCGACAGAAATAATACCAACATTTCCAACATTACCAATATTAACAACAACAATATCAATAGAACCAAATACAGATTCACCAACATTAATGCCGACGCATGCAACTACACCACCACAGAGATAAACATTAACTTCATCAGAAGGAACAGAAAAAGTTACTAGAGTGGAAACATAATAAAAAAAGATGGATTTTTGAAACGAACTTTGTTAACTTTTAAATTAAAAAAAGTAGACAAATAAAATTTTGAAAAACGAAAACAAAGGCATTTATTCTTTAAGTGTACAAACAAGTTATCCATGTAAACTCATACCATCAATGTTTATGAACCTCTCCTTGGCGGCAGTAACATAAGATACGAAAGAATTGAAACATGAAAAAAAAAAGATACAGTATACCGTGTATACAGTAAAGAAGTGAAACTTCTTCTTTGTATACACTCTTTCTCTTCTAGAATAATAACCATTTTAGTGTTAAGGCTCGATTATACAATCGTAAAGCTACGCAACGTAACGTGGCGTAGAGTTCTATCTGGAATAGAACCCACCGCTGTGCTAGGTTACGTTACGATTTCACTAACCACTTACACGTATTTTCCATAAGATAGAACTCTACGTCACGTTACGTTGCGTTGCTTTACGATTGCATAATCGAACCTTAAAGGCAAAGAGAGAACTTTTTAAGCAAAAGAAATACAATAAAAAGTTTTTAAAAAAAATATTCTGTTTATTCAATATTCATTGGTGTGAACCTATAGCCGAAAAGCAATTAATTCGATAACCAATTTGCGTCGTATTTACATATAGATGTGAATACAGAATACAACTTGATATATTTTTAATTCAACATATGTACGTATTAATATTACTTATATCAAACATATTATACTTACTGTTATTAATAATATTTCGATATAAAATTATATAACTACAATATGTATTAAATAGTTATCTATTGAAAGAACTTATTCCAACTTTTGCGCACACTCTCAAGTTGGCGTCATGGGCTTCATGAATTTGGGTTCTATATAATTTTATAACGCAATATTATGAATAATAATATAATATGTGTAATATGAACAAAATTCATAGAGGTTATATTAATATATTGAATTAAAGATATACCAACGTTGGTATTCTAAAAAAATATTGGCATGGCAGCCCTAGTATGAGAGTCTACTTTGCGAAAATCATAATGCGCTCAGGGCAACTCTCATATTCACTTCTGCTTCGCTGAATCTTTCTCTCTTCTACCCGAGTCATGACAACCCCCCTATCATCCACACATAGAACACAATCAGCACTCAATCTGTGGCTTTTGTCACCCAGCGGTAATCGAAGCGCTTCAAAGGCACTAAACAAGCGCTTCTGCCATAGCGCTTCACACATCTGGAGCGCTTTTTAAGTAAACCAAATTCATATTTAAATTTCTATTGGATGTCCTAGGTCTTAAGAAACAAATAGTTAAAAAAAAATCTTTAAAAAAAACAAAACGAGAAAATTTTATGTTTTGTAAGATGCGAGGACTGAACTCGGACCACTGGCATTACAATTAAAATCCTTACAGCTCTGCCATTTCCCCGCCGCATTAGCTTTGAACAAAATATGTATAAAACTATGAGATCTCTGAACTCTGAAAAGCACATCCTCAAAGCATACCAAAAATGCGCATAAAAAGCGCTATTTCTACGAACGCTTATTTTCCCGCTGGGCATTTACAGCAACAGTAGTTTGATTAATTAGTACGTAGAGCATATTTCTATATAAATAGTTTAGTACAATAGATAGGACGTCGTCTTTGTAATCTTGAGTTAGCAGGTTTGATACTCAGCGGTGACAAAAATATTTTTTCAGTCTCTTATACAATGTATATCTCTCTCAGTCTCTCTACTATAAAACATATCTTTCTTCTCTATCGTGTAACGAAATGAAGTAAATTGACCTTGAAATTTCACTCCTCAATATTCTCGTTCAAATTTCGAAGCGCCGCCTAAGAAGTTTCACTTCAAAAATTAATTCAAACAAAAACGTTCATAAAAAAATATATAAACATATGGTGTAAGATTTGATTTTTGAAAAAAATTTGGCTGTGACGTAGACACACCCGTAGGTTTTGACATGACAGGGTTCCTTTATCATTGTCCTCATTCTCGCCCTTATACTTTCTTTTGTTCCCAAACTTATCCTCATTCTTCCGTTATATATTGTTCGTTTTATTTGTCCTAAAAATTTGCCTTCATCATGTCCAAACTATTGTTTTAATCCATGTCCAAATTCTTGACTGAATCCTTGTCCTTGTTATTTTGTTTGTTTGTTATACGAGGGTTGCTTTTTAAGTCTTGCGCCTAACAATGAAAAAATAGAAGTAAATTAGTGAAAATGCTTTACTATTTTTCAGAGTAATCTCCAGAAAATTCCAAGATGATCGTATTGATTTAGATTCGTTTGAACCAATTTTCGAAGCAATTTTACTATTTTGACATTGGTAACTCCTAAGTCAGGTTTTGAAGGCCTCAACGGTCTGGCCTGTCCGGGCATAGAAAAACGCTCGCCATGCTTTTTCCATGTGTGAGGAAATTATTTTCTTAGTGTGAGGAAACAAGTATAAATTATTCGGTGCCAAGTTGGGACTGTAAGATGATTTGAGCAATCAAAAGGTCTTTGGTTTGAGCTCGTCATTCCTGATGGAGGTTGATCTTCTTTCGTTGGTTGGTTTTCCTCATTTTTCTAAATACTTCCGGCAAATAAATGGTTGTATACCATTCAACATTAACAGCTCTCCGTTGCTCAAGTGGAACAGTTGCGAAATTACCGTTTTTTTTTTAAAGAACCGAAACATCTGCTTGGATGTGCTCCGTCCGTGGACAACTTTTGTCGGGTTTTGCTCACTTTGAAAGACCCAAACAATTGATGAAAAATTGATCATCTGTGGTGATGGGTTATATTTGTTTCGAGCTACCCTAAAATTTTTGAAAAAATTCTAACTAGAAAAAAAGTTATAGTTATATTTGTAACGACGTCTTCGTATGAATGGATTGTGGTAAAAAAGCTTTAAACGCGTTTTTTTCAAAAGTACATTCGAAAAATTTCATTTTTAGACATTTTTTTCCGAATCTACTTTACCAATTTTAATAAATCAAAAATGTTTGACTATTTTAAAAAAACTCGACAATAAACCTTAAAAAACTTCAAAAAACTACCCCCCTCTTTTTTATATAGGGGTGAATCGTCCAAAAAAAAATTAATTTTTTATGAGTTATACGATGAGTTAAACCTACGAACACATGATGAAATATTATATGTCTGCGCATATAATAAACATCTGTTTTCAAAAAACCCTTCTTCACGCCTTCTATGGTTTAATACCAACAAAATGTTGGAACCTAGATTGATACGTGATAAAGAAGTAAACAAAAAGCGCAACAACAAAATCTTTGCAGAATCAATGCAGTCAACTTTTTGAAATTTTGCGACTAGCAAAAGAGTAGAAAAACATTGTACTCTTTGTACAACTTTGATAAAGTATAACGCTTCTATAATTCCGCTTTGGTTTTATTGCTATTTATTAGCTTGTCAAAGTTAGTGGACTGCTAGAACCACTGAGACTACTGATGAGTCGGAGTAGCGTCCGACGAAACCATGGTCTAGTCAGCTTGGTTTGTTCTGCAAAGAACTTTGTTGTTGTAGCAACCTGTTGCTTCATGAATTATTTGGCATAAATATGTTTTTTAAGAATTATAAAAATTAAGTGAAATTAATTTTTTGTTATTTTTTTCAGAATTATCAAAATAAAATGAAGTAGGTATGTGCTTTAAAGTCTTAGTGTCTAGTTTTGAGTCTTAAAAATATAATCCATTTTGAGTTCTTTGTTACAGGAGATCCACAAAGTGTCCTACAGTATAAAAGTCAAGAGGAATTAAAATTGCAACAAAATTTTTTTTTTATACTTAAACATAATTTAATAATGCTTAAAATGAATATTCCTAATAAATGTAATAATTTCATTTCAAAAAATTTAAAAAAAAATTTTTTTTTTTCAAAAATTCATCAGAAAGTGCCCTTAAAGGTAAATGTTTTTTCTATAGGTTGAAAATAAAGAGATACCGAAGTGCCGAGAAAATAGATTTGTACCGAAAACTTCTGATCGGAAAGAAATATTGGTATAATTTTTTCACATAAATTATTCTAGGAGCTTTATTCTCTAAAAACAAGTATAAAAACAACTTTTGAAAAAATTAGTTTCTTCAAAAAAGCACAGGAAGCATCCGCTATTAAACGCAATGTCATGTTGAAGGTAGTCAGAAATATAACTTTGAGTTTTTATTATTTTAACAACAAAAACAGCTTTTGTGCCATTTTTTGAGTAGAAAGTCATATATACGCTATGTTAACAGTACCTTTCGAATGGTTTTTATTAAGTACTTAAATTGAATTTATTTACAAAAAAAAAAAGAAATTGAATCAAATATGTTCAAATACAACGTGGTTATTTGCATCGAAAGTAAAGCATTTCTTATAGTTTTTTGTCATTATAAGGAAACGACGTTATTCTAGTAAAAAAAAAAAAACTAACAGACACCATTTTGTAAGAAATTGATACACAGACTATTAGATTAGGCGGTAAATATCCACAGTTATGAGCAAATATTATGCTTGAAAAAAATGACCTTGATGTCACAGATATGGATTTTTACATGTGAGTAAATATTTGAAACACGAGTATTTTTTCCTCAATTTAACAACGGCGGTGTTGCTATCCTCATTTTGTTTTTTTTTATTCTCAATTTTCGCTATCAAATAAAATGTTTGTTTAAATTTTTTGACGCATGTATGTTGTTGTAGACATTGTGTGTACGCAACAATCAATTCAACATATTTAAGTATTCGGATTTCCCGACTGAAGCGCACAGAAGTGGCCAAACCCGATTTAGGGTTGTAAGCGTCTACTAAGAAAAAGAAAAAAAATCTTTATAAGGACATGAACATCAGCTATTTGAAGTCTGTAAAAGACTTGTAAGTCTAGTTCTAGATTAATCCAATATAAAAATTGATCAGTCTCTAAGAGAAGTCAACATTTCACATGTAACTGAATATCGACACAAGTCGAATATTGTTGTCAATATTTATTTATCTCTTCTATTTGATCTGAACACTTGCTTAAACAGAAAGAGAGTCGATAAAAAGAGATAACTATAAGCTTCAATATTTGTACGAACTTACTGAATTTTCACTATAAAAGGCAGATTTTCTAGCTTCGAGTTAAGTGTAATATTTACTACAAACGTGCTATATTCAAACGCAATATGAAGTTTTTTACTCTGTTCTTTGTTCTATCAATTCTGGGTATTTCGTTGTTACGAAATGAAGTGTCAAGCTCACGCCTACCGGTGAAAATCGGTAAAATCATTAAAAATCGTCATTTCAAAATTAATTTCCTAGAATTGGGATCAAAATCTTCATCGGAATCGGGATCAGAATCGGGATCAGAATCGGAATCAGAATCGAAATCAGAATCGGAATCAGGATCAGAATCAGGATCAGAATCAGAATCAGGATCAGAAACAGGGCAAGGATCAGTAACAAAATGTGCACCAGTAATAATAGTAGTAGGAATACCAATAGTTATACCAAAAAATTGTACACCAGCAGTAACAGAATCACCAACAGTAGTACCAACAATAATACCAACAGAAACACCAGTACCAACATTTGGCTTTCCAACTGTCCAAGGTCCTGGCTCCAAGCCTCCTTTTTAAATTAAAAAAAGTGGACAAATAAAATTTTGAAAAACGAAAACAAAGTCATTTATTCTTTAAAAATATTAATTTCGCGCTTATATGAACAAATCCTTTTTATGGTAGTGAACATGTCATCATTTCTCGTAAGGAGAACAAAGCCAATGATCAGAAAGTTGAAAACATAAACTGTACAAACAAGTTATCCATGTAAACTCATACCATCAATGTTTATAAACCTCTCCTTGGTAAACCTCTCCAGTAACATAAGATACGAGAGAATTGAAATATGAAAAAAAAAGATACAGTATACCGTGTATACAGTAAAGAAGTGAAACTTCTTCTTTGTATACACTCTTTCTCTTTAAAGCTACTCAACGTAACGTGGCGTAGAGTTCTATCTGGAATAGAACCCACCGCTGCGCTAGGTTACGTTACGATTTCACTAACCACTTACACGTATTTTCCATAAGATAGAACTCTACGTCACGTTACGTTGCGTTGCTTTACGATTGCATAATCGAACCTTAAAGGCAAAGAGAGAGCTTTTTAAGCAAAAGAAATACAATAAAAAGTTTTTATAAAAAAATATTCTGTTTATTCAATATTCATTGGTGTGAACCTATAGCCGAAAAGCAATTTATTCGATAACCAATTTGCGTCGTATTTACATATAGATGTGAATACAGAATACAACTTGATATATTTTTAATTCAAGATTTATTAATTATGTATTAATATTACTTATATCAAACATATTATACTTACTATTATTAATAATATTTCGATATAAAATTTTATAACTACAATATGTATTAAATAGTTATCTATTGAAAGAACTTATTCCAACTTTTGCGCACACTCTCAAGTTGGCGTCATGGGCTTCATGAATTTGGGTTCTATATAATTTTATAACGCAATATTATGAATAATAATATAATATGTGTAATATGAACAAAATTCATAGAGGTTATATTAATATATTGAATTAAAGATATACCAACGTTGGTATTCTAAAAAAATATTGGCATGGCAGCCCTAGTATGAGAGTCTACTTTGCGAAAATCATAATGCGCTCAGGGCAACTCTCATATTCACTTCTGCTTCGCTGAATCTTTCTCTCTTCTACCCGAGTCATGACAACCCCCCTATCATCCACACATAGAACACAATCAGCACTCAATCTGTGGCTTTTGTCACCCAGCGGTAATCGAAGCGCTTCAAAGGCACTAAACAAGCGCTTCTGCCATAGCGCTTCACACATCTGGAGCGCTTTTTAAGTAAACCAAATTCATATTTAAATTTCTATTGGATGTCCTAGGTCTTAAGAAACAAATAGTTAAAAAAAAATCTTTAAAAAAAACAAAACGAGAAAATTTTATGTTTTGTAAGATGCGAGGACTGAACTCGGACCACTGGCATTACAATTAAAATCCTTACAGCTCTGCCATTTCCCCGCCGCATTAGCTTTGAACAAAATATGTATAAAACTATGAGATCTCTGAACTCTGAAAAGCACATCCTCAAAGCATACCAAAAATGCGCATAAAAAGCGCTATTTCTACGAACGCTTATTTTCCCGCTGGGCATTTACAGCAACAGTAGTTTGATTAATTAGTACGTAGAGCATATTTCTATATAAATAGTTTAGTACAATAGATAGGACGTCGTCTTTGTAATCTTGAGTTAGCAGGTTTGATACTCAGCGGTGACAAAAATATTTTTTCAGTCTCTTATACAATGTATATCTCTCTCAGTCTCTCTACTATAAAACATATCTTTCTTCTCTATCGTGTAACGAAATGAAGTAAATTGACCTTGAAATTTCACTCCTCAATATTCTCGTTCAAATTTCGAAGCGCCGCCTAAGAAGTTTCACTTCAAAAATTAATTCAAACAAAAACGTTCATAAAAAAATATATAAACATAAGGTGTAAGATTTGATTTTTGAAAAAAATTTGGCTGTGTCGTAGACACACCCGTAGGTTTTGACATGACAGGGTTCCTTTATCATTGTCCTCATTCTCGCCCTTATACTTTCTTTTGTTCCCAAACTTATCCTCATTCTTCCGTTATATATTGTTCGTTTTATTTGTCCTAAAAATTTGCCTTCATCATGCCCTAACTATTGTTTTAATCCATGTCCAAATTCTTGACTGAATCCTTGTCCGAATCTTATTTCTAGTTTAGTAAGGTGTGTCCAAATCTTTGACATAGTTCATATCCTAATTCTGGTTATAGTCATTTTTCGGTTTGAAATGAGCGATGTATAGTAAGCAACTACCATACATAACAAAAACAATAATGGTTTCAATTTTGTTCAACTTTTAGCATAATTATAAGACTTTCCAGTTAAGATGCACGAGGTCTCGTTGAGGATATATTTTTTGGTAATAAATAAAACTATTGAATAGCGCTGAACTCGCAAAGGCAAGGCTAGAAGGACGTGGTCTAGCTCCAGCATATGCCAGGCGAGACGGACGAGGTTTTGCTCTGGATAATCATGTTCTATTCTTTTATCTATATATTTATACTAGCAAATACCCGGTGCTTCACCGTCGATAAAAATATTAAATATCATTAAAAATTTTACTTCTTAAAATTTAACAGCCGTATTCATTAAAATAGTGTAAAATAGCTTTAAAACGTTCATAACTTAAAAAGGTTCTTAATGGTAAAAAGTCTTTTATAGTTTTTTTATTATGCATAACAATTTTGTAGCTGCTTTGTTGTTAAAATAGGAATACTTTCGATTTGAAGTGGGAGGAGTGTAAATAATGGTTTGCGTATTAGATAAATTCAATGACTTAATTTATTTGTCAGAATTTCGTCAATAGTAATAGTTATAGTAATAGTAGATTTTATTGAGACTTGAAAATAGATTTCTTACACACTTACACTAGAAACACTTAGAACTATAGAAGTATAGGGTTTTCCAATAAGAGGTGTTATTTTGGTATTCAAAGAAAAATGCCATTTTTTGAGATAAATGATCGGATGTTTATTTCATAATAAAGAGGAAGGTATGCCGTTAATAATGAAAAACAACATCAGCCAAATGGCCACCACGACCACGCTTACAGGACAATATCTTTTTCATGAAATTTTCCATAACCAAATCGCAAAGTGGCTGCCCTATGTACTCGATAGCCTCACGAATTCCATCTTTGAGGACTTCAATCGATGCTGGGCTGTTGGCGAAGACCTTATCTTTCACGTGGCCCCAAAGGAAGAAGTCTCAAGGTGTTAAATCGAGAGATAACACGGTCCGGAAACTTTTCCCGTAAAATATCAATGGTTTCGTTGCTTGTATGGCACGTAGCGCCGTAGTGACTGCAAGATTTTCACCATTTTTGTAGTGAATTTTAATAATTTCAGTGCGTTGTTGAAGCGTGTACTGTTCCATTTTTAGTAATGGCGTAGTTTCTACTTCTCAAATGTCAAAGAATAAAAGCTTTAAAAGTGAGCGATTCACAATAGCGGGCGATTCACAATAACACCTCTTATTATTCTAATAAAAGAAAATAGATACATGCTGCATGCAAACACATAAGAAGTTACACAAGGGCAACAATAGTCCGGATAATAAAATGAAAAACAATGCTTGCTCGAGCATTTAGGCTGAGACTAAGAGAGAAAACTCAGATAGACTTACAAACTAAATAACACTTAAATACAATTAAACCTAAGAAGAACAAACTGTCCATTTTACGCAAATATAAGGACTATAAAGTAAACAGCTAAATTAACATAAAGTTTAGTGAATGCTAAAAGTTAGTAACAGAAGGTGAAATTTGAAAACATAAAAAGTAGAAGTATAAATACAAAACAGAGCTCAACAATTACAATTACGATTATAAATTATATCATATAAATTCCATAAATCAGCCTCTGTGAATGCCAGGGAGTGTTTTAATATAAAAAGAGGGTAACAAAGGTGCGGAAAAGTCAATATAAAAAGGAATATTTTCATTAATTAAACCAATAGGAGAAAGGTAAGTGGAGTTAGAGCAACTAAAAGATTTTTGACACTTGAAGATATCATTTATAAGATAATTATCATGAAAAGAAAGATTTAAAATAAACTTTTTTTTGTAAGGTTAAAGCATATTCACAAAGAGGAGTTATTTAAGCCTTACTACAAATAAAATTATTAGAGAAACGTATAACGAAGGATTCGTAGTTTCTGTCGACACAGAGTCTTAAAACATTACGTTCAAGGATTTCTAATTTTTTGGCCACGGTAGGAGAAATGGAAAACCAAATGGGAAATGCATAAATTAAAACAGGGCGTATGCAAATTTTATATATATTAAAAATTTCGTTTCATTTTTTATATATTTACTACTAAAAAGTTTCGAAAACATACCTTTGACGAAAGAAGCTTTTTTAAAAACTGATCTAGCGTGATCATTAAATTTAACCAATTTATTAAAATTAACACCCAAATGCTTAAAATTAGACTTAAAAGGAATTTCAACACCATTCAAGAAATTTGCAAACGTTTGCTTTCAGGAACAACATAACTTTTGCATTTCTCAGGAAAAGAGCCACTGATTTGGAAGTATTTATTGTAATACCCCAGTACTTATAAAAATCATACACTTTAGCCAAGTGCTTCGAAACTAGATCAAGAGCTTTCAAAGGAGATTCATTGTGTGCATAAATCAGAGAGTCATCAGCATATAAAATACCTCTTGAGCTATCCAATTCAGGAGGGAAATCATAATGAAAATATTATATAAATGAGGAGCCAACACAGAGCCTTGGGGAACACCGCTCTTGACTTCACCCAGTTGAAAAATCCCTTCATTAATCTGAGCACAAAACTGCCGATCATTGAAGAAACTTCGAAACAATTTAATTATAAAAGGATCGAAACCTAATCTGATTAATTTTAATAAAAATTAAAATGCTCTATCAAATGCTTTCTCTATGTCTAAGGACACAGCAACTGTACAATTACGATTTCTTAGATTACAAATTACATCATCATGAAATTTTAATAAAGCATGAACTGTCGAATGGCGTCCGTGGCGTAGTTGGTAAGTGCGTGGCCGCTATATCAAAGAACTTTGGAAACCCAGGTTCGAACCCCAGCAGCGACAGAAAATTATTTGAATTAAAATAATTTTTCTGTACGGCCGCCACCTCTCTGCAGACAATGGCAAACCTCAGAGAGTAATCAAAATGCCATGTAAAGCTTCTTGAGAACGAGAACTTTCCGTTCATCGCCGTTCGGAGTCGGCGTTAAGCATGTAGGTCCGGTTCTCGGTCAATTGTGTACAAACTTAATAACACGCACAACACAATTGATCATAAGAAGCAAGGTCAAAGTTCTTTCAAGGGCTGAAATGGCCAGTTATTTATTATTTTTATTTTTTATGAACTGTCGAATGACCCTTTTTAACCGACTTCAAAAAGGAGGAGTTTCTCAAGTTCATTGGTTTGACAGTTTTTTTTTTTTTTTTTTAAATGTATGTACATCGATAACTCCTAAATCACTTGCCCGATTTCCGTAAGTTTTTGTCAACAGATAGATACCATGAACGCGGAGGTCCTTTTTTACAAAAGTGAGCGATATTTGGCAAAGGGGCGTGTGAATATTTGAAAAACACTGTATTTCAGTAAATATTGACACTAGAGTACTGAAATTTACAGTAAAAATACTGGGGAAGGCAGAATTATTACAAATTACGGTCAATAAAGCGGGCGTTACTTAACAAAGGGGTGTGTGTGGTCATATTAGAAAAACACTGTATCTCGAATAGTATTGATACTAGGGTACTGAAATTTAATACAGGGGTCGACACAATTTTTAAAAATTACTGTAAATAAAGTGAGCGTTATTCGACAAAGGGGTGTGGCAATACTATAAACACACTATATATCGAATAATATATACACTAGGGTGCTGAAGTTTAGTACATGGGTAGGCATAGTTATTAAAAATTACAGTCAATAAAGTGGGCGTTATTTGACCAAGGGGTGTGGTCATATTAGAAAAACACTGTATGTCAATAGTATTAGATACTAAGATGCTGAACTTATGTACATGGGTAGGCATAGTTATTACAAATTACAGTCAATAAAGTGGGCGTTATTTGACAAAGGGATGTGGCAATATTAGAAACACACTATAAATCGAATAAAAAGACACTAGGGTACTGAAATTTAGTACATGTGTAGGTAAAGTTACTACAAATTATGGTCAAAAAAGTCGGCGTTATTCAACAAAGGGGTGTGGAAATATTATAAAAATACTATATCTCAGTTAATATTGACGCTAGGGTACTAATATTTGGTATGCAGGCAGGTGGGTAGACATAGGGTGGGCATTTTAAGGAAAGTACTATATATCGGTTAATATTAATACTTGGGAACTGAAATTTGGCGCAGGGCTAGGTAGAATCATTATAAAGTACGGTAAATAAAGTGCGCGGGATTAGAGAAAGGGCGTTGCACTCTAATAAAAATTGTAAAGAGACAGCAATGGAAAATACCCAACAAACTTTCAGGAATTAATAAAACAAATTTTTTTAGAACAAAGTGTCATGTTTAAAATTTTACTCAAGAATACTATTACATAAAATTTTTCATATTCTCTAAAAAGGAAGAAATAAAAATTTTTTAACTAGAAAAAAAACTGACTTCAAAATCACTACAAAGTAAAAAATAATTTCAAATAACTTTTCCCATTAATTTCTTAGTCAAATTTTAAAAGTTATTTGTATGTATTATAATATTGGAAATCCTATCATTTTCTTTTTTTATATTTTGTTTTATTATCATCAATATATTAATTGCTTATGAACATAAAAGCTTTGAAGTCGGCGCTAATCTTTGAAACACAATAGCCCCATTCTTTTGCTACCGCCTTACAAAAGAACAATATGTAGGATAACTAAATGCATACAAAACAACAACAGAAACTCGGTTATTTATACGAGTTCAGCCAACTCGGTAAACTAATATCCGACTTGATATGCAGTGTTTAAAAGTAAGAAAACTGCTCTATTGTGAATGAGCTCAAACGTCAAACTAATTTTTTTATGTTCATTTTCTCATGTTTATTTAAACAAACTAATCATAAGTTTGATCATAAAGAACACGGTTAATCATGATCTTTTACCATCCTTGCACTATTTTAAACTTTTTATTTGATGCTATACTGCCTTGGTGACACTGTAGCAATTTTAAAAGCTTTGTACACATAAACATTCTCACTATACTGGTTTATGCCCAGATAGCATTTTCAATCGTAGGCGACTCTTCCACGATCGGACCGGGCGATTAAATAAATCGTCGACGATGTCGTATTCCGATCGCGCAAGTTCAGTACAACGGGAGAAACTGTGTCAAGCCGGCGACTCTTCCATTCAAGTCGTCTACGATGCTCAGAAAAGAATCGTGTAAGACGCTTTTATTCCTATTTCAAACGATCCTTGAATCAATCGCCTAATTGAGTCGTCTACGATGCTCAGAAAAGAATCGTGTAAGACGCTTTTATTCCTACTTCAAACGACCCTTGAATCAATCGCCTAATTGAGTCGTTTACGATGCTCAGGAAAGAATCGCTGAAGGGTCTTGAAACTATTGCCAAGACGATCTTTAATTGACCCAAAATGCTTCAAAATAAGAAGCATTGTTCTGTATTGTTAATTTTTCAATTTCAATATATGTAATAAGTTTAAACTCGTATATATGAAATAAAATTAATTCAATTTTTAATTAAAAAAAAAAAACAAAATTCAGTCATAGAAAAATAAAATATTTAAAAAATAAATTATGGAGCCAAATCTCCTTAATTTGTTTCGTCATCCTTTTTGGTCCGATCACCCTTCCTGAGTCGGTCACCAGCATGGACAAAATGTTGCTGCAGCACTTTATTTATTCCTGCGTCGTCAGCTTTGAATTGAATGACATACATCTTAAAAAAGAAAAACAAATTAGAAAACTATAAAAGCATGAAATAAAGAGTACTTACTTGCTATAATTCTTGGACACGAGTTCACTAGCTAACAACTGAGTTAATATGAAGCAAAAATCAGTTGTTGAAAGAAAGCAAACATCAATTGTTCTTTTTAAACTTTTCTAAACACAACGTTTAAATAGCTGCGAGATGTTGGCACCCCATTGGTTTAATTTCAACTGACCAATTGCATCATTTAAAAGGTCAGCAAAAGGTCAGTAAAGGTCAGTAAGTTTCAGTAATAGGTCAGCGATAGAAAATTTTTTATTCGCGGTTTAAATTTTTCAAGGTCACATTGAGATGTTGGCACCCCATCATCAATGAAATAAAAAAAAAATACATGAAATCAATAGAATATTGTCTGCTGATAATAGGTCAGCATAAATGAATAATAGGTCAGTCGTATTTCTTAACCAAATTAAGTAATTAAGTCGCGTTTTCGAGATCACCCATGGCGTATGAGTGATTTTTAATTAATATTATATCCCATTAATGTTGCGTATACGCTACGGTGACAAGATTTCTTCAAACAAAATACAAAAACAAAAAAATCTTGTTTCCTTTTTTTAGAGAAATCCTGAAACAAGCACCTATCAATTATTTTTATGTATGTTAACTGTAAAGAATACTCAGCCGATTCTAAAATGTCAAGTAGAATAAGGTGTGCGATTTATAAAAGAATGACCCATATTCTAAATTAATTATAATCAAGATTAATTAATTAATTAGAAATATAATTGAATATTTATCTAATATAATATTTCCATACACCGTATTTTGTTTGATGAAATCTTGTCACCGTAGCGTATACGCAACATTAATGGGATATAATATTAATTAAAAATCACTCATACGCCATGGGTGATCTCGAAAACGCAACTTAATTACTTAATTTGGTTAAGAAATACGACTGACCTATTATTCATTTATGCTGACCTATTATCAGCAGACAATATTCTATTGATTTCATGTATTTTTTTTTTATTTCATTGATGATGGGGTGCCAACATCTCAATGTGACCTTGAAAAATTTAAACCGCGAATAAAAAATTTTCTATCGCTGACCTATTACTGAAACTTACTGACCTTTACTGACCTTTTGCTGACCTTTTAAATGATGCAATTGGTCAGTCGAAATTAAACCAATGGGGGGCCAACATCTCGCAGCTGTTTAAATTCGCGAAACGATCGCGAGAATGCGTAAGCGGCGATTTCTAAACATAACGGTTAAATTCGCCAAACGATCGCGAGAATGCATAAGCGGCGATTTTAGAGTTACACAAAATACACGAATGGTCGTCAGAACGATTAAACGACGATTGTAGAGTAACAAAAACAAAACACTCGTCAATCAATCATCAAAATGAGTCGCATTCTTGCTTGCACTCTTTAAATGCTCGCCAAAATGCGTGAACTATGATTCACTCGTCCAACAATCGTTACAACGACTCCCATACCATCATTTGGAAGAGCAAAATAAAATTCTACTTTAACAATCGTCTGGACGATTAAAAAAATAATCGCGAAATGAACGCGCTCGTTATACAATCTTCCAAATGCTAGCTGGGTGGCATACACTGGATAGCATACACTGGATTATTACACTGGAATATGACATAGTGTGTAACAGCTGCACAAATAATGCATGGAACACATTTGCTACATTCAGCGTACTCAACAATTGCCAACTGAAAGAAAAAAATCGCTAAAAAGTTTTTATATTCATAAAGTTAGTAATATTTTTATGATAATAAAACAAATAAGAAAAAATTAAAATAAAATGGTTTCCACTTAGTAAGATAAGCGTCGACTTTAAAGATTTTAAGTTCATAGAGCAATTAATATATTGAAGATAATAAAACACAATAGAAAAAATGAAAATGATAAGATTTCCAATATTATAATACAAATAAATAACTTTTAAAATTTGACCAAGAAATTAATGGGAAAAGTTATTAAAAATTATTTTTTACTTAGTAGTGATTTTGAAGTCGGTTTTTTTTTTTGTTAAAAAGTTTTTTGAAAACCAAACTGATAGACGGGGATATAATTAATGTGTGACATTATGTCCATTTTTAAACGTAAGATATGTTCAAGTAACTTACCAAGATTTGAAAGTAAAGAAATTGGTCTAAAATTATTAATGTTAGAAATATTAGGTCTTTTTTTAATTGGGATTATTTTTGCAATTTTCCAAATATTTGGAAAATAACCAATCTTTAAACAATTATTAAATATAAGGAAGTTTCAAGCATCAACAGAAAGTTTCTTTATAAGAAAATTAGAAATTCGATCAAGACCATACGATTTCTTACCATTTATATTTTTAACTATAAGAGAAAGCTCATCTAAATTTGTGAAATGAAAAGAATCATTATTATTCAAGGAGGAGAAATTATCGTTAAACAAATAAACAGAATTAGGATAACTGGATAAACAATTTCGAACAGAGCTTTTGATTTCAGAAGAATTAGATCGGTTAGATGAGTTGTCAGTATAAACAGAACTAAAGTGTTGATGAAAAGAATTTAGAATGTCATTTTCAGAGGTAAAAGATACATCATCAGTCAAGATTTCATCACAGGAACCAAACTTTTTATTTTCAAAAATACCAAAAATTTTTTTAAAATCATTTGGACCTGGTTTAATTTTTTGAAGCCTAGAATTAAATTCCGAAGATTGATCCATTTGGATTTGTTCCTTAATTAGAATTTTGAGTAATTGTATTTGTTTGGAAAGTAATTTATATTCGGAGTCAGATCTATTCGAGTTTCTATGAAATATTCTTTTAAGTTCTCTTTGCCAATTGTATTTGATTTTAAATAATTTTTTTACATGATCAGAATTAATCACTTTTTATCTTTGAGATCAATACGTTTTGTGTGAGAATCAACAATCGAATTTACAGAAGATGTAAAAAATCAATAAATTGATCAATTTCGTGACAGTTAAGATTACAATTAACAGGAGGAGAGTTAAAAGCAAGAGATAAATCTAAATCAGTTTTAAAGTTTTTCCAATTTGTATCTTTAAAACAGGTAACAAATTGTGGTCTCCTTAATTGAAAGTCAAAATCTGATAAGTTTAAGGGGAAAGTGATCCGAAAAAGTAGGAAGATTAAAAATTTTAACATTAATGTTAAAAGGGTCAATAAGATTAGAAGATAGTAATACTTACTTACTTACTTATCTGGCGCTTACAACCGAAGGTCGGTTTTGGCCTAGTATAAGAAATTGCGCAAGCCATTTCTGTTTTGCGCTTGCTGGCGCCAGTTGGAAACACCAAGTGTAGTCAGGTTATCCAACACCTGATCCTTCCAACGAAGATGTGGGCGTCCTCTTCTGCGTTGACCACCACCGGGCGCCGAATCGAATATTTTTTTCGCTGGAGCGTCGCTCGATTTTAATACGCTTAACTATGTCGATGTCAGCGTACAGCTTATACAGCTCGTGGTTCCATCGAATTCGGTACTTGCCATTGACGCAGATTGGACCGAAGATCTTACGAAGGATCTTTCTCTCGAAGGCTCCCAAAGTCTTTTCATCAGAACTGCTCAACGTCCAGGTTTGTGCTGCATATAATAGGACGGGCATGATTAGTGACTTATAGAACGTGAGCTTTGTTCGTCGAGAGAGGGCTCTGCTTCTCAATTGCCTACTCAGCCCAAAGTAATACCTGTTGGCAAGAGTTATCCTTCGCTTTATCTCAATACTGACATCGTTGTCAACATGTGAGTTGTTGTCAACAGTGACGTGGTTTCCAAGACGCTGGGACTGTTTATTTGTTGACACTAGGTATTTCGTCTTATCTGCGTTCACTACAAGACCAATTCGACTCGACACTTTCGCTAATTTGGAGAATGCTGCGCTGACTTCGCGCGTATTATGGCCAATGATATCGATATCATCAGCATACGCCAGCAGCATAATACTTTTGTAGAATATCGTGCCACAGCGTCTCAAATCAGCAGCTCGGATGATCTTCTCCATCATTAGGTTGAAAAAGTCGCACGATAAGGAATCACCTTGTCTGAAATCTCGTTTGGTATCGAATGGAGGAGTGAGGTCCTTCCGATTTTAACGGTGCTGCTGGTGTTGCTCAGTGTCATTCTGCAAAGGCAGATGAGCTTTGCAGGAATACCAAATTCAGACATGGTGGAATATAGATGATTCCTTATTGGACTGTCGAAGGCGGCTTTGTAATCGACAAAAAGATGGTGTGTGTCGATTAGTTTTTCTAGGGTCTTCTCCAAGATTTGTCGTAGCGTAAATATCTAGTCTATGGTGGATTTGCTAGGTCTGAAGCCACACTGATAAGGTCAATCAGCTGGTTTACGATGGGCTTCAGTCTTTCACATAGTACGCTCCTTATATGCGATATTCAGAAGGCTTATCCCACGGTAATTGGCGCAAATTGTGGGATCGCCTTTCTTGTGGATTGGGCAGAGCACACTGAGGTTCCAATCGTTTGGAATGCATTCTTCCGACCATATTCTGCATAGAAGCTCATGAATGCATTTAAATAGAGCTTCGCCTCCATTCTTGAAGAGCTCAGCAGGTAAGCCATCGGCTCCTTCAGCTTTGTTGTTTTTAAGCCGAGCTGTAGCTTTCAAGACTTCACTATGGTCGGGCAGCGGAACTTCAACGCTGTCGTCCAAAACTGGGGATTCCGGGATATCATCTCTATTGGCGGGATTGTTGTCGTCGTCGCCATTCAGAAGCCAAGAGAAGTGTTCCCTCCACATCATCAGTGTACTCTGGATATCTGTCCCTAGATTCCCATTTTCATCCTTGCAGGAAGAGGCCCTGGTCTTGAAACAATCGGCCAGGCGTCTTATTTTTTCGAAAAATTTTCGGACCTCATTCCTGTCACCATGCATCTCAATTTTCTCGCACTCACGCATTTCCGCTTCCCTTTTCTTTCGCCTGAAAATGCGTCTCTCTATCCTCCTCTTCTCTTTGTATCGCTCCTTAGCAGCACGCGTTACAACCGACTGCAGGGTGGCTTTGTCGGCGGCATCTTTTTCTGCAGTGGCGTCGCGACACTCTTGGTCGTGCCACTGGTTTCGGCAAGGGCGGTGATAGCCAATCACCTCTTCGGCAGCCGTACGCATAGAGTGGGATATATGATTCCACTGCGCGCATATATCGTCGATCGGAGGAGTGCTTTCTTGAAGCAGGAGTGAAAGTCGAGTAGCGAAGTCTTCGGCTGTTTGCTTTGATTGCAGCTTTTCGACGTCTAGCTTTCTCTGTGCTGGATTGCACGCATTCTTGGTTGCGCACAGGCGTGTACGGATCTTGGCTGCGACAAAATAATGATCCGAGTCTATATTGGCACCACGGATCGTGCGTACATCTAAAACACTGGAAGAGGCCTTCCGTCAATCAAAACGTGATCAATTTGGTTGCGCGTCTTTTGATCAGGAGACAGCCAAGTTGCTTTATGAATATTGAGATGCTTGAATCTAGTGCTACTAACGACCATGTTTCGCGCTGCGGCAAAGTCAATCAGCCTCATTCCGTTATCGGAGGTATTGTCGTGAAGGCTGAACTTTCCGACTGTTGGACCAAAGATATTTTCTTTTCCCACCTTGGCGTTGAAGTCACCAAGCACGATTTTTATGTCGTGGCGGGGGCTTCGCTCATAGGCCTCTTCAAGGCGCTCGTAGAAGCTGTCTTTGGTCTCATCGTCCTTCTCTTCTGTCGGAGCGTGCGCACAAATCAGGCTTATGTTGAAAAATCTTACCTTGACACGGATTATGGCAAGTCGATCGTTCACAGGTGTGAATCGCAGAACATGATGGCGTAGTCGCTTGCCAACCACGAATTCGCATCCAAATTCGTGCTTCTCCGCATGGCCGCTGTAGTAGATATCACAGGATGCTTGCCGTGAGCAACCCTGTCCCTTCCATCGCATTTCTTGGATTGCAGTGATATCAGCTTTGTATCTTTCTAAGATATCTATCAGTTGGATAGAGGCACCATCCCAATTAAGGGTTCGGACGTTCCAGGTGCATATCCGTAAATCATTGTCAGTTTTTCGTTTGCGGTAGTCGTCATCAGATTTGGGGATCATTTTTATCTTTTTTCTTGAACTTTTCATTGAAATTTGTTTTTACGTGGTGGGCTTCAAACCCAACGCACAACCCTTTAAAGGCAGGGGGAGTCCGCCGCTCAGATTAGCCGTCAAACTAACGGTTGCCAGTTTGCCGTTTCTAGAGGACACCACGCAGAGATTTGAGTCGACTTGAGACGAGTTCGACATGGATAATGCTGGCCTCACCAGGTTGAGGCAGTCAGACACGTTGCCATGTGAAGATCGCCCCCTTGACCCTCACGCGTTGCCTTGTGGGGATCGTCCTCCATCCGTTAGGATAAGAAGGAGAAGCCATTTTGACAGATGTCTACCATTGAGATATTCAAAAGAGTTACCCCAGGAAGGATTTCGAGCATTCAAATCACCTTTTATAACCGTCCCATCAAAATTTCTTGAAAATAAATAAATTTTAGGAAGACCTTCATAACTGCCAGAGGAACAAAAATTACATGCAAAATAAATAGAGCTACTTCAATAAAGTGTGGGGAAAAGACATTCCAGGAATAAAACTGGAGAAAAGGAAAAAGTATTTTTAATCAAAATGCCAACTCCCAAAGTCGAGTTATCTTGAATAAAACTGTAATTTTCAAGAGCTGAAATTTTATTTTTCAGATGTGTTTCTTGAATGAAAGCTAAATCAGCATTATGAATGCAAATAGTTTAAATAAGACCAATTTTCCTGCTAGTACCAACAAGCGATCTTACATTAAAAGATAGGACATTTAGAGAATTACGGACCATACACGTTTTTAATTTCACATAGGAGAGAAAGATACTGAGATTTAGCATCATCAAAAGACATTTTTTTATAATTTTGCAAGAAAAAATTAATTTTATCTTGTAAGGAAATTGGATTTGGAATATTAAAAAAATGTGCAAGTTTTAAAAGTTCATCAATAATGGCAGGTTTACGAGATATCATAGAAAAAGCGGTGTTTTGAGTAGAGAAGAGACTAGCAAATGTTTTACTGTGCGAAGTTAAGGACGCTTTATTCAACGCTACTGCAACAGCATCTCTGGCAGCAACTTTTTTTCTTTCAATTCCAGTATTTGTTTTTTTTTAGCAGCTAAATGGTATTTGTAAGCAGAACAGCCACTCCAGTTACAGGATGGCCAGTTTGTTTACAATTTACGCAAAAAGGTGGAGTATCTGAATCCTTAGGAAATAAACATTGACCAGGTTCATGTTCAACGTTACATTTAACACAACAGAACTTTCTACAACAGTTACGAGAAATGTGACCCCAACGTTGGAATCGCCTACACTGAATTTCTTTGCCCCTAGTTTTAGGACTTGCCCATTGAATTCATTGGCTCAAGAGGAATCTTAAATAATTTATGTCACTTACCTTCTTTCCAGGAAGAAAAGTAACTAAAAACAAACCAGTATCGTTTCCTTTTTTAATAGAAAATGGCGTATTAAATTTGGAAACTTTGGAAACCGCTGAAGGCATCGAATTATCCAAAGCATTTTTAATCTCATCTGATACCGAACCAAAGCACAGATCTCTCAAAATAAGACTTATTTGTTTCAAGCACTTGGGCGTATAAGAGTACTAATCAGCCCCATTTTCACAAAGAATTGACATCAATTCGTGTGAATTTCAACATTATCAATATAAAGTTTACTTTTTAATTTCGATTTATTAACAATTTTAAAAAAAATTTTTGGGGTATTTGCATTTAGTTGGTCAACTAAATTTTTAATGTTGACATTATATAGGAAGATAGAAGGGCAAAGACTTTTCCGCCCAGACATAACATTAGTGTTGGGATTTTTTTTATTTAAATTACTGTTATTAACTGAATTAGAATTATTTACATTGTTATTCTTAATTTCAAGGTCACCAAGTATTGAAATTCTATTCTGGTTATTAAAGGATACCTTATTATTAAGTTAAGATAGCTCCAACTGCAGCTCCTCATAAAATCTCTTACGTTTAACTCTATTACATTCAAGTTGACACTCAGTGTTCACAATAGTTGCAGACGTAGAATCATAAGTGGGCTCGGAATGATCCATGTCAACAGAATCCAAATCCTGTGAAATATTCACGGAACTAGAGCCTCCAGAGGAACTAGACATCGTTGTCTCATTTACGCTTGGAGCGCAGGAGGAAGATGATTGACGTTGCAAATTGGTAATAAATAGAAACTGCGGAGCCCTAGTCAGCGGAGCACCCTTTCAGAAGGAACTTTGCAAATTGCTTGAAATGAAGCAAAAAGAAAACAACCAGGAACCAGCTTTTTTTTTTAAATTTGATTGTTTGTAATTGTTTTTATTTTGTAATTTTTTTTTTTTTCGTTTTTAAATTTGAATTCATTTTTTCAGCTCACGAGGAAAAAACTTTTTTATTTAAAAAAAAAACACAATTTCGTCAACATTTTGATATTTAAACATCAAAAGTTTTTCTAAGCTACCCTCTGCACTGAAATAATTGTCATTTTATTATCTGTTTTTGTAAATATTTTTAAATGTTTGACAAATTTTCTTGTTCTTATTTTTTTTCTTTTTTTTTTTTAAATTTTTTGTATACCATATTTTGATTTGTTTCAAAATAACGAATTTTTGCCGGTACTTTTATCAAACGTGGCAGTATTTCTACATTCTAAAAAGGTGGTAGCATTGGTATCGCACACAATATATGTTGGTGTATTTTTTTTTTTGTTTATTTTTTTTTTGAAGATCTTCTTTATTTTAATTCATGATACAATTTGAAGGTAGGCTCATATCAGGCGTGGATCCGATATGAGCCGCCCCCCCCCCCCCCCCCCCCGAAATTCTAAAAGAACCTGTATTTAAACGTGATGTACTGATGTTTATTATGTGGGCTAAGAGTACCAAAAAGAAAAACATTGGTTTTTTATAATTTACTTTAAATATTCACACCCCTATGCTGTAAACGTATTGCTAAAATACACGTATAGCTGTTTCTACACGTATTGCTAAAATACTGAATTCTGTTCCAGTTTTTGTTTGTTTATGCGATATCGCGCCTGTAGCTGTAAACAGTCACACATACAATCTCAATCTGAAATCACAAAAACACCGCATTTTTTGGATAAAATATATCCTAACACCGCACAGTTTTAATTTAAAAAACCACAGTTTCGATAGTATCGGAAGTGTAGACGTAAAATTCCTTTTTTTACAGTAATGGAGAAAAATTTTGATGTTGATTTTATGTTGGCCTTTTAGATTTGTATTCGGGTCAAATAAACAGAGAAATAACTTTTATTATTATAATTATTTTCACCCCAGCGTCAGATTGTGGTATTTAACACAAAAAAATAATCCTGAGCACCACACAATCATATGGAGTGAAAGGTGGATGGCTATTTTTTCGTAGCAAAGTTTTTTTCAATAAGTGGAATAATATTTCACATACAATTGCAGTAAAATACAAATTATAACATTCTTTTGAAAAACCAGAGGCTCGAAATAGATTTTAGACTAACGGTTTCTTGAGCAAAGTTGAATTTGCTCCGTAGAACATTATCCACGCCTACGATTTTTTGAAAAAACAAAAATTAACACGCTCTAATGTATATAAAGGGTGGATAAATTTTAAGGGCCGATGTTGAATATAAGCCACACTTAAATTTCAAGCTTTTTTCTGCATTTCATTTGACATATTCAGGCTTATTTTGAAAATGGGCTTTCAAATCAAAATGCATATCGAGCACTTCGTGATTTTTTCGGCCAATTTAATCGTCCAAATGTGCGTACAATCGGAAAAATCGTGTAAAAATTTGAACAAACCAGGTCTGTAGGAGATGTGAAAACACCAGTGCATGCTCCTACAGCTCGTACTGCAGAAAATATTGCTGCTGTTCGCGATAGTGTGGCTGAAGAGCCGGCCACCTCAACTCGTCGTCGAGCCCAACAATTGCACCTCTCCCGCTCGTCGTTGATGAACATTAGGCATAAAGAATTGCATTTACACGGTCAGAATGGTGGGAAGAAATGGCAACAGTGGGTGATAAATTTTCGAAGAAAATCATCTTCAGTGATGAGTCACATTTTCACCTCAGTGGATTCGTCAATAAGCAGAATTACCGCATTTAAGCGAATGATAATCCAAGAGTGATTGTCGAAAATCCAATGCACCCACAAAGAGTGACTGTTTGATGCGGTTTATAAGCTGGGAGCATCATTGGGCCGTATTTTTTCCAAAATGAGGCCGGTCAGACAGTAACTGTGAATGGTGTTCGATATCGTGAGATGATAACGAACTTTTTATGGCCCGAATTGGAAGATATGGATGTGGACGATATGTGGTTTCAACAAGACGGTGCCACTTGCCACACAGCTAACGACACAATGGCTCTTTTGCGCGACAAATTCAATGGCCGTGTTATCTCACGTGGTGGCGATGTCAATTGGCCGCAAATCATGTGATTTGACACCGTTGGACTTCTTTCTTTGGGGTTATTTGAAAGAAAAGGTGTACGTTGATAAGCCAGCAACAATTCAAAAGCTAAAGGATGAGATAATTAACGGCATAGGACCTCACTTATACCTCGGCGTCATCGAAAATTTGGACCATCGGATGGAGGTGTGCCGCCGAGGTCGCCATTTAGCCGGCCATTTAGCCGATATTTTGTTCCATGCATAATTGAACCATACCAATATTATCATAATAAATAGAAATGACAATAATTTCCTTAATAATTTGTGTTTTATTCAAAACCAACATCGGCCTTTAAAATTTAACTACCCTTTATATATATAACGTACATAAATATTTTTGAAACCCCCCCGAAATATATTCCTGGAACCGCCCCTGGCTCATATTGGAGAGCATGGTGCGCTAGTTGTCTAAATCAGCTGGTAAATTTTATTTTTTCTAATTGTTGTTGTTGCTTTTGTCGTTTGACATTTGTAACTCCTACAGCTTTGTTGTTGCAAAATTTCACAATTGAGCAGCCATTTTAAAATGAGCCTACCTTGTGATTGTATCATGACTTTTATTTATCATACTCAAAAAGAGCTTCTGACATATTTTTCTCTCTTATTAGGTCTGTTTCCGTACTCTACACTGTGTAAGATTTGTGTAAAATGTGTGCAAGAGCGTAAAAACGAAATGTGAGAATAGTTGCAAAAGTACGGAAACAGCTTCTAGTAAGTTTCAAGCACAAAACAGCTGATTTTGACTGCAGGCGTGTCAAACGTAAATTGCGCCATTATTTAAAAATTATTAAAAGCTATTTTTAATGCAAAACTGAACAATTAATTAATTTTTATTTATTATTATTTATTTATTGTACGTAAAATTCTTTTTAGGCACACAATTTGTGAATTTATTTATCGCAAAACATAAACAATTATTAAATGTAATTTGACATTTGCTTCTTCTTATTGATGCTTATTCTTCTTGATGCTTGTTCTTACTTTATACTATGTTCAGACTGGGAGCTAAATGCGCATTTAGAGCTTAATTCGCATTTATTTCCTTAATGCTTCTCTAAATGCGAATTTACCCATATAAAATTCTGTCAAGTAAATTCACATAAATTCTACTTCAAATGAGCATTTAGCAGTTTGCGACCCTGTTTCGAAGTTCGAATACATTTTACTCGTTTGTTTTGACAGAACTCGTTATTAAATTCCATCAGCTGTTCGCCATTCGATTGATAAACTTGAACAGTTTTTGTTTTTGTTCAAAAATAAATAGAAGATTCCGTTGGTGGAAACCGATCGCAAAGGACTGGCCTGAAAACAACAAATTATAGAAGACGTGCGCCGCTGCGTGGGAAAACATCCTCTCATCCTTGTCTTTCAGGTGCAAAATATGCACAATAATCTGCTGAATGATCTACGACAACAATGGAAAGCAAACTCAAGATTTGTCTTTGGTAAAAATCATACCATGCAAATATTTTTGGGACGTTACAAAGCTGAAGAAGTTGAAACAGGTTTCCACAAGCTTTCCAACAGACTTCGCGACAGGATGCACTGCCACTGAAACGCCAAAGCAAGAGGTGACTGGACAAAATATTACTGAGCCGTAGAATATGCTCGCAGTGTTTTTGTAGCCACAGAAACAGTGGTATTAAAAGGAGGTTCACCCGAAGATTTTGCACACTCACTAGAGCCACATTTGCTTTCACTGTGTATGCCTACCAAATTGCAAAGGGAATTCTAGCGTTCTATAGTGACTACTTACACCGTGTGCGAAGAAGGAAAAGTATTGACACCTGCGCAGGCTCGCATACTCAAGCTAATTGCAAATCATATAAAAAAAAATCGTTTGGGTTAATTGTGAGTTTTATTTAATTTGTCAATGATACATTTGTTTAATTATTAATAAAGTTGTTTATAAATATATTCAAACAAAAATAATAAATGTTTACAATTTTCCGAAAACTTTCTGGTTCGTTCCTGCAATCATATTTTTGTTAAAATGTCAGCATTTTCACAACATAGAAATAATATTAAGAAATCTGTCAATTTTAATGCGAATTAAGCATTTCTTCATAGTTTGAACACTTGACATTTGTAAGCATTTTCGAACTTCTAAATGCGCATTTAAAACTCAGTCTGAACATAGTATTACTCGAAGTCTCGAGTTCTAGCACTCTCTGTGCACTTTGTGTGCTCGAGAGAGCGATTTTATGGTTGTTCTTCTTCTCCCATTTTAAGCACAGAAAGTACGGAAACAGAAAATAGTGTCCCACAAGTTACACAGTGTGCGTAGGAAAACAGACCTATTAGCTATAGGCCAAAACACATAGAAAGCATGCATGCCTCAAGCATGTATCATGCCTGTGAAGCATGCTTGGTTAAAGCACATTGAAAGCATGCATCGCTTATGTGATAAATTTCAAATATGTTAAACTGAATAGAAATTTTAAAGAAAAAGTAGTGAAAATACATTAAATTTCATCAAAAACAACTAAAAATGGAATTTGAGGATATTTTATGCTTATTGGTTGTGTTGATATTGCTTTTATTTCACACATGTCTTCTGTCAATGCTTTGATGCCTGCAAAAAGTTAAAAGTTCGCCAACTTCAGGCATGCTTCAAGCATCATGCATGCGTGCATGCTTTTAATGTGGGCTACTTCATAAGAATATGTATATTCAATCACAAATGTCAGATGCTTGAAGCATGCATGTCTCCTATGTGCTTTGGCCTTATGCGCATAACCTTTTTTGAGTTGCACAGAGCTTAAAAAGAGACAATTTTTTTTCTCTCTGAGAATAAGAATAAAAAAAAAATGTGGTTATGCTCTTTTAATTTTAATTAATTATTGAAATAATGGTTAGAAAATTTATATAGCCTATGCCCCAACTGGGTACCATAGCTATCCAAGAGAAAAATAATTATTAAAATAGCGCCTGCCGTTCTCAAGTTTTGCGTGGCCGAACATACGTATATAATAGTATAGAAAAACAAAAATAAAAACAACTTTTGAAAAATTTAATTTCTTCGAAAAAGCACAGGTAGCAGCTAGTAAAATTTTCGTAAAACTGAAACCATTTTTGCTATTAAACGCCATGTCGTGTTGAAGGTAGTCAAAAATACAATTTTGAGTTTTTATTATTTTAACAACAAAGACAGCATTTGTGCAATTTTTTCGAGTATGTATAAAGTCAAATGGTACCTTTCCAATTGTTTTTATTAAGTGCTTTAATTGAATTTATTAACAAAAAAGAAATTGAATCAAATATGTTCAAAAACAACGGAGTTATTTGCATCGAAAGTAAAACATTCTTACAGTTTCTTGTTTTAAGAACTACACCATTTATAAGAATTTACAACATTGTTAACACCATTTTGTTAGAAACTGATTCACTGACTATTATTCTATTATTCTTATATCCACAGTTATCAGCAAATATTATGCTTGAAAAAATGACCTTGATGTCAAAGATATGGATTTTACATATGAGTAAATATTTGATACACGAGTATTTTTTCATCAATTTAACAACGGCGGTGTTGCTATCCTCATTTTGTTTTTCTTTTATTCTCAATTTTTGCTATCAAATAAACTGTTTGTTTAATTGTTTTGACGCATGTATGTTGCTGTAGACATCAAATGCGTAGAAAAAAAAATTACAAACTGTATATGTATATTGTGTATGTCTGCAACAAATAAATTATATCAACAATCAATTCCACAGTATTCGGAATTTTCGACTGACTCCCACAAAAGAGGCTTAGATGAGGGCAAAACCGATTTACAGTTGTAAGCGCCTACTACGAAACATAAAAAAAAACTTTTTGAGGACCTGAGCATCAGCTATTTGAAGTCGGAAAAGGACTTTTAAGTCTAGTTCTAAATTAATTTAGTATAAAAATTTAGCAGTCTCTAAAAGAAGTCAACATTTCAAATATAACTGAATAAAAACACAAAACTTAAACGTAAGCACAATATGAATATTGTTGTCAATATTTAATTATCTCTTCTATTTGATTTGAACACTTGCTTAAACAGTAAAGAGAGGCGATAAAAAGAGATAACTATAAGCTTCCTATTTGTATGATCTTCTGAATTTTCACTATAAAAGGCCGATTATTTTAGCTTCGAGTTAAATTGTATATTTACTACAAACGAGCTATATTCAAACGCAATATGAAGTTTTTTACTCTGTTCTTTTTTCTAACAATTCTGGGTATTTCGTTGTTAAGAAATGAAGTGTCTTGCTCACGCCTACCGGGGAAAATCAGTAAAAATGGTAAACATCATCATTTCATTGCACCAGCAAGAGGATCAAAATCTTCATCAGAATCGGGATCAAAATCTTCATCAGAATCGGGATCAGGATCGGGATCAGAATCGAGATCGAAATCAGAATCAGGATCAGAATCGGGATCAGAATCGGGATCAGAATCAGAATCGGGAGAAGAAATAGAGTAGGTACCCTGAAAAAAAAATGTTTTAAAATTGACGACAATTGTTATTAATTTGACGATATTTGTGTTTAAAAAATAGCTTGCAACAAATTTCGTCAAAGTAAGAGCAAATGTATTTAAAAATTTTTAAAAACATATGAAAAAAAAGTCAAATTAACAACACATTTTGTGAACACATTGTGTTTAATTTTAAGCTAACTTTTTTTTTTCAGTGTAACAACAATAGTAACAGTAACACCAGACCAAACAGAAAATGTACCAGTACCAACAGGAAGTACAATAGTAGGAGCAGTAACAGGAACATCAGACCAAACAGAAAATGTACCAGTACCAACAGGAAGTACAATAGTTGGAGCAGTAACAGGAACACCAGACCAAACCGAAAATGTACCAGTACCAACAGGAAGTACAATAGTAGGGGCAGTAACAGGAACACCAGACCAAACAGAAAATGTACCAGTACCAACAGGAAGTACAATAGTAGGAGCAGTAACAGGAACATCAGACCAAACAGAAAATGTACCAGTACCAACAGGAAGTACAATAGTTGGAGCAGTAACAGGAACACCAGACCAAACCGAAAATGTACCAGTACCAACAGGAAGTACAATAGTAGGGGCAGTAACAGGAACACCAGACCAAACAGAAAATATACCCGTACCAACAGGAAATACAATAGTAGGAGCAGTAACAGGAACACCAAACCAAACGGAAAATTTACCAGTACCAACAGGAAGTCCATCAGTAGTAGCAGTAACAGGAATACCAGACCCAAAAGAAAGTGTACCAGTACCATCAGGAAGTTCACCATTTGGAGAGGAATAGGAACACCAGATCCAACAGAAAGTGTACCAGTACCAACAGGATGTATACCATAGATATGGAATAGAAAAATAATAAAAAGTATGGATTTCTTCAAACGGCTCTTTGTTAACTTTTAAATTATAAAAGGGGACAAATAAAATTTTGAAAAACGAAAACAAATGCATTTATTCTTTAAAAATATTAATTTCACGCTTATAAAAAAACAAAAACTTTGATTATGTCAAGTCATTATTGTTCATAAGTATTATAATTTGAAGAGAAAGAAGAAAACAGAGATTTTCGATGAACTATTATATTCACAAAAAAATCACTGTTTGCTTTGCTTAATGGGCCGATGGAATCATAGTTCGTACTTTTTAAAAAATAAGGATGGCGAGATCATATGTCAACGGGGAGCATTTACAGTGCCAGATTCCCGATTATTTTCTGTCCCAATTGAATGGAATGTATATTAAAGACTTTTTTTTCAATAGGATGGCGGCACTTCCCAGTTGAACGATCCATCTTTTCTTATTGCTTTAAGTATTAGAGAAAGACACTAATACCTCAGGATATGAACATGTCAACTGCAAAGCGCTGTGTTGGAAAGAAAATGCGAAAAATACAGAGATAAAAAGTAAAAGAAAACGAAACAGCTTTTGCTTGTTCCGACTTCAAAAAGAAGGAAGTTCTTGAGTTCGTTGGTTTCTTTTCTTTTTTAATGTATGTACATCGATAGCTCCTAAAGCACTTGCCCCGATTGACGTAATTTTTTGTCAAAACAGATAGAGGCCATGAATACGGAGGTACATATCTAAAAAAGTAAATGGTATACGGAAAAGAGGCGTGTCATTATTAGAAAAACTCTGTATTTCGGTTAGTATCGACACAGGGTTGAAATTTAGTACAGGGTTAGGTTGAATTATTCCAAACAACGGTCAAAAAACTGGGAAAAATTCGAAAAATTTGCAGCATAGTGATAGGCGAAAAAGAAAACACAAGTGGAAAACGAAAACAAAATTGCCCGAAGAAAGTACTCGGATTCTTGACCGAATCACTGCTTACGTGCTCGAAGATGTGCTAAGGGATTAATACCCCTTTCGTAGAAGCGCCATACCAAGAAAGATATGACGTTTTGTCTGACCTTGACGTCATAGATATGGATTTTCACATGTGAGTAAATATTTGAAGCATTAGTGTTTTTACATTAATTTAACAACAGCAGTGTTGTTATCCTCATTTTGTTTTTCTTTTATTCTCAATTTTTGCTATCAAATAAGCTGTTTGTTTAATTGTTTTGACGCATGCTGTTATAGACATCATGTGAGTAGAAAAAAAATTATAAACTGTTTTATGTCTGCAACAATTGAATTCTATTAACAATCAATCCCACATATTTAAGTAATTCTTAGATGAGGCCAAAGCCGCTTTACGCTTGTAAGCGCCTTTCTTATCTTTTAAATTAAAAATGTGGACAAATAAAATTTTGAAAAATGAAAACAAAGGCATTTATTCTTTAAAAATATTAACTTCGCGTTTATAAGAACAAATTTTTTTATTTTCACTACCATGTTTTGATTATGTTACGTCATCATTGTTCATAAGTATTATATTCACAAAAAATATATAAAGTATAATAAAGTTCGTAGTTTTTTAAAAAATAGGATGGCGAGAGCGTTACCGGCACACAGTACTTTGAGCCCATACAAAAGTAAGGAAAAGATACAAGGAGTGGTTCGATTGTTATGAAATTCTGCATGTTTATGAATTTTTGGTAGCTAATTTCAAATATTGAATCAGATTTTACGTACATCAAGTATTTGCGCCAAAAATTAGGTTTAATAAAAAAAAAACGAAATTTTTCTATATTAAATTTAATATTAAAGTTATTAGAACTGGTAAAAAAAAAACAAAAAAAAATTAATTTTAAACGATTAAGGCTTTAACTTTCAGTAAATACTGAAAAACATTTGGCAATATCTTTTTTTTTTTTAAAGATAGGCATATAGTTCCTATGCACTTTTTCGACAAAAATGCTACTATATGTACATGTAAAATAATGTTTTGCAAAACAAAAAAAAAAACAAATATTCGTATTGGTATTTTTTTTTTAATCAAGTTAATATGAGTAAATAAAACTAAATAAAAAAAATATTTTAAGGGGACATATAGGTTAAAAATTTAAAAAAAAATTTTTTTCGAGAATTTTGTTTTCATATCGTTTTAAAATTTTGCACATAGCTATATTTATTAACATTTAAACAATACAAAAAAATTTTTTCAGAATTTTTGAAGTGGTTTTTGGCGTTATTTGATTTTTAAGAAAAAAATGCCAAGAAATTGACAATGTGCAGGATATCACCAGTCTGGACCATCTGAGGAAAAAATAAAAAAAAAACGAATTAATCCTTGTTTAAGTGGCCACCTCCTGAACTAAGATAATTTTTATCCGACGAAAAAAAACAAAATGGCGGCCATTTGAAAAAAATCGATTTTCGGTGTTAAAAAATCGGTCCATTTCATTTGGTGTTAATTTTTGCCTTATCATGTGCTAAGGCACATGAAATAAAATACTAAAATACTAAAGAGTATTTTAAGGAAACATAACCTTTATTTTAATTTTTTTTTTTTTTTTTTTGTCTAAAATAACATCAGAATTTTATTTTATTTGTTAAGAAACATTTTTTTTTAAAAAAATTCTTTAAAAATTATAAACAAACTCCGCTAGAGTGTAAGAAATATGGTAACAAAATAAAGAATAATTTTTGAGAAAACATCAATTTTAGACCATTTTTCAAAAAACGATTCTCAAAGAATCGGAAAAAGTCGGATAAAGTGAAAACAGTTTCTGAAAGAATAAAAAAAAAAAAAAAAAATTAAAATATAAAAATGAAACTGGAGGTATGTGGAGCTTTTTCTTTCTTGTCTGCTAAAAATAGAACATTTTTGAAAATATTTTTAAAATTTTTTATAAATTTCAGTAATTTTTCCAAAATAATTTCCAATTTATTTTTAACAAAATATAAAAACCAAAATTCGTTCATAGATTTTTTAAAAATAAAAAAAAAAAACACTCGAATTGTTGAAAAAATTTGCTCACAACATTTTTTCTTTGAATGATGCGCAAAATAGAAATTTCCATTAATACGAGGAAAATATGATTTTTAGACCATTTTTCAAAATGCGATAACTCCGAGAAACGGTTGAAAACGGTTATCAAATTTTGGAATCTGAAAGATAAATACATATATAACAATACGTTTGAAAATGGAAGAGATATTTTTTGATGTTTTTTTTTTTAATTTGCTCTCAAAAATTGCAATTTTTTTTGAAAATATTTAAAAAATTTTTATTTAAGCTAAATTGAAAACATATTAAAACTCATTTATTTATACAATATCTTTATTGAAATAAAATAAAAAAATCAAATGAATTCGGCTAAAATTGCGCTTACAGCAATTTTTTCTTTGCAATATGTGCAAAATCAAATATTCCACAACAATAAAAATACATAAAAATGGTTGACTTTAAAGAGGTATAGTGTCTACAAAAATTGTTCAATTGAATTAAAATTTTGGATTCTTCTTAGTGAAAGTATTACCTAAAAAACGGTACCAATTTTGTTAGGTTCTGTTACAACAAAAATCTTGATTTATTCCTATGGGACAAAGTACTTTGCGGCAACGGCAAGCATCTACAGTGCCATGATTCCCGATTTTAATTATCCCAATTGAATGGAACATTACATGCCATAGAGCGTGTTAAACAATCGACTTAATGAAGGAAAAATTTTGCGATTATTTGACGTTATTTTGCGAAATGAGCCAGTCAATTGGCCAACAAGATCTTGCGATCGCCTTTGGATTACGCCTTTAGATTATTTTCTCTGTAGTTATGTCAAGTCATTGCCTTATTCGAACAAACTAACAATTATGGACGCCTCTCTCAGCACCTGTGATGGAGAACAACAATTGTAAGAGGAAATTGAAGTGAGAGTATAGGGTAGGCTTGGGCATTTTAGTTCACCACAAAGATCGCTCTTTTTAGTTCAATCGTATGTAATGAACTAGTTCGTTCATTTAGTTCTTTTAGTTCGCTCGTTCATTTTGTTCGTTGCATATTTTATTTCGTTTGTTCTCTTAGTTCGTTAGTTCTTTTAGTTCATTCGTTCTTTTAGTTCGTTAGGTCTTTTAGTTCGATTGGTCTTTTAGTTCGTTTCGTTTACTCGTTCATGTCCAGGTTCATTACCAAATGAAACAAAATTGGTTTGAATATGTGATAGCCATCAAATTCAACATTTCTATTAGTGCAGACACAAAAAGTCTCAAACCTAGTCTTAAAACAAGGACTCAAACCATAGCTTGGTAAATTTAGTTATTTTTCTCTCGTTCGTTTGTTTCTACTCGCTGCAATATCAATTGAACTAAAATGAACTAAAAGAACGAGAAACACTGAACTAGTTCACATAGTTCATGAGTGGGAATCGTTCAATTGAACTAGTTCGTTCATGAACTACCCAAGCCTAGTATAGGGTATTCAAGGCCGCAACAAAAATCTCTACCTACCAGCTATAAAAGTAATACGAAGTTGATTTGGCTATGGGTTCAAGTTAAATTAACTCTGTGTATATTACATTTAGTTAAATTTTATTTAATCTGGATGAAGTTGCGTTGTCTTTATAATATTGTCTTAAAAATCGTTTACGTTACAATAAATATTATATTAACCATACCCTGCAGTGTAGCCAACTAGTTAAAATACTAGTATATGTACTAAGTCAAAAAATACCAGCACTAGTTCAGCCGAAATGCTTTTTACATTGCGCAAACTGGTATTTTTCCCGTTGTGATTTACATAGGATAAGACAATTGTACTATTCTCGATATGATTTTATTTATTTGGCCAAACAAGGCAATTACTTATTCTATCTTAATTTAATCTAACTTAATCTAAAAGAGTTTTTATTTTTTTTTTTTTTTGATTAAGGTGAATTGCAAGGTGGGCGTATCCACCCACAGGATTGACATTTTTTTTTTACAAAACTATGTCTTAAGGGATATTCTTAAAGATAAGAGGAATATAAAGGGGAGAGGAGGTTATGAGGGCGGGAAAAGTATCTTGTAAAGATTTGTTTTGAAGGAAACTTTAGATATGGATGGTGAATAGCTGTCGCTGATATTATTAAATTCTTTACAACATCTATTGATTGGCTCATTATTGGCGTATATAGTATGGTGCTGATACTCATATAACATTCGTGTGTGTCTTATACGTCTTGAGGGTTCGTTGAATTTTATCTTATTTGATATATAGTCACTATCTATAGCACCATTGAGAACATCAAATGTGAAACATGAGGGGAGTAATGTTCTTCTGGATGATAGGGGCATCAAATTAAGTAAGCTAAGCCTATGCACATAGGATGGTAGGGTATTGTATTCACGTGGGTTGTAGGTGTTTCTTAGAGCAAAAAGCAGGAACTGATTTTGAATAGATTCCAATCTCTCACTGTGTGAATCGAAAGCAGGATTCCAAATAATGCATCCATATTCTAGAAGTGGGCGTACTAAGGAACAATATAACGTTTTGGTTACCCATACATTTTTAAACTCTTTTGCGCGTCGTTTTATGAAACCAAGTTGTTTACTGGCTCTTGATAGGATTTTATCATACTGTAGATTAAATCGCAATTTACTGTCTAAAACGACTCTGAGATCAACGATATGATTAACATTTTGAAGTTCTTTACCATTGAGTGAGTAATTGCTATTGGTGATGATCTTTTTTCGGGAGAAAGTTATTGTATAGCATTTTTTAACGTTTAGAAATAGTCTATTCTGATGGCACCACTGTTCTAAAACCCATAGTTTCGATTGTAAAAAAGTCACATCAAGTTCAGAATTGATTATATGGTACATTTTTGAGTCATCTGCATATAATAGATGTCATTATATGCATATTTTCCATCTTGCCTAATACATCAGAAACCATAATCATAAGATTTGTGGTAGTTGATCTACCTTTACGGAAACCATGTTGCTGTTCATTGAGTAATGGATTTATAAAACCTGTCAGTGTTTCGCATATTATTTTTTCGAACAGTTTTGGGATAGCAGATAATATGGCAACACCCCTGTAGTTTTCAACTGACCTTTTATCACCATTTTTGAATATTGGTGTGAGGTGAGATGTTTTCCAATGAGACGGAAAAACACCTTCATTAAGTGATTTATTGAAGATTATTTGTAGGGGCAAAAGCAGTGAGTCAACGCATTGAATAAGTAAATTTGGGGGAGTTAGATCAGGGCCTGGTCCTTTCTTTGGATCTAGCTCAATTATAGCTGTGTATATTTCATCACGTGTTAGTTCGATGTGATTGATTTGAGGTGATAAATTAGTGATAGAAGGGGAGATGTGAGATGTGTTTGTAGAAACACAGAAAACTTCCTTGAAAGATTGCAAATCTCTTGGGTGTTAGAGGATGTAGCACTGCCTTTGAACATGGAAGAAGGGTATCCGTTTGATTTGCGTTTGATATTTACATATTCAAAGAATTTCTTTGGCTGTACAGTAATTCTTTCTCCAATGAGATTAATATAAAGATTAAAGGCTTCTTTGGATTTTATAGAAAATTCTTGTGACAACCCTTCATACTCTGTTCTCAATTCATTGGTTACATTAATGGTGGATTTAATGACTTTATACAATTTATTTCTCTGATTTCTTAGATTTCTGAGATTTTTATCTAGCCATGGTTCCGAAAGCTTAGCCTTTTTCTTTATTTTTGGGACATGTTTATCAACAATTGTGAGGACACGCTGATAAAATAGTGTTACTGCACTATCGAGCTCAAGTGTTGATAAATCGTTCCAATCAATAGAATCGAGACAAATTTTTATGCTATCGTAGTCAGCATTTAGAAAATCGTATACTATTGAGTTATTATATGAGTACACAAATGTTATATTGGTGGAAAACAGTTCTGTAGATAGGGCTAAGTGGTGAAAGCTGTTAGAAAATAAGTGTTCAGCTGCAGGGGTTGGAACAACGTTTATTTCATCATAGGTATTGGTGAAGACTAGGTCCAGCCATTTACCATTTTGATTTAGAAACCTGTTAACTTGCTGCAGGTCGTTAACATAGAAAGTACTGAGTAACGTATAATCAATCGAGTTGGAGAGGTCAACAGGAAGGAGGAAGTTGCCATTCTCATCAGTGACAAAGGAAATATTTGGACGATTAAAGTCACCATAGATAATGATTGTATCTTCCTCTTTCAATGTCGTATTTAGTGATGAAATATTTTCGCACAGATCACTATAGGTAGTTTCTGTTGAATTAGGAGGAATATAAATAACACCAATATATGTAGATAAATTGATGATCGTGAGAACTAATTCGAGCTATTTGGTGATCATAAAGTTTGTGAGAGGTGGTTTCGATTTGAGGTAGTATTTTTACTGGCATTGATTTAGTTATTATAATAGTATCTTTTAAGCCAGTAAAATACTAGTATAATCAAAAGCAGGATTTTCACTGGTATGATTTTGACCACCTGTGTACTGGTTACCAGTGTATTGTTACCAGTTATATACTAGTTAACTAGTGTACAAGAACAATTTTTAAGGCAAAAAGCAATCGTAAAATTTATAAAAAATTTTCCAACCGATGCAAAATATGTACTTCTATGTTAATTGTTTTGATAAGAAAAACCAACAATGTTAATTTAAAGCAAACTGAGATGGAAAAAATTTAAAATAAAAGTTAATATAAAGTTTGTCCTTAATTCGATATATGGTATTATGTTTATATCCTAACACTTACTACGTAAGGGGTATATTAACTTTGTCATTCCGTTTGTAACACCTATAAGGAGGCGTGGCAGGTATAAAAACTATACATATTTTTGATCAGCATAACCTCTCGAGTCGATTTCCGTGTGTCTGTCTGTCTGTCTGTCCGTCTCTCTGTGACCACGATTGCAATCGTCATTTTCTAGCTATCATGAAATTCTATATTTAAGCTTGTACCTAAAAAAAAAAGATTAAGTTCAAAAAAGAGAAAGCCAGTTTGCAACTAGTAAAGACACTAGTACAATTATGACTACTTAGTTATGAGCTTGAAAAACAGCTGGTATTTTTCAAGCAGTTCAAGCCAGTCTCTTGCTAGTTAACTATAAAATTAAGCAACTAGTTCCTTTTATACTGATAAAACACATGATATTTTTTAAATAACTGCATTACAGATAGTAACTTTTCGTCTAGTATGTTATGACTAGTTAAACATATAGTATTTTTTTGACTAGTTTTATTTTAACTAATGCGTTAACTAGGGTTTTTCAAAAAGAGGTGTTGTTGTGAATCGCCCGCTATTGTGAATCGCTCACTTTTAAAGCTTTTATTCTTTGACATTTGACAAGTAGAAACTACGCCATTACTACAAATGGAACGATACACGCTTCAACAACGCATTGAAATTATTAAAATCCACTACAAAAATGGTGAAAATCTTGTAGTCACAGTTCGCAAAACTAAAGCATTTTTTTTTTGTCGTCGTGAAGCACCTTGTCGGACCGCAATACAGAAATTGTTGAAAAAATCATCTTGACTGATGAGGCCCATTTCCACCTCGGTAGCTACGTCAACAAGCAAAATTGTCGCATCTGGCCTCTCCATCCTCAACGTGTGACTATTTGTTGCGATTTGTGGTCCGGCGGGGTCATTGGACCTTTCATTTACGAAAATAAGGTTGGATCAGCAGTTACGGTGAGTGGAATGCGCTATCGAGAGATGATTAATGATTTTTTATGGTCGGAGTTGTATGGTATTGATCTGGACAACGTTTACTTTCAATAAGAAGGCACTACGTGCCACACAAGCAACAAAACCATTGATCTTTTACGGAAAAAGTTTCCGGACCGTGTTATCTCTCGAAGAGGTGATCACAATTGGCCACCGAGATCTTGTGATTAAAACCTTGCGGCTTCTTCCTTTGGGGCCACGTGAAAGATAAGGTCTACGCCAACAGCCCAGCATCGATTGAAGACCTCAAAGATGGAATTCGTGAGGCTATCGAGGACATAAGGCAGCCACTTTGCGATTTGGTTATGGAAAATTTCATGAAAAGGATATTGTCCTGTAAGCGTGGTCGTGGTGGCCATTTGGCTGATGTTGTTTTTCATTATTAACGGCATACCTTCCTCTTTATTATGAAATAAACATCCGATCATTTATCTCAAAAAATGGCAGTTTTCTTTGAATACCAAAATAACACCTCTTATTGGAAAACCCTGCAATTATTTTCATTACTATTTAAGCGCTTGTTTCAACAGTCAATCAAGAAAAACAGATGCATTGAAAACATTTTCTATGATCCTTCTGAATTTTAGCAATTTTTTTTTATGTTTTTTTTTTGTTTTCATTGGGACATCTTTTTTCGAAATTGATGCTGGCGTGACCGTTTCAGTGCATTGATTGCATTACCGAACGATGTTGACTGACTTTGTTTTAGTTTGAAATTGATGCTATGGACGTGGATGACGTTTTTTTTCAGCAGGACGGTGCCACATGCCATACAGCTGGTGAAACAATGGCTCTATTGAATGAAAAATTTCCTGGAAGTGTGATTTCTCGTGGACGTGGATGATGTTTTTTTTCAGCAGGACGGTGCCACATGCCATACAGCGGTGAAACAATGTCTCTATTGAATGAAAAATTTCCTGGAAGTGTGATTTCTCGGAATTAAGGCTTTGATTGGCCGCCGAGATCGTGCGATTTAACACCATTAGACTTTTTTCTTTGGGGCTACGTTTAAGAAAACGTCCACGCCATTGATCCAGAAAATATTCAACCGCGCAAAGACAATATTAGAGCTGTTATGCGCGAGATACAGCCGGAATTGTTCGAAAATGTGAAGAAAAATTTGTTCAAAAGAATGGTCATATGCAAGAACAGCGCAGCGGACATTTGGCAGATATTGTGCTCCGTTACCAACCTCAGAGTTTGTTCTTTGGATTAGAATAAAATGATCAGCTCTTTCCACAAAAAGTTTGCGTTTTTGTTTTTCAATTTAAAATTACGCCTTTTGTTGAAGGAACCTATATACCTTATGTTCAAAATTGAACCGGACTGTGCAAATAAAACAACAACGGTTAATTATTCTTCCGTATTTTTTTTATCACCTTCAAAGTAATCACCATCGGAGGCGATACACATATGCCCACGTTTTTTTCCATTCTTGAAAGCATTTTTGGTAGGCCGATTTCGGAATGACCTTTAGCTCCCTCAGCTCAGCAGTTCTTGAGTCAATTCGAACTTATATACATCCAGAGCCAAATCTTTCGTAAATATTTGCTGAAATGTTAAGGCGTATAGGTCGAGTTTTTTAGGTACTTGGGTCGTTTTCAATACTTTCCTCCACTGCTTCAATATTTTATGTCTAACGTCCAGAGTGAAGTCATTTCGATAAGCAAGTAATTCGCTTGGAGTCTTTTGATCACACACTCCTCAGAAGGTACATGATACGAAATCAATTTACTCCAATTTCGCGCATGGTAACTACGATTGCAAAGAATTTTCGTAATAAAATTCAACGAATTCAGATCTCCGTGTTTTTATATGGCAATGTCAACATTGAAATTGCCAAGCGACCAGCTACACCTCTTGTCAATATATACTTTATAACCTTTTGATCTTAAATCCCTTTTATTACTTAAAGCAAAATGGGTAGAAAATCCGCTTAAGCTACTATTGACGGAAGCAAAATAATTTTTAGTATGCGTGAAGAAGGGAAAATGCTTAGAAAGATTTACAGTTCAACAAAAAGAAAGCATTTCCACTATTCATAGCGTTTCAGAAAGGAACATGCTTCCTGTTGGACAAAAAAAGCTAAAAACTTAGTACTTTCCGAATATAGGATAGCATGTAAGTGATGAAACTGTTCGGAGAACGCTCAGAGCAGCTAGTTACAATGGAAGAAATTCCCAAATTAAGCCACCAATAGTGAAAAAAATCGTCAAAAATGTTTAAAATTCGCGAAAAAAGAGGAAAAACCACGACATTGACTTTTGGTCATAAGTAATATTTAGCAATGAAACAAATTTTAACCTATTTAGATCGGATTGTAGAAATAAAGTATGGAGAAAGAAGAATATTGTTAATACCTACCCAAAAAATACATGTCCTTCTGTTAAAGATGATGCTGGTTACTTCATGTTTTGGGGGTGTTTGAGTGCAAATAGAGTTGGCAACATTCAGTTCATAGCTGACAGAATGAACCATCAGATCCTGCAGTTCATACAGATCTTAAAGGTAAATTTGGAAGCCAGTGCGAAAAGCCTTTGGCTTTGGGGTCGTTACATATTTGAACAAGTTAACAACCCGAAGCCCTCAGCTCAATACGCTTGGGGTATTACTCGACTCGAATACTCGACTTTGGATCCTGTACATACACCAAATATTTTAGTCGGCAGATCTCAACCCAATTAAAAATTCGTATTTGAAAACATCCTATAAAATCGAATGAACAATTAGAACGAGTTATAACAGAAGAATGCGAAAAAAATTTATCAGAAAGAACTCGGAAGCTTACTCTTTTCATGACAAATTTCATAAAAGAATTTATTATACTGAAGGGATAAGGCACATGATATTAAATTTTCACCTTCATTATTTAACTATTATATAACATATAGTTGAATTCCGAATACTTTTTTGAGCTGATTTTTCGACAATTTTGTTTTTATGGCAATATTTAAAAAATGGGACTAATTAGACCTCTTGTGCTGAATAAAAGTTAAAACATCAATTAAACAATTTCATTGATTTTAATTAAAAAGTATTTGTAAATGGTAAGATATTAATGAGCATGTATTTAAAAAATAACAAGTCCGAATACTTTCGTGAGGCACTGAAGTTATGATTATATTTTATTTACATGAACATTTTTGAGAACTTTTCGTTTTATTCATTAAATAAAGTTACGCCCATTAATTGTACTCTCTTTGTGAGAAGTCTGTGCAGTTTGGAAACTAAGAACGAAATATTATTTCGGCCCAGATAGGCCAATGCCCATATCAATCAAGACGAAGCATTGGATTTTCCATTTTGTTGTGACTTTTCTCTTTTAGAATTAGCTCTCAATTGAATTCATTTTAAAGAAAACAGTTTTCTTTTATTTTACTTTTGAGGCTAATTTAGTCAAAACCTCTGCAATATAGATCCAGAAATCAACAAGGTATAGAATATTGCAGATTAACGCGTCACATAAGTATAAGAGCTGCACATTACTTACTCATTGTTATATCAAGAAGGTGGTAAAAGATTCAATTGCTGTCTGTACTCTAATATAAATTTTATATCTTCCGATTGTACTCTCGATCAGATTAACGTTTCATATATATTTTTATTATTTTCCCTATTATTGTTTACCCTAAAAATGATCAATATATCAATACCACCTTCCCCCAACTAAAATTACCACGTATATATTTTTTGAGGTTTGTACTTTCTGGAACTTTACATAAAAAAATTATGTGAATAAATTGCCGAATTTCGAAATCAGTGAAATTTAGAGAAGTGTTTGGATCTCCTGATAGGTGTAAAGATTTATTTAAATCCTTATTGTCAAAAATAATGACTTTGCGAGATTTCTATTTCCGCTTGTATTTCTATTTCTATTTTAATTTCAATTTCTACTTCTATTTGCATTCTATTTCTTTTTCTATTGCTATTTCAATTTCATTTTATACTTCTAATTTTATTTCTATTTCTTTTTCTATTTCTATTTCTATATCTATTTTTAGTTTTATTTCTATTTCTATTTCTATTTCTATTTTTTTTTATTTCTATTTCTTTTTGTATTTCTAATTCTATTTCTATATCTATTTCTACTTCCATTTCTATTTCTTTTTTTATATCTATTTCTATTTGTATTTCTAATTCTGTCTCTATTTTTATTTCTATTCTTATTTCTATTTCTATTTCTATTTCTATTTCTATTTCTATTTCTATTTCTATTGCTATTTCTATTTCTATTTCTATTTCTATTTCTATTGCTATTTCTATTTCTATTTCTATTTCTATTTCTATATCTATTTCTACTTCTATTTTTATTTCTTTTTTAGTTCTATTTTTATTTGTATTTCAAATTCTATTTCTATATCTATTTCTATATCTATTTATTTCTCTTTCTTTTTTTATTTCTATTTCTATTTGTATTTCTAATTTTGTCTCTATTTTTATTTCTATTTCTATTTCTATTTCTATTTCTATTTCTATTTCTATTTCTATTTCTATTTCTATTTCTATTTCTATTTCAATTTCTATTTCTATTTCTATTTCTATTGCTATTTCTATATCTATTTCTATTTCCATTTCTATTTCTATTTTTATTTCTATTTCTATTTCTATTTCTAATTCTATTTCTATTTCAATTTCCATTTATACTTACAAATAACAACGCTTTGAAACAAAATACGCACTCTACGCTTCAAATCGGCAGCATCGGATGAAAATAGTGCGTACCTCGCATACAAAGTGACGTCATCAAATTAGTGACATCACCACAAATTAACAAAAATGTATCTTAAACCCCCAAATAAGCTTTGATTTCAAAAACAAACTCTATATTGTCGAAATCGAATGGGAATCTACGCCTACTTCTCATGCAGAGTGACGTCAACTTACCAAAGCCTTTATAAATTCCACGAAAGATATTGACTTGTAAAAAAACCCTACCTATCCAAAACAAAGTAACGTCATCAAAATAACAAATCATTCATGACTTCGGATAATATAACACAAAAGTGTGGGATATCTTAACTTTGGTCAAGCCAAATTAAATAAATTATTTGCCAGTTTTATTTGATTTTGTCATAAGGTCAAAGATACGTCCTATTCTGTTGTACTATAGCATATCTCTTAGAACCTTTCTTCAACAAATAACAGTTCCAAGTCGATGCATTTTGGAAAAATGCCTTTTTTAACTTTTTTGGAAACCTGCGAGGTAGAACGTAACGTTGTCACATCAATAAAAAAATAACATCCTGAAAAATTAGCCAACTAAACTTCGTTTGCGAGTTGTATTTGCCTCAAACGAATATTCAGTTGTCAACTTAAAAATATAAAAAAAAAAAAAAAAAATAAATAAATAACTGGCCATTTCAGCCCTTGAAAGGACTTTGACCTAGCTTCTTATGATCAATTGTGTTGTTCGTGTTATTAAGTTTGTACACATTTGACCGAGAAATGGACCTACAGGCTTAACGCCGACTCCGAACGGCGATGAACGAAATGTTCTTATTCTTATTATTAAATAAATAACTGGCCATTTCAGCCCTTGAAAGGACTTTGACCTAGCTTCTTATGATCAATTGTGTTGTTCGTGTTATTAAGTTTGTACACATTTGACCGAGAAATGGACCTACAGGCTTAACGCCGACTCCGAACGGCGATGAACGAAATGTTCTTATTCTCAAGAAGCTTTACATGGCATTTTTATTACTCTCTGAGGTTTGCCATTGTCTGCAGAGAGGTGGCGGCCGTACAGAAAAATTATTTTAATTCAAATAATTTTCTGTCGCTGCTGGGGTTCGAACCTGGGTATCCAGGTTCTTTGACATAGCGGCCACGCACTTTAACCAACTACGCCACGGACGCCAAAACTTAAAAATATATCTTACTTAAAAATATATCTTATTTATATATATATACCGCAAGCTATTTCGGTCATTATTATTTATTATATTAATTGTCTTTCACCCTATGTCCGTCGCTCTTCTTATGGATTGTACTCATCGCACCTCTATTGCTATCTCCGTCCGCGTATTAAGCAAATTACCAATTTAATTAAATAAAATAGTTTGTCCATAAAGTAACTCTGAATTATAAGTGTTGTGTGTATACAACGAAGAGAAAAACAATGGAAGTTTCAGTTGGGAAAACAATTTCTCAACTGCTTCAATTAAAAAATCATTCGCGTATATGAAAAACGAATTTAATTATCTGCAACTAAATGACGCGTTTCTCGCAACTGAACTATTATTATGACAACTGTTGAAAAGTTTGCAAGTAAAGATCCCAAGCACGACAAACGAAGTTCGTTTGCGGCAAACTGGCAAAAAATGTTTTTCTTTTTCTAGTATAAGTTTATGATGCCATAATTTAATTGAATAGTTTATGTGAAGTACAAAGACTGCAGACATTGATCTTAATATTTTAGACGGCTGAGAATATCTGAACACTACACAAAAGCTACCATAAATTATGATTTTGTTCTAAATAAATTTAAGCGCAGTTTAAACACAAATTAAAAGAAAAATATTTGCAAAATATTTAACTAAAAAAAAGAGACATACGAAAGGATGTGCTTGATCGGCTGGGGATTTCAAGCATAGATTGCGTGATCAGTAAACATTTCATGCCTTCTTAAACGTTCTTTCTCTCTTAAAATCGAATAAGTTTGAAAACTTAAATGCTTCGCTCATAAAATTTATGTAATTATTAAATTATAGGTAATTTCTATGGGTAACAAAACACATAAACGATCTTGTATGAACATTGTAGGGTTTCCAAATTTGTTTTCATAAAATGCTGCAGATAAAAGATTGGCTATCCACAAGTTTCGACTCTAAGGCGATGAACTATAATTATTTTAATGAAGTGCACATCGTATCTGCGCTTTAGATTTACCTTTATCCTTTTTTATAAATTTTGTATAAATATATTAGTTTTTGTGAAATTTTTGCTGAGATTATATCATTTTGAATAGATCCCTATGTATGAGAGGTAGACTTCTGAATATAGAGACCAAAGATCTACTAGAGACTACTGGAGATATAGGGCTAGAGTTAGGAAAGTTATCAACAATAATAATGAGTTAATAATATTAAATTTATATTCTTCATTTTCATATAACTTTTAATACATATTGACACAGAGTTAGAAAATTTGTTTATGTCATTAACTATCAGTAGAAACGCATCTTTTAAACACCGATATTAGCTCCATAAGTAACCTGTTCCCTCGCATTCAAATCTTCATACTTCAGCTGCATGAACTTTTTTCTGTTGTGTTTTATTTATTTTTTTTTTATTAATTTTTTTTTTTTCTGTGTTCTGAAACTGATTTTGTTTTTCTCTTCCAGCGATCGTGTGGGTTGTACTGACTAATGAACCGCATTGCCTCAATTTAGACTAAAAGCCACCGAACAACAACATTGTTGCTAACAAAAGAATTGAAAATGATAAATGATGCTTTTTGCACTTATTTCAAATTATTCTAAAAGATAAACCTGTGAAAAAAGCATGAGTTACAAAACTAAATAATTTTTACCAAAAGAGGATCAGAGCATTTTGACCACAACAATGAGTTGAAATTCTCACAATAGTTATGAAATATTTTTACTGTCAAAATGTGACAATTACGAATGTGGCACTTGTTGTTGCTGTTGTTGTTCGCAGCGGAGAGTCAACTTAAAAGTGGGTTCACTTGAAAGAGCTCATACTCAGCTATGACTACTTTCTACAGCATAATTAAGATGGCAATTAGGCTTTATTTTCACATGGTTACAAGTTGAAACCGTTGAAAACCGTAGAGAGCAGAGTTGTTTTTGAGTTACCGCAAAGCGTTGGTGTTTAATGGGCTTTTAACACTTCATTTGTCATGATGTCAAGCTCATATTTGATCACCTATATCTATAGCTTTTGTGTGGAGAATATTTTTTTAAGTATGACCAAAAAGAATGGCAAAGCTTTGTAACTCAAAGTTAAAAAGTTTTTTACTGCGTCGTCTTGACTTTCTATTCTTCAATTCTTATTGTTCATTCTATTTTATGAGTCATTTTTCACTGCATTCAAATTTAATTTTAACTTTTTTATGATTGATTATTGCGGGCGAGATAAAACGTAAAATAAGATAAAGCGCCTGAGTAAAAAGATGGAAAAATATCAATTTTCATGAGTGTAACAAACTTAAATTAAAAAAAAAAAATATTTTTTAATTTCCTTTTACACATCAATGACACGGTGTGACCAAAAAAATGGAGGATTTTGATTAAAAAAATGAAATTCTAAACACAAAGAAAACCATCCAGAAATGTATGTACAGAAAATATGATATACATATTATAAAATTATAGGACAAAGTATTCCGAGTAAATATACGAAACTATCGATGGAGCTATTCTCTCAATAAATGAATGCGTCGGGAAAACATTGTCCGATACTGCATCTATGTATATGAACTTCAACGTCCTCAAGAATGATAGAAACCAGATGACGCATTCCGCAAATGAGAGAGAGAGAGAGAGCATGACATCACAAGCGATATTGTCAGACTTTGGAATAATTTTACTCCCACACCCACGCCTAAATATTTTTTTTGTCTTATTTTTATAATACGTGTATGGACCTCCTTAACCTATTGGTACAGTAAAATTTTGTAAGTCTCGAATAGTTTAGGAGATAAAAATCTTGAAACTTTAAAAAATTCATATTTTTCGTAGATGAAAATATTCATGTTTTTATACAGAAGAGTAGATATTTTTACTTTACTTATTCGAAAGAATTTATTTTCAATTTCGTCAATTTGCCTAAGAGATCGCACATTTCCATACGTTTTTGTCATAAGATAAGAGAGCATAAGATAACGGGACTGCGGAACACGTAATCTTGTTTCTATCATTCTTGCGACGTCTCAATGAATATTAAGTGCACCAATCCGTTCAGTCGATTTTCAATCATAGTAGAACACAAGTAGTTTTTAACCGGCGTGATGTTGAACGGGCTGGGAAAGCAGCCATTACCAGCAAGATTTGGTGGACATTAGGAAAATCAGTTGCATTGCAGATGTCAAGAGCTTTGTTAGAACTGTTGATAACATATGTATTTTTATCAATTTATATATATATATATATAAGATAGAAGAAAAATAATATCACACTAATAGAACTGGCACTTTACAGTCATTTGCCACGGATTATTCCTTTCGAACTTACTTAAAAAAATTATTAATTTGCTGCTGATGCAAAAATGTTTTTTCACAGTGGCAAACTCTGACTTGCTCTATGCTTTTCACACAATGTCACGTGTTTATAACTACTTCCGCTGTTTTTTTTTCAGCATTTCATTGCACCCATCACCACGAGCCTCTGTTAGAGTAAGCGTCAAATTATGGGTCATCCAACGGGAACAAATTATCCTGACGCCTTTATTCACGTATAAAATCGAATGTATGTTAGTCCCACAATGCCCAAGAATAATTCCATTTCACGGTAGGTTTTCTGCCACAACAGCTATTCTTGAACAATCTTCACTAAATTCGTCTTGGAGAAAACGACGACCATAGTGAAGTCTTGAAAGCTATAGCTCGGCTTAAAAACAACAAAGCCGCAGGAGCCGATGGCTTACCTGCTGAGCTCTTCAAGAATGGAGGCGAAGCTCTATTTAAATGCATTCATGAGCTTCTATGCAGAATATGGTCGGAAGAATGCATTCCAAACGATTGGAACCTCAGTGTGCTCTGCCCAATCCACAAGAAAGGCGATCCCACAATTTGCGCCAACTACCGTGGGATAAGCCTTCTGAATATCGCATATAAGGTCCTGTCGAGCGTACTATGTGAAAGACTGAAGCCCATCGTAAACCAGCTGATTGACCTTATCAGTGTGTCTTCAGACCTGGCAAATCCACCATAGACCAGATATTTACGCTACGACAAATCTTGGAGAAGACCCTAGAAAAACAAATCGACACACACCATCTTTTTGTCGATTACAAAGCCGCCTTCGACAGTCCAATAAGGAATCATCTATATTCCACCATGTCTGAATTTGGTATTCCTGCAAAGCTCATCCGCCTTTGCAGAATGACACTGAGCAACACCAGCAGCACAGTTAAAATCGGGAAGGACCTCACTCCTCCATTCGATACCAAACGAGGTTTCAGACAAGGTGATTCCTTATCGTGCGACTTTTTCAACCTGATGATGGAGAAGATCATCCGATCTGCTGATTTGAGACGCAGCGGCACGATATTCTACAAAAGTATTATGCTGCTGGCGTATGCTGATGATATCGATATCATTGGCCATAATACGCGCGAAGTCAGCGCAGCATTCTCCAGGTTAGCGAAAGAGTCGAGTCGAATGGGTCTTGTAGTGAACGCAGATAAGACGAAATACCTAGTGTCAACAAATAAACAGTCCCAGCGTCTTGGAAACCATGTCACTGTTGACAACATCTCCTTCGAGGTTGTTAAGGACTTCGTCTACCTGGGATCCAGCGTAAACTCTTTCAACGATGTCAGTATTGAGATAAAGCGAAGGATAACTCTTGCCAACAGGTGTTACTTTGGGCTGAGTAGGCAATTGAGAAGCAGAGCCCTCTCTCGACGAACAAAACTCACGCTCTATAAGTCACTAATCATGCCCGTCCTATTATATGCAGCACAAACCTGGACGTTGAGCAGTTCTGATGAAAAGACTTTGGGAGCCTTCGAGAGAAAGATCCTTCGTAAGATCTTCGGTCCAATCTGCGTCAATGGCGAGTACCGAATTCGATGGAACCACGAGCTGTATGAGCTGTACGCTGACATCGACATAGTTAAGCGTATCAAAATCGAGCGGCTCCGCTGGCTAGGTCATGTTGAGCGAATGGAAAACGACGCTCCAGCGAAAAAAATATTCGATTCGGTGCCCGGTGGTGGTCAACGCAGAAGAGGACGCCCACATCTTCGTTGGAAGGATCAGGTGTTGGATAACCTGACTACACTTGGTGTTTCCAACTGGCGCCAGCAAGCGCAGAACAGAAATGGCTGGCGCAATTTCTTATACGAGGCCAAAACCGACTTACGGTTGTAAGCGCCAGATAAGTAAGTAAGTAAGTAAGTAAGAAAACGACGACCACGTTTGAACTCATTAAACCAGCGTTTTACAGTCGCTGGGTATGGTGATTCATTACCAAAAGTCGAACTAAGTTGATCGATGCGTTCTGTTCTTGTCAGTCCATGTCGAAATTCGTAAAAAATCATCACCCAAAAACGTTCACGGATTAATTTAATTTTTTTGTTGAAATACAATTGTCGACACAATATAAACAACGCAATAAGCACACATACAACAAAACATTGTGTGTACGTTTATGCTAGAAAGTGTCAAATTTTCGAATAGAACTGTCAAAATTCACCTGGCAATGCTGAGTATTGCCGAGGCACAAGACTTAAAAGGCCGCCCTCGTATTCTTATTATTGAGACCTATAGTAGATAATTTTTTAAGATCGGATATAATCTAGTAAAGTTATAAAAAAATACAATTCTGGTTGTTAAAAGAAACAACCTAGAAAAAAAAATTTGTATGGTATTCATATTCACTCAAAGTACACGCAAAGAAAAAAAGCGTTTATTGCCAGTTTGCCATAAACGAACTTCGTTTGTCGTACTTGGGATCGTTATTTGCAAACGTTTCAAAAGTTGTCATAATAATAGTCAGTTGCGAGAAACGCGTCATTGAGTTGCAGGTAATTAATTTCGTTTGTCAAAACTCGAGTGATTTTTAAATTAAAGCAGTTGAAAAATTTGTTTTTTCCAACTAAAAACTTCGTTTGTTTTTCCCTTCGTTATACACACAATGCTTATAATTCAGAGTTACTTTATAGACAAACTGTTCTATATAAGCAAATTGGTAATTTGCTTAATACGCAGACGGAGATAGCAACAGAGATGCGGTGAGTACAATCCATAAGAAGACAGACGGACATAGGGGAAAAGACAATTAATATAATAAATAATAATGACCGCTTGCGATATATATATATATAAAATATATTTTTAAGTTGACAACTGAATATTCGTTTGTGGCAAATAAAACTCGCAAAATAAAGTGTAGTTGGCAAATTTTTCAGTTGCGGTAAAAGAAAATTTCAAATGAGGTGGTGATGACACTGCAAACTTTTTTGGTGACTTTATAAACATATGTGTTGTTACTTTTCAGGACAACTTACAACTTCCTGACTTGCATCATGGTTTCTGCAATAAATTTTAATAAAAATATAAAATATAAGTACCAATTAATATTACGAAATACCCTGATGAAGTTGTATAATAGTAATATACCAAATTATATACACCTGGCTGTAGTTTGAAAAATTTAACATTTTATATTTTAATTCAGCTTTTTTCTACGAAAGCGCTGTCTGTCGTTTATCAAAGGTCATAATTTAGGAGAGCTCCCATAAATTTTAAAAATCTAGGGGCTAAATCGGTGAGTCCATGTAAAAACACCCACTTTTCTGACATAACTATTTTTGAAAAATTTTAAACTCTCTGGATTGATAGTTCTCCTGCGACGTATTATATTTACATAGCTACCTACTTTTCTTTTTATTTTTATTTTTTTTTAATGATATACACTGTAAGAAATTTCAAAATTTCTAAAAAAATACGATTAGTGCATGAATTCCAACAACTGCAACTTCAAAACCGTAAATCATAGAAAAGTACTTTTTTGGAACTCTTTTCATGAAATTTTTTTAAATATTTTAAGCCTGAAGTTTTGTGCAACATTTTTCATGGTATTCGCAGTCAATTTTTCACCTTTTGAACATAGTGTCGTTATAATACATAAATTCATGGTTATTTCTCAATTCGTTTCTGAGTTATACTCTCAAATAGTCTTTTAAACACTACCACAGTAACAACAGTGACACCTACCGGGTAAAACTTTAAACCTAAACCATATAAATTTCATCAAAATCAGTCCAGCCGTTTATGAGGAGTTCAGTGACAAAGCCATGTACAGAAGAATTTTATATATAAAGATATGGAATTGTCGGTATAAAAGTAAGAAATCTTTTGTAGGCATATTTTTAGAAATTCGTTAAAAATAGCAATCTCTGGAATCCCAAGTTAAACTTTTGTGCAAGTCTTAAGAATTTATGTATTATAACGACACTATTTTCAAAAGGTGAAAAATTTACTGTAATTTACTGAAGTGATAATAATTTACTGAAAAATGTTACTCAAAACTTCAGGCTAAAATAATTTTAAAAAATTTCGTAAAAAGAGCCCCAAAAAAGTGCACCACAATAAAGACTCATTCAATTTTTTTAAGATTTATCTCAAATTCTTTTCTGTACGACTTACGGTGTATTTTTTAAGATATTTTGAAATTTTTTACAGTGTATAACTTAAAAAGGAAATTGTTTTCGCAAAAACAAAAAAATACAGTTTAAGTTATTTTCACTAGCACTACACACCTACAAAGTTTAAAAAAAAAATCTGAATCACAAAGATCAGATTTAGCTCAAAAATAGTCGAATTGATATGGAATCATCGAAATTAAGGAAGGAACTAAATTAAGAGGGACTTGAAAATCTTAAAAATTAAGAGACACTATCCCGCTAACTTAATCTATCACAGTTTACCTCTGGATTTTAAGTGGTCCCATCCTCTAATAAATTAAGCCATGCTTATTAACCTATTTTTTCGTAAATAAATCATCTTCAGTTTATAATTAAGAACAGATTAAGTACTAAATTCATAAAAGAATCTCCATTGGTTCCGATTTACAATAAAACAGAACTTAAAATCGTCTGCCGGACAAATTAACTCGCCCATTACTAACTGTTGTTTTTGTTTTTTCTGATTGATCGCTTGCAATAATTTTAAACATTCGCTCAACGCTCCATCGATCTTCATTTATTCCAGCGAGTGACATAATTTGTCATTCCATGTATGGAGAGCATGCAAAATTTTAGCTGACAACTAAATCCCAACAACAAACAGTACTGCTAACATTTACTTATTTACCACGTTGATGTCTTATCTATCTATGGCAGGCAGTTTTCAAATGTTTTTCTCAACGTTGTTCTCAGCACGCAATACTTAACAGCTTTGCTTTAAGCCACGATCAGTGTCACGATTTATCATGCGTTGATCGGTAGAGAAACTGGAAATTATTGCAACAAATAAAGTGTAGTGTGCTTGTTGTAGTAGTTGTTGGTGCTGTTCTTTAAAAATGTCGTTTGCTTGCTGCCTATTAAAGCAAACATTCGTGGCACCAATCCACCTAGCAATTTGTTAAGTTGTCGCCAGACCAAGGCTTGACAATTAATATTTTTTAATTAATTTTGAGCGATTTATTTCTATATCTTTTAAAAAAAATTATATTGGCAATTGGGTTAAATCAGAATTTTATTAAAACTGAATTGACAGAAGTATGAAGTCAAAAACCAATTTACTGCAGAGAACTTAGACATCAAAAAACAACTTAAACTCTTATCGTCTCATTCTTAGAATTTAATTTTAAACTCTTTTACTGATGAAGCAGAGAACATAAACAACAAGAGATTTGAGCTAACGTTTGAGGTAAGTAAGTGGACATTTATGAGGGACAATTTTAACTCTAAAAATCTAAGATAACTTTATTATCATTAAACAAAATGAACCGGTCATATTTTTATACACAAAGGTTTCAAATAAAATTGAAATTCAAAATGTTGCCAAAAATGATGATTATAACTAGCACATCTTGTAGCGACTTAACGCTTTGACGACCACTGTGACACCGGTGACCCTTTTACTTTCGAATTTTTTCTGAAAAAAATATGCAATAGATTTATTTTTTAAAAGGGTATCATTCAAAAGGGAGTGAATGTGGCTTTCAGAAAGTACTTAATGTCAAAAAGGGTAAATTCATCCCTTTGCCTACCAGACCACCACAAAATCGAAGATTTTTACTTTTCCCCGCCTTCTTCTTGCTACAGGTATAACATTTTTGAAGAAGTTACGGGCAACCTTCTACTTTCTAACAAAAAATAATAAAAAAAGTTCGAAGTCGAAGTGGACTGACGATCCACGCAACCACCAAATCTGACGGGACTTCAAAGTCCTAATGGTAGAACCCGTACAGATCCAGAAGCATCTTCCCAGAAACCCACATTGATATACCCAATTTAATAACAGAGCACAAAATAGAGTGGGCGATTAAATCTTTCAAGCCGTATAAATCGGCTGGACCCGATGGTATCACCCCCGCTATGCTTCAGCACGCTCTACCGGCTATCTCAACCTGGCTTTTAAAAATTTTTAATAGTTGCCTAAGGCTGGGTTATGTGCCCGTAAATTGGAGAGAGGTGAAAGTAGTCTTCATAAACAAAGCTGGGAAAGCTACTCACTCCACCGCAAAAGATTATAGACCCATTAGTCTTTCTTCTTTCTTACTGAAAACATTAGAGAGAATTCTGGAACAACACATAAGATCGCTGCTTAATGACCGAAACTTGTGTAGCAAACAACACGCCTACCTTAAAGGTAAGTCGGTGGAAACAGCGCTACACGAGGTAGTCTCGGTAATTGAGAGAAACCTCCACTTCAAAGATTACACCCTAGCTGCAGATTCAATAAGGGCAGCTCTTGAAAATCTACAAGTGGAAGAAAAGATAACCAAGTGGATTGTTGAAATGCTGAAAAGCAGAATCATCAACACACAAATCGGAAACAGTAAAGCAAGGAAAACAACTTCAAGAGGAACACCTCAAGGGGGAGTCATATCTCCCTTGCTTTGGATCCTAGTTGTAAACGAACTGCTGACTACTCTCAGCGAAAAAGGCTTTAAAGTGACAGCATATGCTGACGATGTCGTACTGCTGGTGGGAGGGAAGCATCTCTCAACCATCAGCAACATGATAGAAACAGCACTTAAAGAAACTGTCGCGTGGGCAGTACCAAACGGACTAGGGGTCAATCCCGATAAAACCGAACTGGTGCTATTCACAAAAAGAAACAAGATTGAGAATTTCTGCCTCCCAAAAATAAATGGCAGAACCCTGCAGCTATCCAATAAAGCAAAATATCTCGGAGTAATCCTTGATTCAAAGCTCACTTGGAAAAGCAACACTGTTGAAAGAATAAAGAAAGCAACCAGTGCCTTCTATGCCTGCAAGAAAACCTTCGGTACCAATTGGGGGATGAAACCCAATGTCATCCATTGGATGTACACGGCTATCGTCAGACCCATACTAACCTACGGCTCGATTGTATGGTGGAAGGCCACTGAGAAGACAAGCTACCTCAACTCTCTCTCTAGAGTACAGAGACTGGCCTGTCTAGGAATAACAGGTGAACAACGATCAACGCCTCAGGCAGGCCTGGAGGTCATATTGAACCTTCTCCCCCTGGACGAGTACATGAAATCCACTGCAACCAAAGCGGCGTTTCGACTTAAGCAGGCTAAGCTTTGGAGGCACTGGACGCATGGACATGCCTCTATACTCACAAACTATAGTCCTGAGGATCTCGCCACCACCTCGGATTACATCAACCCGAAAATAGAGTTTCGGCAGAACATGTCATTCTCCTTTCCAAAAAGATAAAAATGGGATTCGAACCACCCTTTCAGTGAACACGACATCCAGATCTTCACTGATGGATCCAAAATGGAGAATGGTACGGGGGCCGGAGTCTACTGCAGTGCACTACAATTATCCTTGTCATACAGACTACCAGATTACTGTAGTGTCTTTCAAGCAGAAATTTTTGCGATCGAAAAAGCGGCTACGACAATCCTAACAAAGAACATAAATCCATCAAGGATAACAATCTTTGTGAACAGTCAAGCTGCGATAAAAGCACTCCGCAGCGAAACAACCAATTCGAAATCTGTACTGAGCTGCCGACAAGCTCTCATCAGAATGAGTCCTCCCCTCAAGATTAATATCTGCTGGGTCTCCGGTCACCGTGACATAGAGGGAAACGAAATAGCGGACAGATTGGCAAGAGAGGGCTCAGAACTGGAAAGAAGTTCTGCGATCGGGTCGATTATGGCTCCAATCGGAGAATTTAAGAAGAGAATAAATGACAAAGCCAGAAATAACACAAACAACTCCTGGTCAAACAGGGACGACTGTGTTATCTCTCGCCACCTATGGCCTAAACTCTGCAAAAAAAGGACCCAATCCCTACTTTCAATGAGTAAAAATGAAACTCGCATCCTAGTGGGAGTTCTCACGGGGCACTGTTGTATAGGCACAATGGCCTCGAGACTGGGAATTCCGCAACCAGACTTCTGCAGAAGCTGTGGAGATGTCGAGGAAACAGAAACAAACATCTGCTTTGCGAGTGTCCCAACCTCCAACAACGCCGACTTCGCCACATGGGAAGCAGAGTGTACGGAGAACTGCAGGAGCTCGTGGATGTACCACTGATGGATCTTTTCAGATTTATACGGAGCACCGGTTGGTTCAACCAACCTCGCTCCAGTGACTAGCAAGACTAAGTTGTTTTTGAGATATTAGGACCACAGATATAGGGAACCACAATGGACCAATAGGCCCCCGTGTAGGCAACGTAAAGTTGCCCCTCCCTTTTAACCTAACATAACCTAATGGTTGTCAACGGTAAAAGTCGATGACTTATTGTTGAAGAGTTCATTTATTTGAAATAAAATAAATTGAAATTTCATTTTTTGTGATAAATTTCGAGCATTGGCAAGGCAAAACGGTTTTTTACAAAAGGTATAAATAGCATGGGGCGATGGTCTTGGCGTTGTTTGGAGAAGAAAAGGCACTTCTTACATCTCGTTTCACTTCAGGCCCGCCTTGAGCCTTGCGTGTTTAGCTAAATCAATGGCAGTAGGCTGGACCTTTTGACATGATCACCGGTAGCGTTAATGCCTATGAAGGAGTAGCAATGATCCGAAAAATAATTTGTTAGCACGGGTATAGTCCTTGTCCTGACAGAAACATGAACACAAATCCATTCACAAAATAGCATGTCTTTAGAGAGCTTTAAACGGATGTTTTAAAATGGGTGGCAGTACTAACTGCAAAACTGTGGGATTGCTTGAGCAGTACACGGTGAGCCACTAGAAGAGTCTGACAGCCTAGTTTTAGTGAGCGATGTGTGTATATGGTAGAGTTATATAACTCGGAGCAAAATGCGAAGTTTTATAAGTGCGTAAGCGTGAGTAAGAATCAGAGCTAATATAAATTAAAGTGACTGAAGGCGTAAGCTAGAAGTATAATGTGAAGATTAACGGCATGAAGACTCACCTTAGTCCTTCCCTAAGGTGGTCTCAGATTGTTAGGTGGGTTACGGGCGTGATGAGTTCCACTGCTGCCAAAAGTGGTCTCAGAGCACTCAAGTTGAATTTGGGCACAAAGATAATCTCGATTCAATTTAAGAGGTTATCGGGATGATGAAGGTATTTCGTAGTACTGTGGTTGCCAAAGCAGTGATACGAAATTGGTGATGCTGGACCGCCTGTTGGACATCATTTGGTGGCTCAAGGTTGATCTTGGTGTGTAGTAAGTGTTAAATAATAATACAGTCATGCGTGATACGCTATATGTCAATGTGTGTGAGTGCTATGCCGGGGCAAATCCTTTAGCCCAGGAGACTATCAAAGGGCTGGCCCTTCGGGGAGTTTCGTGCTGGCTGTGGTAGCACAATGTCGCGTGCAGGTCTGTGGTGATCGGCGTGGAGTTGAGCTTGTTTACAACCGGGTGACAATGTCCCATATTGTCAAAGATTTTAGATCTGTCTCGATTTCTACCAATAAATGTGGAAGGTGATAACACTAGCCTTCCATGATTGGTGCTATGGTCTCTTTAAGGTATGCAATCATACAGGATATTTATTAAATTAAATATGCTTAAGTGTGGTGGTGGAACCGTTATTGAGACTATAAAATAGAGCGTTGGTCGCGTCTGGGTTCAAGGAGGTGGGTTCGGTGGATTGTCGGAAGAATGCTAATGAAACGTAGCTGGGTTAGCGTCCGGAAGATCATCTGATTGCATGGATGTTAATTACCGTACGTTGCTAAATTGGCGTTCCTGAATATTAATCCGCTAGATCTCATCTCCTTGAACCCATAGACTCCTTGTGCCAAGGGGCACCGTAGAATTGAGCTGACAAGGCAGGTGTCTACGTTAAACATTGAGCAGAATTTATCTCGTTTCACTTTTGCAGAAATAATGGCTGGACAGAGTACCGACCTCCACAAGTTTGAATCGCTAAGGTCACTCTCTTAAATCCCTTGCGGTTTATCCCTTGCGGTTGGTGAACGAATCGATAATTTGAGTAGCCAGTTACGCGCGGACTTCCAATGCAGATATAGAAAAGTCTACGTATGACTAATATTACATTCTCCATGACAATTGGTTCAGGAAATATTCATTCCTATAATAGGTCAAAATTTCTTTAAAAATCCCAAAAAAAAAAAAAAATCTAATATCTGGTCCTCTTTATTGGTTATGGAGTAATGTTTGACAGTGAAAGATCAAATTTGTTTGGAAAATTTAACCTATTTTTTTGGGAATATCTCCTAAACCAAAAGTCCTAGAGAGGTCGAAGAGAGTTTCCAATCACCATTGGAAAGGTTTTTATTTTATTTTTCATGTAAATTTTTAACTAGTTTGGGAATATCACTGAACCACTAGTCATATAAAGGTCAAAGTACCACCATTGGAAAGGTTTTTTTTTAGCCTTTTATTTGTACATTTTAAAAAAAGAAACCACGAGTTCTCATAAAATAAATAAAAATTTGACCTTTTTTACAGTTTTAATGTTGACGTCCACTGGGACACATAGTCCCGTGATTTTTTAGACCATTGTAGGTCAAAAAATTGTTTTTTGCCACACTCTTGTTTGATATTTGGGGTCGCTAAACATGAATCCGGTGTCGGATTCGTGAATTTCCCAGCGGATCAGGAGTGGTCGTCAAAGAGTTAAATAAGCTTCTTAACTTTTCACTTCTAACTCTTAACTATTAACCCTCAACTCTTAACTCTGAACTCTTAACTTTTAACTATTAACTCTTAACTTTTAGCTCTTAACTCTTAACTCTTAACTCTTAACTATTAACTCTTAACTCTTAACTCTTAACTCTGAACTCTTAACTCTAAACTCTTAACTCTTCACTCTTAACTCTTAACTCTTGACTCTTGACTCTTAACTCTTAATTCTTAATTCTTAATTCTTAACTCTAAACTCTTTACTTTATACTTTTAACTCGTAGTTCTCAACCCTTTGTTCTTAATTGTTGACTCTTGCATTATATTTTTTACTCTTTTCTCTTATCTCTAAAGACTTTTGTCTTCTTTGAATTCTTGCCATAATTTTTCTGGTTTTTTAATTTATTTTGCTTTAAGCATATTTAAGTCATTTTAAGCATCTAAGTTTACATAATTTTTATGTCCTCCTGTCAATTTCTAAAACTTTATATCAAGCATTAATTGTCTCAAAAATGTCAAATAAAATGTCCTACACAAATTATTGATAGACACAAACCCAATGAAAATAAGTTGAAAAACTTTTTAATGAGCTGTCGCCGAAGACATTTCCATGACCTAAAAACTGTCACATTAGCGCCATCAAAATAAGTGCTACCTTTTTGCACAAGTCAAAGCAATAATCGAAGGAAGCAAGAAAAAACTGCCCGCTAGGCTGTGACAGGTTAACTTGCTGTTTCAACAGAATTGAGAAAAGGCAAACAACAAACAAGGGATATGCAAACAAACCCTCGAAAACAAGCCCAAAACAGGTAGCAGCTCAACACAGAGAAGTTAACAGCCGAAACTGACCCTCATGAAGTTATGACGGAAAAGTAAGAATTTTTCCAAAAATAAAATAAATATAAAATAATCGCTTCAAATGATGGTCGGACAACATTCTTCAGGCGCTGGTTCTTCTCTTTTATGTTTGGTTTTAATCTCTTGCTGTGCAGTTTTATGGCGCAAGCAGATTGTTGGTTGCTATTATATTTGTTGCCAAAGTCAGCTATCGATGTTTTTGACATGTCCTTCAAATTAAAGTGTACCCAAAGTGGAAAATGTATTTTTTTTTTGTTTTTTTTTTAAATAACTAAATAAATCATTGCGACTGCTGTGCGTTCGCATGCCTTATAAGGATAAGGATACTCGTATAGCAAGAAAAACAACAGAAGCAAGACGCACAAAAACAAACTGCTTATCAAGATTTTTAATTGGCGTTTCGGCAGCATCAACAACAACAAACAACTTGCTAAACAATCTAATTGACTTTATTTTATTATTGTTATTATTATCGTTGTTGTTGGTGTTGTTGTGTTTTCTTTTATTATTATTATAGCCTCGCATACATCCTTGACTGCCACAGCCAACACAAACTCCGCCACTTCAACCCATGTTTAATCCTCATGCCATTCATGACTTTATCTCCAAAGTTTGACTTATCAGCTGTTAGTGTGCCTAAAGGCGACAGCCAGCTTTCTACTTACATGCCTTACAGGATAATATACAAATGGTTTATATACATATATTTTATTTACGCATTTTGGCTCGAATTTTTTTGTTCTTCCTTATCTTGTTATACTAATTGTATCCTGTTGTAAAATTCTCCAAACCAATCGTAGTCTTTTTGCAACTAATGGCTTTTCTTGGGCTGATTGCGAGCGATTCGTTTACATCCTTAAATGAGCTTTATTAGTAAAAATGCTTATCTCGTTCGGCATTAATGTTGTTTTGTAATTCCACCACTTCTCTATAGAAAACAATCTTAGGATATATTTGCCTGCCAACCAACGCTGAATTTCTGAATTGTGTAAACCCTAGAATAATTGCTGGCAAATCCTTTTTCAATCCCTCCATTAAATTTGCCAATTTTCGGCTAAAGATTAACATATGCTCTACTGTGCGCCATGTTCTTCTAACATCTCGGTGTGTGTTTACAAAGACGCACACAAATAAACTTTTACACATACATATACATATATACGAAGTATAAGCAAAGGATTAATTTTGCATTTCAACCTCGTATTGCTTTTTCCATCGTCTCTCTGGTAATATATTTGTTTGTTTGCCAAATCCTTAGATCCTGCCCCCAAAGATAACATAATCTAATGAATAGTGCATATAATGAAAAAGGACATAAATAAGAGACAATTAAAGTGATACAATCGACACACAGTAACTGCCAAGGCTGCTTAATGTTTGATTCGGTCTTAAATTCTTAAATTATGTTAAGCATATGAATCCCCCGAAATTACTTTAGCGTAATTCGACGGCATATAAATTGTTTCTTAATTAGAAAAAAAAAAACACATCGAAGAAGTAGTGTTTAAACTCAAATACAAAAAGACAATTTTTCGCTCAAGTGCACCACTTAAGCTTCATTGAAAGAGTGGTTCTTTTCTCAGTCAATTCCGACGCGACTTGTTTATTTCTCTTCGATTTTAAGGAAGTTGTAGAAGACAAGTTGTAGTTTCGTGTACGGTTCGTTATGGGATATATTGTGCATATCCTTATTATTTTTCTAGGCTTAGAAATTCTATCAATTTAAGGGCTGTTTCTGTATAATTTGGAGGAGCTTACTCGTATGATCAATCAAAATGGGAGTCTTAACGAGTTTTGATGGACATTTGAATCAAAAATGCTAACTATGGAAATGTTTGTTTCTCTTCTCATATTTTGATGACATTTCAGTCAGATTTTGACATTTCAGTGCTATTTTTTTTTATATGATATGTGTGAAAACTCATTAGGTCATTGCTTGTATTTTTTTTTTTTTTTTTTTTTTAGTTTTGAACCAAGGATTTCAGGTGGAATACCTATTCAGTCAATTTTGCTTTGGTTCGAAATGGGGTGATAGATTAGTGGGACTTTTCCATCTGGGTAATACTGTCCCAAACCTTCCCTTAAAGGGACACCTCACCTTAATTACAACCCGAGTTGCGAGAAAAGGAATTCTGCATGCCATTAGATGACATGCTTCCCAAAAGTCGCTTTAACAAAAACTTCATCGTAGTTATCCCCCCCAGTTCCAACTGGGAACACGAGAAACTAAGCCCGTCCGAAAACGACCTCGTGTGGTACACGGATGGCTCAAAAATGGAGAAAGGCACGGGAGCAGGGGTTTTTGGAGAACACTCCAATGAGAGCCACTTCTTCAGTGCAGGTCTATTTACCACAATCTTTCAAGCGGAAATCCTTGCCATTAACAGATGTATCAGACTGAACTGTCCGAACAATGTTAGGGGCAAATCAATTTTCGTCTTTTCTGATAGTCAAGCTGCCCTTAAAGCTCTGACATCACCCATTATAAAATCCAAGCTAGTGTTGGAGACTGTCAACGTCCTCAACGACCTGGCTGCGCAAAACAACAAAGTAACTCTACAGTGGATTCCTGCCCAATGTGGTTTTGACGGGAATGAAAGAGCAGACTTCCTAGCCAAACAGGGAGCAGCATCACCACTCATAGGACCGGAACCGTTCTGTGGGGTTGGTAAGAATCTCTTTAAGCAACACGTCAAAACAACCTCATTCCACGCATCTCAAGACATCTGGAAGAACTGCTTAGGACAGATGTGCACTAAGGAAATATTTCCAGAACTTTCTCCCAAGAATTCGAAATTTCTTATCAACTTAGGGAAGAAAGACCTAAATATGATGACCGGAATTATAACTGGACACTGTAAACTAAAGAAACACCTACAAAAATTGAATCTCGCTACTGATTTATTATGTAGATTATGCCTTGAGGATGAAGAAACCTCCAGACATATTCTCACTGAATGTCCAGCTCTTCTCCATATAAGAAAGAGAATCCTAAATAGCGAAATAATCTCACAAGGACACCTTGCGATCCTCAACCTGGAAAACATACTATGTTTTCTGAAAAAAACTAAAGCAAACGAACTGCTTTAAGCAAAGAAAAGGTATGCCACAATAGGCATCACAGACGCCGCAGTGCCAGAGCTGAATTAGCTCGCCGCAAACATATCTATCTATCTATCTAGTGGGAAGGAAAGGTCAATAAAGTGAAACGAGTGTAGATATTTCTTCTGTTTTGTTCTAAGCGTGATGGAAAGCCAAAGAAGCGTGTGAATTTGAATCAAAGGCCTTTACCTCAGTCAATTCAAGTTATAAGGCAATCTCATCCACAAACTTCTCTACCATCAACTACAAATTCAAGTCGTCTATATTGATGAATTTTCAACTTCAGTTGATTAGAAATAAGGATAGAAAATCGCAAATGCGAAAGGTTTAAAGCAAAGAACCATGGCCAGGCCGGGAATCGAACCCGGAACCTCTAGGTTAGACAAATTTTTGGCTTATTATAACCGGATAAATATCCCATAAAACCATTAGCTTTACCAAGGAACTCCACTTTTGACAAACTTTTCACAAAGTAATCTTCTGCTTCATTGAAATTCAACACAATGTTCTCATGGTCTTGGACCAGTACAATTCAAATTTGAGGATGAAATATAGTGGTCTGATAATCTACAGTTAGTTCGAAATATCTTCCGCAGAAGTATTTGTAAAGCGATTGACAACAAATGCTATGGACAAGCCCTTCTTTTTACATTTAGAATGTTTAACTGACTGTTCAAAGTTTTAGATGCAAACGCAAGCAGCTTTTCTGTTCTTTCCGGATATTTATGGGAGGTTACTGCACCAAGCCTGTACATAAGTAACTTACTTACTTGCTTATCTGGCGCTTACAACCGTAGGTCGGTTTTGGCCTTGTATAAGAAATTGCGCCAGCCATTACTGTTTTACGCTTGCTGGCGCCAGTTGGAAACACCAAGCGTGGTCAGGTTATCCATCACTTGATCCTTTCAACGAAGATGTGTGCGTCCTCTTCTGCGTTGACCACCACCGGGCACCGAATCGAATATTTTTTTCGCTGAAGCGTCGTTTTCCATTCGCTCAACATGACCTAGCCAGCGGAGCCGCTCGGTTTTAATGCGCCTAACTATGTTGATGTCAGCGTACAGCTCATACAGCTCGGGGTTAATCGAATTCGGTACTCGCCATTGATGCAGATTGGACCGAAGATTTTACGAAGGACCTTTCTCTGGAAGGCTCCCAAAGTCTTTTCATCGGAACTGCTCAACGTCCAGGTTTGTGCTGCATATAATAGGACGGGCATGATAAGTGGCTTATAGAGCGTGAGTTTTGTTCGTCGAGAGAGCGCTCTGCTTCTCAATTGCCTCTTCACCCAAAGTAACACCTGTTGGCAAGGTGTTTCATCTCTTTGTTTTATCTCAATACTGACCTCGTTGAAAGAGTAAATGCTGGATCCCAGGTAGACGAAGTCCTTAACAACCTCGAAGGAGATGTTGTCAACAGTGACGTGGTTTCCAAGACGCTTGGACTGTTTATTTGTTGACACTAGGTATTTCGTCATATCTGCGTTCACTACAAGATCCATTCGACTCGACTCTTTCGCTAATCTGGAGAATATTATGGCCAAAAATATCGATATCATCAGCATACGCCAGCAGCATAATACTTTTGTAGAATATAGTGCCACTGCGACTCAAATCAGCAGCTCGGATGATCTTCTCCATCATTAAGTTGAAAAAGTCGCACGACAAGGAATCACCTTGTCTGAAACCTCGTTTGGTATCGAATGGAGGAGTGAGGTCCTTTCCGATTTTAAATGTGCTGCTGGTGTTGCTCAGTGTCATTCTGCAAAGGCGGATGAGCTTTGCAGGAATACCAAATGCAGACATGGTGGAATATAAATGATTTTTATTGGACTGTCGAAGGCGGCTTTGTAATCGACAAAAAGATGGTGTGTGTCGAGTTGTTTTTCTAGGGTCTTCTCCAAGATTTGTCGTAGCGTAAATATCTGGTCTATGGTGGATTTTCCAGGTCTGAAGCCACACTAATAAGGTTCAATCAGCTGGTTTACGATGGGCTTCAGTCTTTCACATAGTACGCTCGACAGGACCTTATATGCGATATTAAGAAGGCTTATCCCACGGTAGTTGGCGCAAATTGTGGGATCGCCTTTCTTGTGGATTAGACAGAGCACATTGAATTTCCAATCGTTTCAAATGCATTCTTCCGACAATATTCTGCAAAGAAGCTCATGAATTCATTTTAATAGAGCTTCGCCTAAATGCTTGAAGAGCTCAGCAGGTAAGACATCGGCTGCTGCGGCTTTGTTGTTTTTTAGCCGAGCCATAGCTCTCAATATTTCATTATTGTTGGGCAGCCGAACTTCAACGATGTCGTCCACAATTCGCATTTCCGGGATATCATCTCTATCGGCGGGATTGTTGCCAGCGTCGCCATTCAGAAGCCTAGAGAAGTGTTCCCCAGATCGTACACTATTCAAAGCTAACAAAAATAAGCAATCACCGATGAATATTATTCACAGCGGTTGGACAGATTTGACAGTGATTTGAAGCAAAAACAACCGTATTTGGTGAAGTATAAAGTGTTCTTCCACCATGGCAATGTACTTGCGCACAAGTCTGTAGTCGCCATCGCAAAAATCCATGCATTTGTCCAGAAACTGCTACCCAATCCACTATATTGCCCGGATTTTGCCCCTTGCGACTATTTCCTACCTTCAAACCTAAAAAATTGTCTCGACGGTAACAGATTTGGGTTGAAAAATTATTTTCAGTGTTTTATTTTATACATCAATCTATCTATTCTATATATATAAAAATAAGTTGAATTGTGTATGAAATTAATGTTCTCTGTAATGCGTGAACCGATTTTGTTTCTGGAAATTTCCCATGAAAGGTGGCTTCAAAACGAAGGTTTTTATGTATAAACGGTCTTTGTATGTGTATTGGTTCATGAATAATAGGCATTTTAGTGAACTTATGCAACAATACAGGTGTGAACAAATACAGGTGCGCACATATGGTGTATATGGGGAAATATTTGCAAGGGAAATTGGAAATAAATGGAATATTGTAATATTGCGCGAAAAATATAGGCATAGTTAAAATACTCCATGCCCCTTTATTTTCAATACCCCCTTTTACTGCCCACAAATCCATAAAAATGCTATATTTAAGACGGTTTTGGTCGTATTAGACTAAAATTTGGTAAATAAGTTCGTATGGTTACTGTCCGCAACTATACTAAAACCCACTAAAGCCCACTTTTTAGAAATCATTATTATTCCTGAGTTGTACATGTTTTGATAGTGAAACTTGATATGTATGTAGATGCTATTTGCCCAAGAGGCAGTTACTATATATTTGAGCGAACATTAGACAAGGGGGAATTTGGCCACACAGGCCATGTTATCGAATTGCTTTGGAACTAAGTGTCATTATTAGAAGGTCTTTCAACTGAAAAACTAGCACGGGCATTCGAAAACGGGGCGTGGCTCCACCCCAAATACAGACAGCCAAATTTACGATACAGAATAGCTATAGAACTAAAAGTCACAGAATATTGAAACTCAGAATGTAGATACCATTTGGTGATGTCCTTCTACTAGAAAAGGTGACATGCATTGGACAAGGGGGTGTGTCTCCACCCATACAAGCCAAATTTATGACACAGAAAAGCTATGGAAGTAAAAGACAAAGAACATAGAAGTAAGAATGAAGTTACTACTTGGTAATATCCTGCTACTGGGAAATGAAAAATACAAAAAATTTACAAAAGAGAACGCTGCTATAGACTCCAAAACTACTGTGCCGATTGAGCTCAAATTTGCACAGTAACTATGGGGTCATTCATAAATTACTTTACCAATTTAGTAGAAAGAGAGATTTACTAAAATGTACTACGATAAGTAACGAATGGGGGGAGGGGGTCTCAGATATATGTAGTAATGTGACCAAAAATAAAAAACTCGAAAAAAATTTAAATTAATACAACCCAACATTTCAAACTATTTTCATCCTTACATCTTCATATTTGACCGTCTAAATTGACTGTTAACTATTGGCAAGTGTAGTAAGGGCATAATTTTTCTTTGCTTGCTTTTCGACAGTTATTTTTTTCCATTTTCGAATATTTTTTTATCAACAAATTGTTTTATTTCATATACTACGTTACTTTATGGTGGGTGGAAGGGGAGTGTTTTTGAAATGCACTACGAAGAGTACCGGTGGGGGATAAAAAAAAATTGAAAATCGGTCACGTAATTTATGAACGACCCCTATGTTTCGGGTACGAGATGGTTTAGAACAGGAGTGCTCAAAACTTTCTTATGGAATTGCAAACACTAATACATATAAAATCCTACAACCTTTCGTAAACGAAAGCATACTATGTTAGACAACAACAAAATCTACGTAGAAGATCTCTGTCACCAAAATGTACCAACAAAGCATACATTGTTGCTTGCACTTCGGTATAAGCAACGAAAAAAGATCAAAAACAAAAAAGACAAATTTGTTTGTGTATTTTGTATTGCTTAGTGCAAAGTGCTGTGTGTGTATATTAGAAAACACAGCCTATGCCTAAGTGCTTCTACAAAAACAAATGTGCACCAAGTGCATAGGGCTTGGGCACCCCTGGTTTAGAATAATAACGCTGAAGGCATTGCAACATTTTCCGGTACTAGATCTAGATAAGGTGCAGCAAAGGGCACCGGGAAAAAGCTAGTATCGTATATAAGACCTCATCTCACTTTAAGGCAAACATGCCCACGTAGTGGCCCGTATGGCCCGCATGGCCCTTCATACAAATGCATTTTTTTCTATCTTAATTTTGCCTTTGGGATGAGCCAAAATCAAAGAACGCCTGCAAAAAACAACAACACAAACCGCACACGTTCGGTGTTCAGCACATTTCCAGCGAACTTTACAATAACAAATGCATGCAAAGCCAAAATAAAAAGACGCACACTCGATGATTTCGATGCTAAGCTGATTGTCTCGTTACTTGTCTGTCGAGTAATTTTTCATGACATCTGATTTTATTGCATTGAAATTGTTTTTTTGTTTTGTTTGATTTTTTGTCAAAAGCAACGATGAGCAACATTTTGTGTTTCTTTTTTGTTTTTTTTAAGCATTGGCCCGCGCTATACATTTCTTGGGCCCCACTGCTTTAAGGGATTTACAAAAAAACATGTCTATTGCTCTAAGAAAGCTAATTTCTTAATGTTTTAATTGAAAAGATTCTGACCCTAGTGGACTATAGCAATAAAACCTTACATTAGTTATTGGTTAAATATGTTTAACACGCAAATTTCCTGCGAAAACTCCCATTATATTTATGCTGAAAAAACCTACGTGCCATATAGTTTTATATTTCCCCTCATTCTCTATGCGACGAATATTTCCATAGTCAACAAAACAATCATCAACTTGGAGGACTTCTTTTTAATTAACAATGGATTATAATAAATACATGAAATTTTAGTACTACACCCAAACGGGGGATATAATATACCTCTTATAGCCCATATCAAAGAGATAGAAAACTAATTAAAAGTCTGTATTGACAAAAGATAGCAATAAAAGAATTGTTACTTCATTTCGTAATCATAACTATAAAGTTGCTAAGCATGTTGAAGACAAACAAATAACTTCGAATAACTATAAAACAACAAAACTTGAGCTAATCGAATGAGCTGAGCACACAAGCCCACACACACATACACACACACAAAGAGCTAAGTACATACTTATTTATGCCAGTTAGAATATACAAAGGATACAAAGGATATGCTGTAGTTGGTTTATGAGACTGAATTTAATGGGAAACCAATGAAATGAAACCAAATGCGAGTAAAAATTTTTTTCAACGCCACTGGCAGTTTATAAAGATAAATAAATATCGACGAAGAGGCAGACGAAAGTGACTAAATAAGTCGAATTATGGACGGATGGGTTGTTGGGTTTGTTTGTATATGTGTGAGTGGGTTGTTAGGGCTTGAGCGGCAGATACCTGCTGTTGCTGCATTAAATAAATTACAACTTGTAATAAAAATCAAATAAATACAGAAAACGACGCTGTAGATTAAAGATGATAGAGGTTGGGGGGCACAAAGGGGCGGGTACGGGCAAATTTGTGGGTGGATGTAGTCTGTCCCGAAGCAGACACAGATAATTCAACCCTCGTTAATTTGCAATAAAATCCGATTATAACCACAAAAATGCGCTACATTAACCCGCTAAATCCTAAGGTAGCTTGAAGCGAGATCAGGTAAGAGTCAAAGGAAGCTATATAGAATGGCAAAGGCAAGAAAAAGAAGAAGACTTTGTGTCGTCGGCTGCTGGCAGTATCTTTGGCGAGCGTTGATGGGATAGAGATAGGGTTGGTCTGTCAGTGGGTGGTGCATAAAACATTTATTAGCTCTAAATCTTTTTATTACGTCAAGCTTTACCTTTGAATACTAATTTACGAAGGTAAATAATACCTAGCTACTTTGCGTAGTTGTTGTGCCTTTTCAATCGAGAAAGCAATAGCAAAAGAGAGAGAGCGAAAAAAATTAGTCTGACGGGAAGAAGCAGTGGGAACAAATAAACAAATAAAGCTTAAGTAATAGAAACATTAACTAATGGTGTAAATTTACGACATAGATTTCTATTTTTGTGCCTTGGCTTGGCTTGTGCTGTGCTAGAGAAAAATAAGTGTGGCCACCTTAATGCACACACTAACACACTTAACGCTTTAGAGTTGAATGGTGTCCTTGAGCGCAGGGTGTATCGTCATATCATACATGTTTATGTTGGTAAAATTGTGAAAACGAGGGGGGGGGGAGGGGAGTGGGGTAAAGAGCAGAGGTGTCGCGATAAGCAGCACAAACACAATAGCAACTACACACAATACAATACACAAGCACAATAAAATGCCCTTCAATAGAAATGAACTCTTTCGGTAATTACCTCGGAAAATCCCTTTATAAGCACATATTTTGTGGTTATTTCTTTTTATTTGCATACTCGCTTCGGCAAGTGGTTTGTTGTATAGTTGGGGTTTTTTTTTTTGTTTTTTTTTTTTTTTGGTGGACGTGATTCTGTTTTGGGCGAGTTCAGCGTAGGTTGCGCGCTTTTATCGCATAAGCCATTATTTGCCATAAGTTTCCTTTGAAAAGGTTGCTTTGTGCATTGTCCTTGATCTGCTCGTTGTTGTTGTTGTTTTTGTTCAAATTGTTGTTATTGTTGTTTTGCATAAATTATTATTGCCCGATATTTAGCCCCTTTTTGCCTTTATTAAACATTGTTATTGTATTATTTTCTGACATGTTGTTTAGTTGTGTATGTGTTGCTGTGTATGTGTATGTGTATGTGTGTGTGTGTGTTTTTTTTGTCATTGGGATACTTCTTGCGGGTGTATGTTCAAAGAATAGATATCCTGTAGGCATCCTTTCCAACAATATCGATAGCATGAACACACAAAATCGGATTTTTTTTTTTTTTTTTTTTTTTGTTATATTGAGCTCAATTCAAAAACCTCTTCATAATCTAAAGTAGTTTCATGATAAACTAGCAGCATACCCGGCCTTGTTCGAATAGAATTAATACCAAAAAAGAAAAAATTAATTTTTAAATAAAAGTTTCTTCTGAGTTAAATGGATACTTTCTTCTTTTCACATAATTGGATAGATTAATATAAGTTTTGCTTCAAAATATGATTTATTTAAGCATATGTACCAGGTCTTGGACAGTCTGCTTAACTTAGTAATATTATCATAATTTTGTTATGTGAATAAAAAATCAATTTAAATTTTTTTTTTTATCAAAATTGGTCTGACAAGGAATTCTTCTATAGCTAATCGGCTGGCAAATCGTTTTATAGTATGTGGTTCAATACTGCGATGGTGGCGGCCTCGGTAGTCGAGTAGGTAGCATGCTTGACTGCCACCCCAGAGGTCCCGGATTCGAGTACCGGCCAGGCCGCGGTCCTTTGCTTTAATCTTTCGTATTTGCAATTTTCTATTCTCATTTCTAATAAACTGAAATTAAAAACTCATCAATATTTACGACTTGAAGTTGTAGTTGGTGGTAGAAAAGTTTGTGGATGACATTGCTTGACTTGAATTGACTGAGGTAAAGGTATAAAACTTGTCTCAGATTCAAATTCACTTGTTTCTATGGCCTTCCATTAAGCTTAGAACATCCTATAGAAGTGACGGCCGAACAGAAAAATTAATTCAATTGAAAAGACTTTCTGTGTCTTATGGGAATTGAGCCAGAGTTCTATGTGTTATGAGCCACGCAGTCTACTCACTGCGCCGCGGCCACCGAGCATACACTTAAGAAAATAGAGATAAAATAGATAAGAAAATACACTATGCCACAAAGGCTTTTATTGATTAGATTGCACCCAAAGATAAAACATCCTTACGGCAAAGACAAAGATTGTTAAATTCCCATGAAAAATATACTTTATATCAAAGACTTAAATTCTTGTGACAAAGATGTACGTCTTTAAAAAAGTCGATTTCTTTAATACTATCTTCGTATGTCCGCCTTTTTTTCTATTACTCACCCCTTCTCCACTCTCCTTCCCACCCCCTCCCCCTTCCCCTTGACCCTTAACCCATACGATTTAATCTTGTGCTAATTACAACTTATACATATTAATACATCAATTGCCTTATATACTACATATTGCCCACAAAGTAACTGCGAACAATAAGCGTGTGTATTTTTATGAAAAATAGGATTTTCTAGAAAAAATTCTTTAAAGTTATAGACTTTGTCTTTGAAACAACGATGCTTAGCTTCAAGAAAACAAAGAAAATTTGTTGATTTTGCGTACTTTTTTCTTTGTTAACAAATTCTTGTTAACAAAGAATAAAATCATTATAGTAAATAACTTATCTTTACGGCAAATATTTTTTGATTGATTTAGCTTCACAGAACTTCAGTCTTTTGTTTCAAAGATGCAGCAGTTGCTTAGTTAAAGACTAAATCATTAGTGCAACGATCTTTTCTTTGTAGCAAAGATATTTTGGTTACAATCTTTTAACAACTTTTTTTCTTTGATTTTAAGGCGTTCAATTTTCTCAGTGTATGAAAAAAATTTATATGAAATCGGATCGGATTTATTTTTTATGAAATCATAACATATTGAAGAATTATGAGCAAATATCAGACAGTCTGATTTCCATCTGAAAATCGTAACAAATCCGATATTTGGAAGACCATATGGCAACACTGCTTTATGGATCATATGGTAACACTTCTGGTAACCAATTAGCATAAAAAACAAAGAAACAAAAAACAAAAAGTGGAATTTCAAAATATATTCCTATATTATGTATAGGGTCTGGCTGGACCCCAGCGTTACGCTTATGACTAGAATTTTAATTTTTAAAAAACAGGGTTCACCCTGCATTTTTGAAAAATAGTTTTTTTATAAAGTTATTTAGAAAATGTTTCTCTAGGATTTCGTGAAATATGAAATCGATACGAAAAGTAAAAGTATTAAAAAATTGGAATAAAACCTAAAAGAGTCTGGCCAGACCCCAATATTTATTTCAGGGTTAAAGAGTTTTTATTTCTTCCTTTTTAGAGAATATTTATGTCAAAGTATTTTCGAGGAAAATTTCAAACATGAAACTTTGTTCATAAACAATTTGTTTTATTAATTCCTGAAAGTTTGTTGGGTATTTTCCATTTCTGACTTTTTACAGTTTTTATTAAAGCTCCACGCCCTTTCTCGAATTCCGCCCACTTTATTTACCGTACTTTATAATGATTCTACCTAGCCCTGTGCCAAATTTCAGTTCCCAAGTATCAATATTAACCGTAATATAGTACTTTCCTTAAAGTGCCATACCCTGTGTACAATCCCGCCCACTTTTGTAATGATTCTACCTACCCACCTACCTGCATACTAAAAATTAGTACCCTAGTGTCAATATTAACTGAGATATAGTATTTTTATAATATTGCCACACTTCTTTGTTAAATAACGCCCACTTTTTTGGACGTAATTTGTAGTACCTGTACCTACCCATGTAATAAATTTCAGTACCCTAATGGCAATATTATTCGATATACAGAGTTTTTCTAATATTGCCACACGCCATTGGCGAATAATGCCCACTTTCTTAACTGTAATTTTAACGTAGAATACGTTATACGGTAAGGTAGGGGTGTAGATCTGGAGCACAAAATTTTGAGAAAATGTTTGTCACTTTCATTATAAGTTTTTAATACTTTATGCATGCATTGAAGAAAATTCAAGTATGGTCGTAACATATTTAATATGTCTTCTTTGTAATTTTGATTTGTATTTAAATAATCATATTGCTACATATAATTTTTTTGATTCTATAAGTAAATCAAAATTTAACTCCTTCAAATTTTGTTTTAATTTTCTTATGCTTTGTATTTTATGTATTATAACATCATGTGTAAGAGCAGTACGATTATCTGTGTGTTCATCACAGAACCAGTGTGAGAAAGAGAAGAAGTATAATGACCAAGTATGGGCAAATGCAAACTGAAAATGCAAAAAGAGCGAACGATGTGTACATACACAACATTGATAAGCGAAGCAGAGAAACAAAATTGTGCTTACCCAGTTGGCCACGTCTTTAAGACATCCTCAATGTCTTAATGACTAACGTATTCTACGTCTGACCTATGCGCCCGTGTTATCTAACACAGGCTTGAACTTTTTTATAACTCTGCCTTCCCATGTATTTTTACTGTAAATTTCAGTATCCTAGTGTCAATATTAACTGAAATAGAGTGGTTTTCTAATAGTGACACACCCCTTTGTCGAATATCGCTCACTTTTTTAAAAAAGGACCTTCGAGTTAATGGTATCTATCCGTTGACAAAAAAATAGGAAAATCGGGCAAGTGCTTTAGGAGTTATCGATGTACATACCTTTAAAAAAAAAAAAAAGATTAGCCAACGAACTTGAGAACCTGCTCCTATTTTAAGTCGGTTTAAAATAGCTGACCCGGCAGACGTTATTTTGTCCAAACTGAATATTTTATGTAGCTACTTTTTGTACAATAGATGACGATGTCGCTATAAAAAAAGCTGAAGGATTTCGAAAATATCATTTGTGTGTAAAATGACGTAAAAGATAAGAATTCGTGTAGAAAGAAAAACAAAAAAAAAAATAAAAATTGTTCAGTTGTTCAAAAATTCCTTTTCAAGATTAGTTTTCATAGATTGATCTTATTATGCGGAACGACTTTGGTATTCGAGACACCAGCTTGTGTGACTCTTTAAATTACAGTTTTTTTTCTTCAGATGCTGAATATACTGTTTTTTTTTCTGCTAGTCCAGACTGTGTGAGAATTAAATATGATGACTTCAGATTCGTAATAAGCACCAAAAATTATACTCAAACGTTTGAATTTTCAAATACTTTAAAAGTCAATGCACTGTTTATTTTTTATAACTCTTAACAGGTATAATTAAAAACATCGCTTAAATTGAAGATGCAAGCATGTATTTGTTTGTGTGTGTGTGTGTGCCATAAATTACTGCATTCGACTAAACTTTTCACTTTAAGGGTTGTTGGCTCGTAGCTTTTGCTGTGGTTTTTTGGAGCGGAGGCAGTAACATTCCTGCAGTTGAATGTATAAAAAACTCAACATAAATTATTTTAACAATTTGGAGGTTAACTGAGCGGTCTGTTTCATGGTGGTTTTTTTTTTTTTTTTTTGTTTTTGGAAGGAGTAGATGAAGTTTGGCCTTTTTGGCAAGCAAATTGGAAAAAAAACAAAGTATATCCAAACAATAAAACAAAATGCCATACCAACAACAACAAAACAACCATACCAACAAAACCAGAAAACAATAAAGTTGGAAGACAGCATAATTACCATGCAGCATGATAATTACAGCAATTAATTGTGGCCAATTAAAGTATGCTTAGCCACAAGAAAATAAATTACATAAAGGTAGGGATGGATAATCTAGAGCTTTATTTTATGGGTTTTCTTTAAGGGTTCATGATTATCATTCTAATAATTTTAGATTTGGACAATTGGCAGCTTTTGGAAAACATACTAGTTTACTGTTGTCAGACAGAACACTAGTTCTGTTACTCTTATTGTCACTGTCAAATATTTAAAGTTATTTGTTTAAGGGAGTATTCTAGTCAAGTGAGAAAAATTTTAGGCATTTTTTAAAATTCAATAAAAAAAAAGCAAAACATTTTTACTAACCATTTTTTTTATCATGTTTATTAATATTTCAATAATATGTACATAAAAAAATTAAAAAATATACTAAAAATTGAAAAAATTACGTGATGGCAGAGTGGGGGGAGGAGGGTAGGAAAAAAATTGTGCCTCTATTTTGACACGATTACTGAAAAAAGATAGTTACTGAAAAAAAAAATTTTTATTTATTAAGAATGTCGCTATATCCCAAACCAGGGAAAGAAAAATATTTTTTATCGCGAAATGGCGACTGTTAATAATTCTAATTTTAAAAAATCCTTTTAAGGAGATATTTTTGAATGTTTAAACTATTAAAACATTTTTCGATTTTTTCAAATTTCTAGACCAGAATACCCCCTTAATATTTGATGGACATTTAAATGTTATTCATTAATTGGAATAGAATATTTTGGGAGATGTTCAATAGACATCGCAATATTATCAATATATAATTTTGTTTGCGGCTTCAAAACTCGAGTAGGTATAGAGTTTAACTTTCACCCCACTGATCTGAGTCAAATTCCGGGTCGAGTCCTGACCACGTTATGGTCCTGTGCTTAAAACCTTTCCGTTTTTCTTTTCATATTTCTTTTCAAGAACTAAAATTGACTGAGTAAAACTTCTCTCTGACTTTAATTGACATGTTTCTACGGCTTTCCACCATATTGAGAACATCCTACATATAATATAACTTAAACATTACAAATTGTATTTTTCCTTAAGGAAAAAATCAGTTTTTTGCTTTTCCTGAAAACCTCGATTTTTTTTTTTTTTTTTTGTTTTGACTTACGTCAGACGTTCAGTCAGAGACCAGTCTATATTTCACTTATGAAAAGAAAAACCTAAGTTGATTTATTATCCGTTAAAAGCGCACCACTAGATATCTTGACGTGACACTATTTTTTCTAACTTGTACTTCTTATACCCCCACGTTTAAAAAACGTAAAAGGGGTATATTAATTTTGTCACTCCGTTTGTAAAGCCCATAAGGAGGCGTGGTAGGTATAGTAAAGTGTATATATTCTCAAACAGCATCACCAACCGAGTCGATTTAGCCATGTCCGTCTGTCTGTCTGTGATCCCGATTACAGACGTAATTTTCAAGCTATCATTACGAAATTCTATGTTTAAGCTTACATCTAAAAGATAAAGGTCAAGTTCGAAAATGAGCCAAATCGGATAAAAACCATGTCTACCTCCCATACAAAGTGACTTTATCATAACGGTAAAATGTCTTAGAATTCCACAAAAATTAATATATGGAATTGAAATTTAGACCTGTCACTTTTTACATGAAAATTGACGTATACTCTCTATAATAAATTAAATGAAATCGAGTAAAAACCACACCTACCCCCCATACAAAGTGACTTTATCAAAAAACAATAGCAAATATTGTATTTTCCGTTAAAACATGACGATAACGTTTTTTTAAATATATTATTGACTGCTTAAGACTTTGAATGTACTTTGGTTCAGCCGTGGGAGTATTTTAAGTAGGGACAAGTCGAAGATCATTTCTTAATAGTTTTATTTTTGTTTATATTTATATATACACTCTAATTTCTTTTTGTATTCTTTTTTATTTATATTTATGTTATTATTTATATTTCTATTGTTATTATTATTCTATTTTTACTTTTAGTTTTAGTTTAGTATTAATTTTATTTTTATTTTGTTTTTATTTCGATAATTATTTTTATTTCGTATTAGATTATTGATGATCAATTATTTTATTCATATATTAGTTATTATTTTATGAAATGAATATTAAATTTTTTTGCTCTTTCACATACATATATAGTATTTATAGTATTTTTAATTTTGCTTTGTTTTTGTTTTTATTCTTATATATTTTTTAATTTTTATTTTTATCGTTTTTATATTTTTTTTTTGTTTTGTTTGTTGTGTATGTTTTTTATTTTTATTCTTATTTGCAATTTTCTTTATTATATCATTTTAAGTTTTTTTTTATTCTATTAATTCAGTAATTTATTTTTTAATCCAAATAAAAGTACAAATAATGAACGTTTTGAACTTTCACACAAAAAGATATCTTTTATATATAAAAAGCAATATTTTAGACCGAACATCAAATTTTCGGTTTTCTTTTTCTATTGGCTTGGTTTCAAATATGTAATAGCTATAAAGGGTGGGACATCTAGTGATTTATTTTTAAATCATAGGTTATTTTTGACACTGACAGCTGTTTCCCACTGTCAGTTTTGACGAGGCGCATTTTCATCTCGGCGGCTACGTTAACAGACGAAATTGTCGCATCTGGAGCTCGGAAAACCCGCACATTATTGCTCACAAGCCGATGCATTCACAGAGAGTGACAGTTTGGTGCTGATTGTGAAGTGGTGGCCTCATTGGACCATGTTTCTTTGAAAATGAGGTTGGGAACAACTTTTCCCAAAAGTTCCCACAAATCGTGTTATAAGCCGTCTTGGCGATGTCAATTGGCCGTCCCGGAGCTGCGATTTGACCCCTTTGGATTTTTGTTTTTTTTTTTTGTGAGGAACCGTGAAGGTTCGATGTTATGCAAACAATCCGGAAAGGATTCAGGCACTTGAGGCCAATATAAGCCCGATCCAAGCTATAGCCCGAAACCATCAACAAGTCCGTAGAAAATTGGATTGGCAGAATGCGTTACTGCGAAGCCATGGAATACATGGAAAAAAATTTAAATTTGTTTATTTTATTGCATTTTAAAAAAAAAAGAGTTGGCTGTGTCATGGACACACCCGTTGGTTTTAACGTGACGGTGTTTCTTTATAGTCCTATTTCGTGTTCAAATTCTCCTTTTAATCCATGACCAAATTCTTGACTTAATCAAATATACCGAATCCCTTTCCCAGTTTGGAAAGGTGTGTTTTAGGTGTGTCTTTATTTTTGTCCTAATCAATATCCTAATTCATGTCATAGTCCTTTTGCAGCTTCATAGTCCGGTTTCATTGTGTTATTTTGTTGCTTGTGAGCAGTGTTGGTTGCCACGAAAAATTTTAATTCGATACAACGTTTTTTTGTGGTTGTAGCATTTTTGCTGCATTATGGGGTTGCCACCCTGAAATCATGACGATCAGAATTTTTTTTTTTTTATTTCAGTTGTGAGGCGTAGTAATACTTCTATGCTGTCGTAAAGCAAAATTTACCGTAGCACGTCTCCTGAGTCAGTAATAATTCCATGCAACGATATTACATTTCTGCTACATAAGCTGTTATCTTCACGACCTGATGACGTCAGAATTTTAATTTTTATCTTTTCGTAAGGCCAAGTATAAATCCTTCATTTTCCTTTTTAAACATTTATCATTGCTTATATACACACTGAGTAAAAATTCCATGCAACGCCGCTGCATTAATGTTGCATTTCCGATCTTTGAGCGGCTCTCTCTTTGTCCTCATTACGTCAGAAATTTTTTGCCTAATTTTGTTGTGAGGACTTCGAACAGACCTTTATTGATGTATCATATTTTTAATCTTAGCACTTATACTCAGCGAGTAATAATTTCATGTAACAAATTTTCAGCTGCGTTGCTTAAGCAGCTCCCACCGCGTCCCGATGACGTTTTGAATTTTTGTTTTGTTTTTATAATGAAGTTAAAGAATCAACCTTTACGGTCGTGCGAATTTTTAATCATAGCTCTTATACTCAGCGAGTAACAATCTAATGCAACGCCGATTTGAAAAAATGCTTTTTTTTTTTATCTATTCTGGAAGAGCACGCCCATAAAAATGTTAAGAAAAATGATTGGTTGTGTGTTTATCACATAAAAAAACAACAAAATCTTTCACAACATAAAAAAAAATGGTCTCCACGCCATCTTAGGTGTACCATCAGTTAAACTAACTGAACCCTAAAATGAAAGTGTGGAAAAAAAAGGGAGGAGCTAAACAGCAAAAATAACAACAACTTCAATATGCTCTGATAGAGGTAAACCGCTGTGATCAAATTTCGTAGATGCACATGAATTAAGGCTATGCCTAAAAGTATGATACGATCTAGTCTAACCTTGGTACAGTTTGCATCAAAAGTAGAAAAGTACTCAGTTACAAACATTCAAGCGTTCTCTGCCAAAAATAAATTCCGAGTAACTTTCTCGGCATATTGGCAGTATAAGTAGAACCTAAGTAGCATGAGTGGATCACAGTGTAAACTCATACAAAGGCTACTGATGAGTTGGTGTAGCGGCCAATAAAACAGACTGTATAGTCAAGCTGTGTAATTTGCTCCATACAGAGCCGTTGTTGTTGTTGTTGGTTGTTGCCTTCTTTGTTCTTTATGTTGTCTTGTTGTCAACATGCTTGGCCTAGAGATCAAAAAATTTGTTTTCAAAATGCTTTTTTTTCAACTTTTTTGGAAACCTGCGCGGTAAAACGTAACTCCGTCATGTCAAAAAAAAAAAAAAAAAAAATTTGTATTTGGCCCAACCTGTATATGAACGAGATAATGTTGCAATTAAAATCTTAATACTAAAATTAATTTAAATTTGAAGAAATTCACTTGATATTTGTATTTCTCAAGCCTTCAATAACGTTGGTGTGTAGAAAAAGACGCTTTTTCGAATCCTCACCCATGCAGACAGAAATAAATTTTCCACCACAACTTCACTGACCTTCTTCACAAGCTTCTTATTCTAAGTTAAAGAAAAGCCTTGAAATAAAATTAGTTACCTGCTTTTATGTATTTTTTTTTTTTTTTTTTGTTTTTTTGTTCAAGAGACAATTTTAATTAACATAGAATTAATAACGTTGAAGCAGGTTGGTCGTCAAGACGACAGACAGATAGGTCGATAACTAGCCAGGCTATTGCCAGTGTGAAGGGAGTCAAAATGATAGACATAGGTAAGCATATTTTTAAAATAGGTCAAAATAAAAGATTTTCGTATCTATGCAGGTAAATCCTGCGCTTGAGTGAATTTACTTGCTGCCGCACTTACTTATAATGTGGCGTCCTGCCATAATCCTTGACGAATTGTGACTTAGTTACGCTATTCCACGGCTTGTGAGTAGCACGTGTTTTCTGTAATTCCATATTTTTTCTTCGACTCTTTTCTTCGCAGTGTTAGTGGCGCTTAAAATTTTACTATCTGCAGTGTTTTATTTTTTTTCTTTTAACAGTCTTTAAACCTAAATCGCAGTCGTTGAAACTAAAACCTGCCACACAGCGTGGATAATTGTTTATTTGTTTGACATTCACCCACCAGTGTGTCAAATGGCATGAAATGTTTGTAGAAGAAAGTAAGAGGAATATAGAGAGACGAGTAAGGCACGCGACAGGACATTTTCTCAGAAGGTATTTTCTTCAATAAGTGTGCAACGTTTATAAATCCAATTTACTCGCATGGCAATTTGCACACACTAACACACACATATACACAAACACAACATGCACCGTTGTGTGTTGCCTTGCAAGGAAGCAGCTCTGTCTCTAGCTATCGCATATCCTGAGCAAGTCAAAATTACCTGTCATTCCATCAACTTTGAATTGTTAATGATTGTCGAGGCTTGGCTTTTAGTAGCTAAGCTAACTACTAGCTAACACTCACATAAACATACAAACAAACTACTTATACTGCTGCACAAAATACATCTATTACATCACTGCATTTTGTTTTTGTTTTTGTTTTTTTTTCTTTCTTTACTTTCTGCATACCTTGCCACTTCCGCAGTACGCACTGTTGATTGCAATAACAATTTTCATGGTTCATAAAAGTTTAAGCCAGGCCAACAACGTGAAAAAATTATTCTTTTACATGTGTGGGTGGGTGCATGATGTGTATGGGGGTGTGCAAACATTTATATTTTTACAATCTGTGTATATTTATTTTTAATATTATCGCCTTCGAGGTCCTTTCCAACAACTTCAATTTGTTTCGCTCTGTTGACACTTTTGATGTGTATTGTCGCTATCGACGGTGCTTGTAGTGATGAAATTGGATAATAATTTTAATTTATTCCTTTTTTTTTATTTTCTTCGCTATAGAAAAGCAATTAGAGTTCAATTAGGCGAAACTCATTTTAAAATTGGCACTAAATCTCTAACGATAGATCGTTTTCATAAAATGTTGACGATATAAAGTTGTTCCCAGTAGAAGATAAAATTTAGAAATATTTTTTTTTATTTTTTAATTAAAATAAAAATGCTGAGATTAAGCAAGATATAAAAACTGTAGGAAGCCAGTCTTGTATAGTTTAGTGCACAATATAAAAAGTTATTTTTAGGTCACCCTTTACCTTGGCGACCCAAAATTTAATGCTTCGCTAAAAATTAAATGGCACAAAAATTAGAAAAGATATCGTTAAACGGATTTTTTTATTTAAAGGATAATATGTTAAACTTTGTTAAAAAATTATTTTTGTTGTCTTATTCATGTCAAAATAGATCAAGAAAAACAAGGTTTACCACTGGTTTTTATCAAAAAATATTGGTGCATAATCTGAAAATAAAAAGCAAGACGGAAATATGTTAAGAACTAATGCCGTTATAATCGGTACTACAATTAAGAGGGTCGTTTCAAAAATAACGGAACTGTAGCATTCAAATATCAAAATTTAAAAAAGGAATTTTTAAAACTTAAGATAGGTTCAGTTCCGGTGTTTTTGGAGGTAACCTCTTAATTCCAGTACCAACTAGAATTACTGACTGGTGTTGAAAGTATGAGGTGCAAAAATTATTCTAATAGGACAATTTTTTGATAAGTTTTTATCACAACCAATGACAAAATTCGGTTTCGACATTTAAAGTCATGGTCATTTTTGACACAATAAAATATAATAACCATTGGTTTAAGTGTCTTTTCCGATGCATTTGGGTTTTGACTATCATGAAAAAAGTCATCAAAATCGGATGATTGGTTTTAGAGAAATTAGAGGTAAGAAGGTGGTTTTCAAAAATGGTCCTACTGCATATCTATTTGAAAAAAAAAAACAGCTAAACCAACATTTCATTACTGCTTTGCTTGTAAAAATACATAATCAATAAACATATGAAAAGAGGTAAATCACCAAATATGTGCACAGAAAAAAAAGAGTAGAACTTTTACCTAAAAATGTAGTCAATTCAGCTAAAGTAATCCGGTGATTTTCAGTCAACGAATTTGATTAGGTGTGCTACCAATTTCTAAATGTTAATTATATGCAATTATATTGGGTAGTTTAACTGCGAGAGTAGCTAAAAAAACCTAAATATTTAGGTGTACCTTCAACCATAAAATAGATAAGACACATAATTTATTAGAAGAATTAGCTAATTTTTTTTAAACTATGACCACTTCAGATTAGGCAAGCCACCTACTAAGTGTAGAAAAATCATCTAATTATTTAGATAGCATTCCCACTTAAGAGTGGGAATGCCGTGCAAAAAATATGCAATTAATATGTTTTTTGTTTTGCAATTTCTATTTTGAAGTGAAACTTTCCTTAGGTGACTTTACTTCATTTCGTCACATGATAGAGAAGAAAGATTTGTTTTATATTAGATAGAATGAGAGAGATATATACATTGTATAAATGACTGAAAAATTTCTTTGCCACCGCTGAGATTCGAACCTGTGATCTCAAGATTTCAACAACCAACGCCTTATCTATTGAGCTAAATTTCCAATTCAGGAATTTACGCTACATACCAATTAATCAAATTGCTGTAGATGCCCATAATTTCAGAGTTGTGGACCTCATATTTTTATATACATTTTGTTCAGAAATTATCAAACAGCGCAACAGCACAGCGGTAAAGCGTTTGACTATAACGCAAGCGGCCCGAGTTCAATTCTCGCGTTAGACTTTACTTTTTGTAAAATTTTCTCACTTTGTTTTTATTTATGTTTTTTATAGGAGAGCGCTGTGCTCCTATAAAATTCAAATACGGGGAAAAAACAAGTTGTAAGGAAAGTTGAATTAACTAATTGTAATTAGGTGAATTACCTAATGCATGATTGTTAAATTAACTGTGTAAGTAGAAAAGTTGTTGAAAAGATTAGGTGAAATAGAAACTTTCACATTAGCTAAACTAGTTTAGGTAATAAAACAATTCTTTTATTTTCTGTGTGCTATGATGTAATTTTTGCCTACACAAAAATATTTCCCAAAAAAAAAAAAAAACAAACTATTTATTGGATTTGCTAGAAATTTTCACAGTATGTTCCCAATACCATGCTAGTTCGTATATTAATGATAAAAAAAATAGCAAAAAAAAATTTGTTTCGAATGTAATAGATTTGTTATTCTTTATTAACTACAAGAAAACATCTCCTGTCAAAAACAGCTTTTTGTGCAAATGCATCTGCAGCCGATGAAGTTGTTGTTTTTTTCACTTCTACGTTTTCAACATTGTTTGTGTTTTCAATGGCATATTGTGAACGCTCTCTTTTTTAGTAAATTTTTTGACAGGAGATGTTTTCCCAAGCAACTGTCAATGCTACCTTGTATTAATATACCATGTGTATGTATATGTATTTGTTTGTTTGTTTTGTTGTGTTGTGCTTGCTGAGAACAAAAAGCGTATAGTAGAGAGCAACATGAAGTTTATTGAGGCTCTCGCAGCACAAACGCATGAAAAGCTAACGATCAAGCAATGCATGGCATTCTGGATGATTTTTTTAAAAACTTAACACTTTAATTAAAGATACTTATTATTGAAATTTCGTAAAGAAAATACCCAATGATCCTTTTGTAGCACAAATGTGATATTTTAAAATTTATTTCATAAAAATCGGACCAGTACTTTTGGAGTTTTGCGGCAACAAAAAATTTTCACTTTTATTTTATATAATAGTATAGTAGTATATAGATATCGATTATCGCCTTTGGCTGAAATTCGACCATTTAAAAAAAAATTTTTTTTTTGTATTTTTATTGAAAATATATTTTTTTCACTCTTGTACTAGCAGAAAATCACAAAATAGTAACTCCATTCTATCCATGTTCCAAATGTATCCATGTTCTTCATTTTTACTTTCAAAATTATTCGATATCAAAAATTTGGCATATATATGCGGAGCCACACCTCTTTGCCCAATGCCCGTCCAAGTACCCTACCACCCATATTATACTTTCTAGTAGAAGGATATCAAGGATACCAAGTGGGAACTACATACATATTGAGTTTCATTGTTATACGGCATTTACTTCCAAGGCTATTCGATAAATTAACTTTGAAATGAATGGGTTGTGCCACAACCCCTTGTCTAGTGCTCGTTAAATTTTTCCAGTCGAAAAACACGACTTAATAGGAAGTTCCTACCGAGTTTCAGTGATTTGTGACTTATAGTTCGAAAGTTATACCAAAAATTTGGACTGCTTAAAAGTGCCACGCCCCTCTTTCAACGCCCATAAAATGTAACTATTAAAATAGTACTTGTGATTTGAGGTCGAATACGGATTTCCGAGGTTATGTGACCTATAACTATAAAGCTATTCGATATCGTAAATTTGGGTTTACTCTCCCATTAAAAAAAATTATCAAATCGGTTGAGAAATACGGGAGAAAATGAATTCGCGCAATGTTATGGCATCAACTGTAAAAAATAGTATAAACTATAAATAGAAAAATAGAGAATAAGAAGTAAATTATGCAGGTAAATGACAACCGGTTCAAGACGTTCTTGAGAAAATACCGAGTTGTCACTTCACGCTACATAATATCATCATACATCGCACTCACCATCGCACACACAAATCATATTTGCCAAACATCCAGCTATATTACCCTTGCAACATTAACTAAATGAGAACTATAAGAAACCTGCAACTGCAAGAAATAATCTGCAGGAACAGAGTGCGATGCTGTTGCTGCTTGTCGGAATATGTGTGTACGTGTGCGATGCTGTTGCTGCTTGCTTGTATGGAATATGTGTGTGGTATAAATAAAATTTAAATACGAGAAAAAAACGAGTTATAAGGAAAACATTTGATTTATCCACGTAAATATTTAAATAAAATTTATACTCAGACGTGGATAATGCTAATATGCGTTATTTCCCTTCGTGTATTTATATACAGAACATATCGTAAATACTCGTGTGTTTCATAGAATTTTGTAGAAATATCAGACTATTAGATATGGCTCAAAATATTATGATCTAAAAGCATTTATACAAATTATTAAGAAGTAGTACTCGTATGGAAATTTTTATCTTTGGGTTGAGAGTTTTGCTGTTTTGATGACGTTTGCGTTGAACACTGTAATTGACTCTTCCTGCGGTTCGAAAATAGATTCAGAGGACACTTCACTACACCTAGACCAAAAGCAATCACCTAAGTCGGCTTGGGTAAAGAAAATTGTATGGAAATTAGAAACTTAAGGTTATTCACCAAAGTAATATATTGTTTAATACATTGCTTTGAAAGCACATACCGTGTATCGAAACCCTGCCAATTAAAAAATTTTTGATTCACTCAAGACAAGTATATAACATTTTAACCAATAGTGTAGGTAAACCACCGAAGACTTTGACACTTTATCAAAATAGTATGAGTAAAATTTATCGCTGAATACTCCCGGTTTATTATAGTTCTCGTTTAGTTTTTGTTATGAAAATTATATAACCTAGATATTATGCCAAGGTGCAATGCTTCGTGAGTGCATTTTCTTAGCATTTAATTGGATATATTTATAAGCGATCTAAATGCATAATTTTTTTTACTTTGTAAATCTATGATGTAAACTTTGTAAATGTATTTTTATTTACATTAAATAAAACAGGTTTTACTTGATAAAAATGAAAATTTAATTTCATTTAATTTTTTTATTTAGAAGTTTCATGTAAGAGCTTGGGTAATTTTACTAAACAGCAATATACAAAATTTTACCTAAGTATAAATTGGAAATTTTTTACAAAAATATACAGTAATTTACCTAAGTAGTTGTATATTTTATACTTTTCACTGTATATTTATTTATCTATTTAACTTTAATAGTTCAACAAAGTTTTTTGTTGATAACTTGAACACTATGTTCGGCAGAATAAGCAAGCACGCTCACATAAATTGTCGAAGCTAATGTGTAAATTACAAAATACTTCGCTAATTTATCATCCAAATCAATCATCCAAACCATTCAAATAAAACTTAGGTATTTTGACCAAAAAGTTAGGAGGCTGAAAACTGCCAAAGCCATTGTATAAATTATACTAGGTTTTTTATTAATTTTACATAAGTTTTTTTTTTGGTGTAATAAGTGTGACAGAAAAAGTGTCCACTCAACTTCGAGGACCGAGGGAGCAGCTCTCCTCCTTTTTCTAACAACAAAAGATCAATGATGAGTCCGCCTAAAGCAGCCTATGCAAGGCTATTTTGGCGTTCAGCTCTGAAAGAATATTTTCGACACAGTTGCTTGCGAAGATCTCGCAGAAGAGCTGTTTTAGGCTACTTTCTGCCATGATGATACCCATGGCACCTATGAAACTCATTAAAAGGTGAAAGCCCCCAAGTCTGACGACCACGTTGATAAAGTCAGGAACATAGGCAACAACATCTCGAGCTTTTTGATTTGAAGCAAAAACGACCGCATTTGGCGAAGAAAAAACTGGTCTTCCACCATGACAAGGCACTGACGAATATCTCTGTAGTCTCAATGACAAAAATCTATAAATTGGACACGAACTGCTATCCCATACACAATAATCTCCAGATTTAGCCCCTTGCAACTGTTTCCTATTTTCAAACCTGAAAGAATAGATCGGTGGTAAGAGATTTGGGTCGAATAAAGAGGTCATCACTGAAACAAACGCCTATTTCGAGGACCTTGATAAAACCTATCATTTGGAAGGAATAAAAAATAGAAAAAACCGTTTAATTCAAAAAGCCACTGACTTATCAAATATTTCAATCAGATATTAAACCAGATTTTTTTTTTAAGCTTTGTGCCAAGGATTTCAGGTAGAATACCTATTCAGTCAAGTCTGGCTTGGTTCGAAATGAGGTGATAGATTAGTGGGAAGGAAAGGTCAATCAAGTGAAACACGTGTACGATGTTCTAAGCGTGGTGGAAAGCCAAAATTGCACAAAAGTAACCACCATACATTCACCAAGAGTACTCATAAAAATAGGAAGCAATAGTTAAAATGCATCTTAAAACACAACAGCAATTATCTTGTGTGTAAATAAATGGATTGCCATAAAAAATGGTCTGCTTCTAATAAAATGTTAAAAAAAAACTTGTCTGCTCAGTTCAGCTTTAATTTTTTAGTACACTCCATAAATAAGTAGACAACGCATTCAATTACCACACAACAGATCCCGCTGATCTGTTAGATAAATTTTTTAACAGATTATCAAAAAAAAAAAAAAAAGATAATCGAACTAACGTGTTACAGTCCATTATCGTTCGTTGATCTTGCAGTGAATCTGTTTTTGCTGGCGAATCTGTTAAAAATTCTTGCATGAAAAGCGAAAATGTTCAAAAATAAATTCGAAGCAGACTTAATACAGTCTACAAATCTAATCAAAATATTTTTATCTTTTTCAGCAAAATCTGTTGAGCTTGGGATTGCCTGCTGTTACAGCGATTACATCAGCAATGAGAAGAGCAACAGGGATTTAATTTTATCAACGACTTGTATCATCAGCAACAGCAGCTCTAGCAGCTCCAGCAGCAATAGTTAAAAAACAAGCCGTCATAAGAACTACAGAAGCTAGTTATCCGTTTACAATTGGAACTCAATAGCAGCTTAGTGGATGCTTCAGGCCTTTCCTATAACATTTCCTATAGCTGCTGTTAAAGAACAAGTAAGAATTTCTGGATCAGTGTGGTAAGGCGCATAAAATTGTTTCCTGAATTTTATTTTTTAAGTTGGCGAACTGCAAGGAAGTTTTTAGTCATAACTATTCAGAAATTGAAGGTGTGCGTGCGTAAATTTATAAACAACATTTATAACATTTATAATAAACCTAAGAATTTATAAGAAGTTCGTTAAAAATTATGGAAAGGATTATCCATTTCGGATTTTGCAAAGTCCCGGTTGACACACGTCAATAGTTGACGGTCAACTTTTTCATATTCCCTTTTAAACTTGACGCTTCAGTTTACACTCGTGTGTATCATATACTGCCGTTTCATTTCATCTCATATTCGGTGTGCTATTCGGAAACTTTTCACTCGTGGTAGGAGAGAATTTCCTGAGTTGAATACAATTTCTGTCTGTTGAAATAAAATTGTAATTTTTGCTGTGCCAAAAGGACGATGGAATTTTGACAAGTAGAAATTTTGACATTTTAGATTTTGGTAGTGCATTAGCACAAGAATTTAATTTATTTTCGGAAATTGTTAATATAAATTGAAAATTAGCAATTCTGGTTGCTACGAACTCAAGTGTTTTTTTTCCATTTTTGCTTGTCTCAAAAATTCCCTTTCCGATTGTCAAAATTTATACTAGCTCGTGGGGCTACATGAATTTTAGACAATCATATTCACCTCACAAGTGTCAAATATTCTCTTTCAGACTGTCAAAATTTCATCATCCGAGTGAAAAGTTTCCGAATAGCACACGGCCATAGAAATGAAACGAAACGACGCCAATGATGCGCAAAACGAATAGAAAAAGTAGCGGGAGAACGAACGAACACAAAGAGAATTGCCCAAGAATTGACGGTACGGTCAATTTCTTTCTTCCCTTTTGTTACGATTCCCGCACTACCGAACACAAGACTTGATCGTCAACTATTGACTTGTGTTAACCGGGACAAAGTGCAGTCCTGAGATCCAAACTGGTTTTTGTGTAGATAAAGGTTTGCGATTCAACAATTTAGAACATTTTACCACCAAAAAATGAGTTCAAATTGTTAAATTGTTCCACAAAAATGATGATTCCGCCGTGGCCACATATTGCGGTTTTACGAGAAGATTATGAGCGAATAATTTCCAACATAGTGAAGAAATTTGAAGAAAATGGATCGGTCACAGATATTGTAAGGCGTATGTACCATTGGTATATAAGCTCCACCAAAAATATCGTTGTTCGAGAAAGTGTGGCTGGAGACCCAAATTTGTCAACTCCACGGAGCGATCAGCAACTAGGATTGTCTTGCGGCATATTATATCTTATGGCATATTCTGCTTTTGGATTTACATTTTCATCGATACATACAAAGTTAAACTCACACAAGAACTGAAGTCTGCTGACCATGGACAGCGCAGAATATATGCCGATCGGGTACTGGAACAACAAGCATAGTAAATACTGTTTTTGGAGCAAATTTTCTTCAGCGATGAGGCCTATTTCGCGCTAGGTGGAAACGTGAATAAGCAAAATTGTCGTATACGGGGCTCTGAAAATTTCCAAGCGGTTTTGGAGATGCTATTGCATCTGCAAAAAGTAAATGTCTGGTATACATTATAGTCTGGTGGTGTCATTGGTTCGTATTTTTTTGAAAACGATCAAGGAGCACCCGTTACAGTTAATTTTAAGCGCTATGGCCGTATGTTTACCGATTTTTTATGGACGATCTGGACGGTATGTCAACAAGATGGAGCCAAAAGCCACATAACAGCACCAATTAGGGTTTTGCTTCAACAGAAATTTTCAGGATGACTTATTTCGAGATTTGGCGATGTCAATTGTCCTCCGAGATCGTGCGATATGACCTCTCTGGACTTTTTTTTTGTGGAGTTACGCTAAAGATCGTGTTTGCGTAAGGAATCCTAAAACTCTTGAGCAATTAGAAACCCATATTCGTAAAGTCTTGGACAAGTTAGTGTCCGAGTTGTGAACAAAAATTTATCGAAAATTATCTCAAAAGGATTGATTTCCAAATCCTTGTGTTTGGTACTCAATATATTGAGAGTAGATATTGTATTCCAAATAGTCCAAACATTGGAACGAAATAAAAATTTTATAGAAATCTGCATTTTTAGTGGGTTCTTTTTCCGAAGGAGAAAATGGATAACTCTGTAATATATATATATATTGGGCGTTCTTTATCGTCTAAACGTCTGAATTTTTGAGATAAAAAGTTCCACGGCGGTTTAAAATTTTTCTTGAAATCTCTATTTTTTGCCGCCGTTTGGTTACTATTTTTTCTATTTAATGATAGAATCTTGTTTCTTACCTAAAAATATTTTGTAAAGAGTACATTTTTCTAAAAAGTTAACCATTATCAGCAAAAGTGGGTCCAAACAATATGTCATGTTCGAACTTAAATTTGTGATTAAAAAATAAGGCACTTTAGGGAAAAATTTTATATAACAAAAAGTGCTTAGAATTTGGCCAAAGTACAAATTTATCTTTCTTCTTTCTCTCTTTTTCCCGCTTTTTTAGCGCTCATAAAATATTCCAAGAGAGCGAAATATTATTAATGAACGTTCTTTTAGCGATATTTTACGACAATAATTGCTGGCAACAGATTGGCTACATTTATTGTAGGCAATCCAGTTACATTTTTGTTAGAGTGTAGCTAGTGAAGCCGGTCAGTTTTGATGCACTTAATCCTTCCTGTGTCCACTATGATACTATCTGAAAAAATAGTCTAGTGGAAACATAACGTACGCAAAAATATAGTGGACACAGAAAGTGATAACTATGTTGATGTCTGCATACAGTTCATGGTTCCATCGAATTCAGAACTCGCCAATGACACAGATTAAACCAAAGATCTTACGAAGAATCTCTCGCTCGAAGGCTCCCAAAGTTTTTTGATCAGAACTCCTGTGTTGGAAATAATAGGAAGGGCATGATTAGTGACTTCTAGAGCGGGAGTTTTGTTCGCCAAGAGAGGGCTCTGCTTCTCAATTGCCTTCTCAGCTCAAAGTAACACCTGTTGACAAGAGTTATCCTTCGTTTTAAATCAATACTGACATCGTTGGAGGAGTTTCACTGGATCCCAGGAAGACGAAGTCCTTAACAACCTCAAAGGAGGTGTTCAAAAAGTTGCATGATAGGGAATTACCGTGCCTGAAACCTCGTCGGCTTGTCTTTATTCTTATCAATATCCTCTACTTTAGTCCCAAACTTGTTTTCATCCTTATTTTATTCTTATATTTGTTATAATATGTGGGTTGCTATTTATATTTTTGGCCTTGGCAACAGTAAGTGGCGACACTTCCTATCTGACATTTCTATTGGAAACTTCACTTTGTTGAACATACCCTTTTTCAGAACATTTTGTCATTTGAGCACGAATTGTATTGTGTAAGGTAGCTTGAAAAATTTATATCGAGCAAAGCAATGAATTTACTCATGAAAATTTTTTTGCGATATTTCAGTCACTATATGTATTACGTGAATAAATAAAAAGACCGAATTTTTTTCTTTAATTTTTTTTTTTGCAATATTCTCATTTATGATTAAAAGATTTTTGCATGGGTTCGAACCGTTTGTCATAACATTCATCCCATTCTGCTTAAGACACCTTCAAACATAGTTTTTGAACGCATCAACGGATTCTTCTTGCGTCGAAATCTTTGACAATTTGGCCTTCAAGCGTCGGAACAAAAATAAGTCATTGCGTGCCAAATCAGGACTGTATGTATGGCAGATGACCTATTAATTCGATGCTTTGGGTGTTCAAAAATGACTCAAGCTCGCATTGTCTTGATGAAGAATAATTCTTTGGCTCTTATCTCTTTTCCATATTTCACGGAACTACTGGCAAAAAATAGTTGTGTACCATTCCGAATTGACCGTACTAAGTGTCTTAAGTGGAACTGTGGACGCCTTTTAAAGCACCACGATTGTATTTCTAGAGCAGTGTTAAAGAGCTTTGCCCCACAAATACATTCTCATTTTGCTTTAATACAAGCAAGCTTTTAAGCTTTCACTGAAAGAAAATTGAGTGTTATTTTTCAAACAGACTTAAGCAAGTTGACTTGCTATCGCATACAGTTAATATTTCAAGTTTATTTATGGAATTCGCAAATGTTGTTAAGATAAAAGTGAAATTAAGATAAAGCCAAACCTAGAAAATCTAATTATAATAATAGCTAAGAAAAAAGAAGTTGATAAAAGTAAGGAAAGGTATATAAAAAAAGATACGGCTAAGAAAAAATAAATTAAGATAATGGAAACGACAAGGTAAAGACAAGTTTAAATTTAATGAGATAAATGGAGTCTTCTGATATCTTTTAATTACTTATTTCAATTTAAAATAATGGATAAATAAATAAAAAAAAATTATAACAAAGACAAACATATGTGTTAAAATAAAGTAAAGTATTGAGAAATTAAATTACTTAAAAAAAAAATCATGTGTTAATTAGTAAAAATTAAATTTTACATAAATTAAATAATATAAAATTTTATTCAGTGACGATCTGATAAAACTGAGCGCATAAGCAGACAAGCAGCATAGATATTGACTGCTCAACGGAGAATTTTAAACTGAAGCTTTCGTCGTGCTGTATATGAGGTATATTCGTGCTTTTGTGAATGTATTTCGGGGCAAGCTGTTTAACACTATTCTAGAGCATTTTTTTGCACCAATCTGCACTTTTTTGAGCGATTATCAAATTATGTTGAATCCACCCTGAACAAATCTTTTTCAAAACTATATGTTCATGGAAAATATTATATATGTTATGTTGCTGGAACTAATGCCCAGGGATGCCTTAATGTAACGGTAATACACATAACAATCAAGCATTATCAGTTCACTTACAGCATCAAAGCCTTGTAGCACAACAACATATTTTGAATGCTGTTCACGAAATTCGTCATTGAACGAAGTACGGCGCCGCTTGAATACTGTGTACCACCGATATACAAAGGTTTTTAATGATGCTTCATTGCCAAAAGTCAAATTGAGTTCATTGATGCTTTTTGAGATAATGCACGTCGAAAGTTGTAAAAAATATTCTTACAAAAATTTTCACGTGTTAATTACCGAAATACAATTTAAAAAGCTCTGTAAACAACACAATAAGCTCACGTACACCAAAACGTTGTGAGTACATACCCAACATTGAACCGAGCGCTCCAAGAATGCATCTGAAGCGCTACAAAAAAACAATTGAGCGCTTCATTCTCTTTGCGTATATTGCATTTTTTAACATAGGCATGTTATCAGATGCATGCGCTCTGCTCTCGCTGTAGCAAATATGAAACCGTAGCCAGAGCCGAGCGCTTCGATCCCCTTGCAATTTTAACAAAAACGTAGCGAAAACCGAGTGCTTTGTTCTTCTTGTAGTTGATGTAAAAACGTAGCGAGAACAGAGCGCTTTGATCTCTTTGTAGTTGCAATAAAAAGGGTGCTGTGCACAGTGGAACTTTCACGCCGCCTTTATTCAAGATTTCCAAGATATGATCACTTGCAGAACGCCCAAAACGATATTTAACAATCCAATCTTTAATTTTATCTTGAAAATTAAATGGTTCAAGAGTCCCAATTGAATGAGGACCATCATTCGCGTGAGGACCATCAACTTGTAACTCATATTTTTTTACACTTAATAGGTCTGTTCCCGTACTTTTGCAGCAGAAATTCGCAAGTTCTAAAATTTGAGAGAGTAAGCCAAAAATGCTCTCTTTGCGGGAAAATTTGCTGAAAGTACGGGAACAGGTTTTTGCAAAAATTTGGAACTTTTGATGAAAAATTATACAAAATACTGCTTATTACATTGTATTCTACTTAAAGTGAACATTTAATTTGCACATTTCTCGACATTTTTTATTTTTCTCAATGTTGCTTCAATGGCTGCCACTCTAATTTAATACTAGCTGTCAAAAAAATTAAAGCTTGCTATTTTCTGCTTCACCAAATTCGTGTAGCAGAAAATAGCAACATTTGACAAGAACTGGATTTCACATTTTCGCTCTCTTTTGCGAATTTTTTGGGTACGGGAACAGCAAATCACAGAAAATAGTACGAATTCGTGCGAATGTTTAAGTACGGGAACAGACCTAATATTTCAATTTAAAATATGACATATTTTTCGAATGGAATCGCGGTCTGTGAAAATTAAATTACGTGGGACGTTTTGATGATTTTTTATTTCTTGTTTTGAAATTTTTTTTTTTTTTACATTAAAATCTAATACTTTTTTTAAGTGGTACATTGTCGTTAGGGAAAGTGCTCAAATATGTATAGTGCTATACAAACAGCACTATCTGTAAAGAGAATAAAGCGCTCTTTATGTGCATACAAGTAATGAGCATTAATAATTTTTGCTGGGTATAAGCTTAAAAATGTCTAACTATTCAATGAAAACGTTACTTTGACTGGAATTCGGAATATAAGTAGTATTTGGTAAAATGCTTTTTTTACGTTTTCTGGAAATTTGCGCAGTAAAACATAACGTTGTCACGTCAAAAGTTTGTAAAATTGTATGTTCTAATAAATATATTTTGTATACATCAAAAATTTCATAAACATTTCCAATACGAACGATTCAGAATAATTAAACATTTAACAATGTTCTGCATGAGAATAAATATTAAATTTGACAACTTTATGAAGCAATAAGTAAGAGATACCAGAATGCGTTAAAAACGACAGACAGAATGCAGCCAAACAGGTGCACCAGTCGAACTAAAACAACAACAACAACAACACCAACAACAACAACAACAACAACCACTGCAACGACACCAAACTAAATTGGGCGCCACCAATTAACAGCTCGGTGGTTATTGAAAACTGACATAAAATATGTCACGGTAAATAATTCGCCATCGTAACTCATACATGCAAGCATGCTCCTCTACTTTACAAACCAACACAATCAAGCTGAAACAAAAAAGTCACAGACAGCAGAAATGCATAAGAAGAATTATGAATTCCTATAAAATTTTTTTAAGAAAAATGCCATTAAAATGGAATGCGTAAATTATTTCAACGATGAACACGACATAAAAAATATCTACAGACAGATAAAAAAGTATAAAAATAAAAAATATGTGAAAATAAAACTTTTTATATGTGGACCGCACAGATGCACAAAACCGAAAAAAGTATGCAACACACTGGAACGATAAAAACAGAAGATAGACAAAAAAGTGGCTACAGCAGATACTGCAGCAAAATCTTGGATATATAAAAAAAAAAACAAAAAAACAAAAAATCTTTTGCCGTCTTTGGTAGCTGCGGCTAATTATTAAATCAGAGAACATTTTATTTTCGTATTTAATTGGCTCTAATTTATTATGAAAGATCAATCAGATCGAGAAACGCAGAAGACAAAGACGAAAAAAAAAACAAGAAGAAGTAGCAAACGTAACCGAATGACTAGCAAGGCAACCAGCATTGATTGAGCCCATATAAATTAAAAAAAAAAACCTTTAACAAAACATGAAAGCCAAAAAACAAAAGAAACATAAAAAAACTAACATCATTTCAACTCAGTTCAGAAAACGTTTAGTGATCTTCTATGGTCCACCATATCGAATTCAGAGAAAAAAGTTCTCTCCATAACGCAAGGGTAGATACAATAATTTTATATATGATATATGAAAAATTAATACGTATATCTATGAAATATCATCAATCATGTTCGTATATTTCAGATTTTTTTTTTTTTAATTATTTTCACAAAAGAGTTGAAGCAAAATATCTATGGCTCAAAGTTATTGCCAGTCAGTTTGTGTCTTCCGTTTAGCTGTCTGCTATTGTGGTTATCATTTATTTAATTGGTTGATCTTACTTGCTGTTTGCCTCTATCTTCTTTTGGCATAAAGAAGCTTCATAGTTTTTTAGCTGAAAAAATAATGTAAAATACTTTTTCTATTAATTTCTGGTTATATGAACACAAAAAGAATATTTGTTGTAAGCAAGTTTTTGAACTTCAGTTAAAAGGTTTATGTTATGTTAAGTGCTTTTTAACCGGATACTAATGTGTTTTGTTATTTTTTTTTTCTGTTTTTATTTTTTTTTTTTTCTAAATATTTTCGTCCAATACTGACTTCATTCAGGGTAATTATCTAAAAGCTAATTACTTTTTGACTTCTAGTTATGACCATAAAGTTCACTGAGTTAGTCTATGTAAGTGGCGGACTTGCCATACCGAAGAAGCCGAAAAATTCCGGATGGACTCTATACATAAGTGTACCAAACATGAAACAGACGGCCATACTCGAATTTTTAAAAATGTTTAAAAAACATTTCTTGCTGCAAATACCTATTAAAGATAGAAGAATAAAAACTACGGAGCCAATCTTTTTTTTTTTTTTTTTTTTTTTTTAATTATCATTGATTTCTGAAGCCCTAAAGGTTTGAAAAAAAGTCAAATTTTGTGACGACCGATCAGAAAAATTAACTTTAAGTGAAAAAAATGTTGTATGTCTGGCGGAGGATTCAAACCACGGACCTCACGGCTCGAAAATTTGCACCAAGTGGTTCATGCACTTTAAAGCAGTCGGCCACAGCGGCCATGGATGGGCGGGTTCTCGTGAATAACAGCTCTAATATTGCCTTTGTGTGCCTGAATATTTGCTAGAGCATTGGCGTAGCCTTTGTCTTTAATGTTAACTCCCGAAAGAAAAAAGTCTAATGGTGCTAAGCCGCACGATCTCGGCGGCGAATAAAAGTCTCCATTTCGAGAAATCACACGTCCAGGAAATTTTTCACGCAATAGAACCATTATTATAGAACCAGAGCTGTATGGAATTCTGTATGGCGTTCTGCTGAAAATTAAATTGACGTGACGATGTTTCTTTATACTCCTATTTCATGTCCAAGCTCTTCTTTTAATCCATGACCAAATTCTTGACTTCAAATATACTGCATCCCTTTCCTAGTTTGAAAAGATGTGCCTTAATTTTTGTCCTAATCCATATTCTAATTCATGTCATAGTAGTTTTCCACTTTCATAGTACGGTTGCATTGTGCTATTTTGTTGTTTGTGAGCAGTGTTATTGTTGTTGTTGTTGTTGTTGTTGTTGTTGTTGTTGTTGTTATTGTTATTGCTGTTGTTGTTGTTGTTGTTGTTGTTGTTGTTGTTGTTGTTGTTGTTGTTGTTGTTGTTGTTGTTGGTGTTGTTGTTGGTGTTGTTGTTGTTGTTGTTGTTGTTGTTGGTTTTGTTGTTGGTGTTGTTGTTGGTGTTGTTGTTGGTGTTGTTGTTGGTGTTGGTGTTGGTGTTGGTGTTGTTGGTGTTGGTGTTGGTGTTGGTGTTGGTGTTGGTGTTGGTGTTGGTGTTGGTGTTGGTGTTGGTGTTTGTGTTTGTGTTGGTGTTGGTGTTGGTGTTGGTGTTGGTGTTGGTGTTGGTGTTGGTGTTGGTGTTGGTGTTGGTGTTGGTGTTGGTGTTGGTGTTGGTGTTGGTGTTGGTGTTGGTGTTGGTGTTGGTGTTGGTGTTGGTGTTGGTGTTGGAATTGTTTTTTTTTCATTTGCTTCACCAATGGTTGTACTTTTCCTTGGTGCATTAACTTAGCCTTAGCTGCATGCAATTTATCCAGCAAAAGTGATTCATATGCGTCACATTAGGCGGTTCCCTGAGGGGCCTCATGACGCCGTAAATTTTTTTTGTTTTTTTTTATCATGGGCCCGAAGTCCTCACTTTCAGTTTCGTTCTTTAAAATTTACCGTTACACCAGTAGTCACAAAGTAAAAATGCCATGCAACGTTTTTTCATGGTTGTAGCATTTTTACTGCATTATGTGGTTGCCAACCTGAAATCATGACGATGAGATGTTTTTTTGTAGTTTAGTTGTGGCGTCTAATAACTCGTCTATGCTGTCGTAAAACAAAATTTACTGTAGCACGTCTCCTGAGTGAGTAATAATTCCATGCAATTATATTACATTTCTGTTACATATGCTGCAATATTTACGTCCTGGTGAGGTTAGAATTTTTTTTTATTTCTCTCGTAAGGCTAGGTATAAATCCTTCATTTTTCTTTTTCAACATCTATAGTAGCTTATATCCTCACCGAGTAAAAACTCAATGCAACGCCGCTGCATGAATGTTGCATTGTCGATCTTTGAGAGGCTCTCTCTGTGTACCCATTACGTCAGAAATTTTTTGTTTTATTTTGTGAGGGCTTAGGACAGGCCTTTATTGATGTATCATATTGTTAATCCTAACACCAATACTCAGTGAGTAATAATTCCATGTAACAAATTTTCAGTTGCGTTGCTTAAGTAGCTCCCACCCCGTCCCGATGACGTTTTGAATTTTGTTTTTGTTTTTATAATAAATTCAAAGAATTAACCTTTATGTTCGTACATTCGTACGTTCGTTTTTAGTCATAGCTTTTATACTCAGCGAGTAACAATTCAATACATCGCCGATGAATTTTGAAAAAATGAATTATTCAACTCTTTTGGAAAACTGCGCGTTAAAACGTAACTTCGTCACTTCAAAAAATTACTAATGAACACCATTTTGTAAAAAATTGATACACATGCTATTAGATGACGGTAAATAAATACATATTCATAGTTATGAGCAAATATTAGGCTTGAAAAAATGACCTTGATGTCACAGGTTCTGGATTTTTACATGTGAGCAAATATTTGAGACACGAGTATTTTTTCATCAATTTAACAACGGCGGTGTTGCTATCCTTATTTGTTTTCTTTTATTCTCAATTTTTGCTATCAAATAAAGAATTGTTTGTTTAATTATTTTGACACATGCTGTTGTAGACATCATGTGAGTAGAAAAAAATTATAAGCTGTTTCTATGTCTGTTTCTATGTTAATTAAATTCTATTAACAATTCGGAATTTCCGGAATTCGGAAAGTAATTCGGAAGTATTTAAGTATTCGGAGAAAATCAATTTAGGATTGTAAGCGCCTACTAAGAAAAAGAAAAAAGCTTTATGAGGACATGAACATCAGCTATTTGAAGTCGGTAAAAGACTAGTAAGTCTAGTTCTAGATTAATCGAATATAAAATTTGATCAGTCTCTAAAAGAAGTCAACATTTTACATATAACTGAATATCGACATAAGTTCAGAAAGTAAGCACAGTATGAATATTGTTGTCAATATTTATTTATCTCTTCTATTTGATTTGAACACTTGCTTAAACAGTAAAGAGAGTCGATACAAAGAGACTACTATAAGGTTTCCTATTGCTATGATCTTCTGAATTTTCACTATAAAAGGCAGATTTTTTAGCTTCGAGTTAAGTGTAATATTTATTACAAGCGAGCTATATTCAAACGCAATATGAAGTTTTTTACTCTGTTCTTTGTTCTAACAATTCTGGGTATTTCGTTGTTACGAAATGAAGTGTCAAGCTCACGCCTACCGGTGAAAATCAGTAAAATCATTAAGAATCGTCATTTCAAGATCAATTTCCTGGAATTGGGATCAAAATCTTCATCGGAATCGGGATCAGAATCGGGATCAGAATCGGAATCAGAATCGAAATCAGAATCGGAATCAGGATCAGAATCAGGATCAGAATCAGAATCAGGATCAGAAACAGGGCAAGGATCAGTAACAAAATGTGCACCAGTAATAATAGTAGGAATACCAATAGTAATACCAAAAAGATGTACACCAGCAGTAACAGAATCACCAACAGTAATACCAACAGTAATACCAACAGTAACAACAACAGTAATACCAACAGGAACTACACCAATAGTAATAGAACCAACAAATCCTGGACCAACACTTATTGAACCAACAAGTCCTGAACCAACACTTATTGGACCAACACAACCAACAGTGACAGAAGCACCGAGTGGACCACCAAAAGTGGTCAAATAAAATTTTAAAAAATGAAATCAAAGGCATTTATACTTTAAAACTCTTAATTTCGCGTTTATAAGAACAAACTTTTTTATGGTAGTGAACATGTTTTGATTATGTCACGTCATCATTGTTCATAAGTATTATATTCACAAAAAATATATAAAGTATAATAAAGTTCGTAGTTTTTTAAAAATGAGGATGGCGAGAGCGTTACAGGCAACGGTAAGCATCTACAGTGCCATGATTCCAAATTTTTTTAATACCAATTCAATGGAACATTTATAAAAGACATTTTTTTCAACACGACAGCGGTACATGCTATAGAACGTGTTAAACAATCGACTTAATGAAGGAAAAATTTTGCGATTATTTGACGTTATTTTTCGAAATGGAATGTTTAGAGTCAATTGGCCAACAAGATCTTGTATTCGCCTTTGGATCACGCCTTAAGATTATTTTGTCTGTAGTTATGTCAAGTCATTGACTTATTCGAACAAACTAGCAATTATCGACGCCTCTATCAGCACCTATGATAGAGAACAACAATTGTAAGAGGAGAGACTGTAAGGTCTTCAAGACCCCGACAAAAATCTCTACCTACCAGCTATAAAAGTAATACGAAGTTGATTTGGCTATCGGTTTAATTTATTTAAATGTAGTTAAATTTTATTTAATCGGGATAAAGTTGCGTTGTCTTTATAATATTGTCTTAAAAATCGTTTACGTTACAATAAATATTACATCAACCATAACGTCTTGACATCGATTTGCTGGGAAGCAATTATTTTCGTTACTATTTAAACATTTGTTTCAAACATTTTCTATGATCTTACTGAATTTTAGCAATTTTTTTTTTTTTTTATTTTTTTTTTTTCATTGGGCCATATTTTTCCGAAATTGATACTGGTGTGACCGTTTCAGTGAATGGATTGCATTGCCGAACGATGTTGTCTGATTTTGTTTTGGTTTGAAATTGATGTTATGGACGTGGATGACTTTTATTTTCAGCAGGACGGTGCCACATGCCATACAGCTGGTGAAACAATGGCTCTATTGCATGAAACATTTCCTGGAAGTGTGATATACTCGGCTTTGATTGGTCGCCGTGCGACTTAACACCATTAGAAATTTTTCTTTTGGGGGGCGCTACGTTGAAGTTAAAGTCAACGTAAATATTCAAGCGCAGAAAGACAATATAAGAAATGTTATTTGTGAGATATATGTTAGGCCCAATTATGTGAAAATGTGATGAAAAATTTCATGAAAATAATGGGCGATATGAAAGAACAGCGGCGACGCACGGTGCGCTTTTTACGATTTTAGGATGACATTTGCATTATTTTAGAAACTACTTTAATAGCTAGGATCATGAAATTTTGTACCAATAATTTTTGGTCGAATTAAGTCACAACACCAAAAATTCGAATTCTACACGCAAAGAAAAAAAAACATTTATTGCCAGTTTGCAGCAAACGAACTTTGTTTGTCGTGCTTGGGATCGTTATTTGCAAACGTTTCAATAGTTGTCATAATAATAGTTCAGTTGCGAGAAGGCGTCATTTAGTTGCAGGTAATTAATTTCGTTTGTCATATAAGCGAATGATTTTTAAATTGCAGCAATTGAAAAATTGTTTTTCCCTTTGTTGTATACACACAACGCTTATAATTTAGAGTTTCTTTATGGAAAAACTGTTCTATATAAGCAAATTGGTAATTTGCTAAATACGCGGACGGAGATAGCAACAGAGGTGCTATAAGTACAATCCATAAGAAGACGGACGGACATAAGGGGAAAGACAATTAATATAATAAATAATAATGACCGAAATAGCTTGCCGTATATACATTAGAGTGGTCCTTATATGGCTTTTTTTGGAATTTCCAAGATGGATTGTTTTAGATCGGCTCCAAATGTCAAAAAAAATTTTTTCGAATTTTTTCAGATTTTTAAATTGACTCTCTAGTCACCCTGTACGTTGATCTTTCTGTATTCTGTTCAAATTACGATTACGGCCAAACGGATACAGCTAGATTGATAAAATTTGGTACAGACAATATTTAGAATCATAGTCTGACTGGGGTAAAAAATGGGTACAATCGAATAATGATTTCTCCTATCTCCCATATAAGCATTTTTAAACATTGTATGGGAGGTAGGCGTTAACAATAATCACTTAGGCTCATTTTTCGTCCCAAACAGCTCAATGATATTTAAGTTATCTGTACCAAATTTCATGCACCTAGCTTTATTCGTTTGATCGTAATCGTTATTTCAACATACTACAGAAAAACGGACGAACAGGGTGACTCAGGGCTCAACATATTCAATAAGCAGACGGTCAGGCAGAGGAACAAATATAAGAATACGGCTTAAGTGACGCTGATCCTTCCCTGCGTTACAAACTTAAATATCATTAAGCTGTTTGGGACGAAAAATGAGCCTAAGTTATTATTGTTAACGCCTACCTCCCATACAATGTTTAAAAATGCTTATATGGGAGATAGGAGAAATCATTATTGGATTGTACCCATTTTTTACCCCAGTCAGACTATGATTCTAAATATTGTCTGTACCAAATTTTATCAATCTAGCTGTATCCGTTTGGCCGTAATCGTAATTTGAACAGAATACAGAAAGATCAACGTACAGGGTGACTAGAGAGTCAATTTAAAAATCTGAAAAAATTCGAAAAATTTTTTTTTGACATTTAGAGCCGATCTAAGTTGATCCATCATGATGTTGATTTTAAGGACCACTCTAATATACATACATATATGTTTATAAGATATATTTTTAAGTTGACAACTGATTATTCGTTTGTGGCAAATACAACTCGCAAACGAAGTGTAGTTGGCTAATTTTTCAGTTGTAAAAAATAAAATAAATTTTTCAGTTGTGGTGAACTACAAATTTCTATGCGTGTAGGTTGACTGCAATGCCCTGCCTCCCATACAAACCACATTTTGCCATAAGGAAAAAACCGCATGAAATTGCTTATTTGTGTTTTTAAACAATAAATTTAGTTTATTTAACTACACTTAAACGTTATGCCAAAAATTATTTGGATCTGTTAATTTTTAGATATATCCACAACTAGATAACCAGCAGATGCTCTTTCTCATATTCTAATGTTCGCAAGTCATACATGTTGGCATGGATGTTAAAACAGAATAAAGAAACAATTTTGTTGTTTTTTTGACGGGACGAAGTTACGTTTAACAGCGCAGGTTTCCAAAAAAAGTTGAAAATGGCATTTTTTCAACATTCATTGGCGTTGCATTGACTTGTTACTCGCTGAGTATAAAAGCTATGATTAAAAAAAGGGTACGACCGTAAAGGTTCATTTTTTGACTTCATTATAAGAACAAAAGAAATTCAAAATTTCATCGGGACGCTGTGGGAGCTGCTTAAGCAACGCAACTGAAAATTTGTTACATGGAATTATTACTCGCTGAGTATTAGTAAAAAAAAAAACAAAAAATAAGTAACTGGCCATTTTAGCTCTTGAAGGACTACTACCTAGCTTCTTATGATCAATTGTGTTGTGCGTGTTATTAAGTTTGTACACAATTGACCGAGAACTGGACCTACAGGTTTAACGCCGACTCCGAACGGTGATGAACGCAATGTTCTTGTTCTCAAGAAGCTTTACATGGCATTTTGAATACACTAATGGAAATAATACATATTAACATTATCCACGCCTGAGTATCAATTCTATTTAAATATTTTCGTGGATAAATCAAATATTTTCCCTACAACTCGTTTTTTTCCCGTATTTGAATTTTATTTATACCACACACGTACACACATATTTCATACAAGCAAGCAGCAACAGCATCGCACACGTACATACATATTCCGACAAGCAGCAACAGCATCGCACTCTGTTCTCTTGCAGTTGCAAACTTAGTTCTTATAATTCTCACTTTGTTTTTGTTGCAAGGGTAGTATAAGAGGGATATTTGGCCGTACGTATGAGCGATTGCGTGCTGAAATAATGCAATTATATGTAGGGTGGAGTGACAACTCGACATTTTCCCACGAATGTGTCGCACCGATTGTCATTTGCCTGCATATTTTGCTTTATTAGTTTGCTTTATTATTGCCATTAGCATGGTTACTTTATTTTCTTTTTTCGTTCTTTGGTTTTATACTTTTTTTGACATATGGTGTCATAATATTGCACCGACTGTCAAAAAAAGTATAATATTAAGGAACGAAAAAAGAAAATAAAGTAACCATGCTAATGACATTAATGTACGAAGAGAAATATTTGAATATATTGTTTTTTAATTTCAATATTTTTTATATAAATTTCCTTTAGATGTGATAGTTTTATTTTCAAATAGTAAATTTTTAAAAGATATTTAAAAAATTCGTGCATAATATTAAATATATTTTTATTATTTCTGTTTAAATATTTTAAAATTTTATTTAATTAAAAAAGTTTTTAAATGAATTTTAAATATTTACGTAGTCGATTTATGCAAATGCGTTATTGGTGCAAAAATGACTCGATTTTTGGATACATTAAAAAAGTTTTAGGATAAATTTAATATTTTTTTCATTTAGTGTACTCTCTGAGGTTTGCCATTGTCTGCAGAGAGGTGGCGGCCGTACAGAAAAATTATTTTAATTCAAATAATTTTCTGTCGCTGCTGGGGTTCGAACCTGGGTCTACAGGTTCGTTGACATAGCGGCCACGCACTTTTACCAACTACGCCATGGACGCCACGAGTATAAGTTAGTATTAGTGCCAGGATTAAAAATATGATACACCAATAAAGACCTGTTCCAAGTCCTCACAACGAAATTAGACAAAAATTTTTTGACGTCATGGGGACACAGAGAGCCACTCAAAGATCGACAATGCAACATTCATTTTACAGCGTTGCATGGAATTTTTACTCATTGAGTATATAAGCTACGATAAATGTTTAAAAAGAAAAATGAAGGATTTATTATTGGTTTTACGACCATAATAATAAAAAAATTCTGACGTCACCATGTCGTGAATATAGCGGCTTATGTAACAGAAATGTAATATCGTTGCATGGAATTATTACTCACTCAGAAGACGTACTGCGTTAAATTTTGTTTTACGACAGCATGATGTATTATTGTGCCTCACACCTAAACTACAAAAAAAAAATTCTTATCTTCATGATTTCAGGGTTTGAACCACCTAATGCATACACGGTCAAAAATATTGGTTTAAATTTAAAACCTTGAGGGTTTCTATATTTATCCAAACCCAAAAAGGTTTTAAATTAAAACTCCGGTTGGTTTCAAATTTAAAACTCCGCGGTTTTGATTTCAAACCGAGAGTTTATTTTTAGAACCCTTGAGTTTAAATTTAAAACCGTATGGGTTTACTTTTTAAACCCTAGAGTTTAAAATATAAACCTCAAGGCCAAATTTTAAACCTTTCGAGTTAAAATGTCTAAATAAATATAGTTTTAAACTTTTTGAGTTTATTTTTTAAACCCTAGAGTTTAAAATTCGTGAATTTTCCAAAATTAAACCTTGACGAGTTTAAAAAAGAAACCATAGGGTTTAAAAAAGTAGGTTTAAACCCAAAAAGAGTTTTAATGTTTTTATATTAAAACCCAAATTTTCGACCGTGTAATGCTACAACCATGAAAAAACGTTGCATTGAATTTTAACTCGGTGACTTCTGGAGTAACAGTAAATTTTAAAGAACGAAAATGAAGGTGCGGTCTTCAGGCACATGATAAAAATGAAAAAAATTTACAGCGTCATGAGGCCCTTCAGGGAACCACCTAATGTGACGCATATATGTACATCATTTTTTCTGGATTAATTGCATGCAGCTAAGGCAAAGTAAATGCCCCCAGGAAAAGCACAACCCATGAAGAAGCAAATAAAAAAAGCAAAACCAAAAGCAACAATTCCAACACCAACATCAACACCAACACCAACACCAACACCAACACCAACACCAACACCAACACCAACACCAACACCAACACCAACACCAACACCAACACCAACACCAACACCAACACCAACACCAACACCAACACCAACACAACATCAACATCAACATCAACATCAACAGCAACATCAACAGCAACATCAACATCAGCATCAACATCAACATCAACATCAACATCAACATCAACATCAACATCAACATCAACATCAACATCAACATCAACATCAACATCAACATCAACATCAACATCAACATCAACATCAACATCAACATCAACATCAACATCAACATCAACATCAACATCAACATCAACATCAACATCAACATCAACATCAACATCAACATCAACATCAACATCAACATCAACATCAACATCAACATCAACATCAACATCAACATCAACATCAACATCAACATCAACATCAACATCAACATCAACATCAACATCAATATCAACATCAACATCAACATCAACATCAACATCAACATCAACATCAACATCAACATCAACATCAACATCAACATCAACATCAATATCAACATCAACATCAACATCAACATCAATATCAACATCAACATCCACATCAACATCAACATCAACATCAACATCAACATCAACATCAACATCAACATCAACATCAACAGCAACATCAACATCAACATCAAAACCAACACCAACACCAACACAACCACCAACAACAACAAAAATCTAGTTAGTTTATTTACGTTTTTGTCTTTCAGCTGCTAGAAAGTAATATAATTTTAATTAATAAGCAAACTATAGGATAGTGTTTAAAAAAATATTGAAAAATAAAATTTACCCAAATATATTGCTCCTTTGTTGTTGGTTGCCTCAAGTACTTAAAATTAAGCCATATCTTATACAATGCAATCAACTAAGGAAAATGTCTCAAGGCTTCACTTGAAGCTTTCTAAGGAGATTCTGATACAACTCTTTAACATCCTGTTATGCCATGTAATACGCATGTAATGTGAGCAACACATGCACGTTACATCAGGATACATGATATCCTCTATAGCTGGCTGCATGGCTGATGTAACACGTACATTTATCTGTGCAAACGTGTGTTTATCTACATATGTATTCAAGTGTTAGAGTGTATTTGTAACACACACTCACACATCTTTGGATATGTAAGAAAGCAAACAAAGTACAAAATTTTATTATAATACAAACAAATATTGAAACACATATAAATAAACAAGTAAAACAGCAGCCATTAAGAGCGTTATTATGAGTGTGTGTGCGTGTACGAGAGTGTCCTGTTAGTGGAACGGTGATAACTGTATTTTTGTGTGAATGACTGTGTGTGTGTTGTGTTTTGTGTGGTGGCACATACACACATGTACGTGCTATTGTCACGACTTCTTAATGTCATTTTATCAACAGGATAACTTGATTGTATGTGTGCGCTGTTGTTGTTGTTGTTGTTGTTGGTGTTGCTGTTGATGTTGTTGTTGTTGTTGTTATTGCTACTATTATACTTCTTGTTGTTGCGGCGATAGCGGCGGCAGTGTTGGCGACTGTTTATAGGACTTAATGGTAGGCAAACACTTTTTGTTGCCGAAGTTGTTGTTGGTGTTGTTGTTATTGACATGATTTGAATGTCAACAACAAGTTAGTCAGTACGAAGTCGTAATAATGTTGAAAAGATAACAAACATTTGAAATAAAATTGAAATTAATGTGATTTTTTTTTTGTTTTTATTTTATTTTTATTTGCTGTTGCCAAGTGCTGAAAACAATTTGCGATTGCGATAGCGATCACGTTGATATGGAATCCTTTCATCAGGAAGGTATGCGGTGTACCACCTGGCTGCTGTAATATTTAAAATAAGTCACGCATGCTTTCAATAAAAATGCTTTCATATTTTATGTCTTTACATTACTTCGATGCCAGCAACCACGCACCCACACGAGCACACACGACCATACACATGTATATACATACACACACATATATTTAGTCACAATTACAGGGTCACCATCTGAGCAATATGACAATCTTGGGTATATTAAATCATTTGAAGCGCTGCCATTTGCCATGCCATTTCCTTTTCCGCCACCACCTTGCGCCGGAAGTCGTGCATTCATGCCACTCTCTGAAGTTGGTAGCGTTGAGGAACAAATAATAAAAAAATACATACATACATATATAATATATAAAAATGCCGGCTACACAACGAAAATCACTTTGATCGACATAAATTTATGTAAAAAGCTATAAGTGTGTGTTTCTCTGTATGTTTCAATATACTTATGTGTATATGAAAACCTATAGCGTCTCCTTAGCATGCGTATGCTTGACAAACTGACACACATTTCGCATAAATGTCACGTTCGTTGGATCTCATTTTGAAAATAAGTTGCACTTTACTTCGCTGTTGATGCTGCTGCTGCTACAACTGCTCGTTCGTCCCCTCGGCTTTGCAACAAATATTCATGCGACAGTTTATTAAAGCTACAGACGACAATGCTTTGGTGTATGCTTCTATGGGATGGTTAGGCTCAAGCTGACACTCTGGTTCATTATTATTTTCTCCTCGACCAACTAGGTAGAACCCTCAGATAGATCATCTGTTTATTAAAGTTTTCTTTAAGTTGAATAGAGAAATGGTTCTTAAAATTTTGGCAGCCGACAAATTTTTGATTAAAAATGTGCATAATTGGTTGTTAATTTTCAATTAAAAGTGTCCCAACTAGTAGTTGATTTATGTCGGTCATCGGATCGCGTCATATGACGTCATTCCGAATGGCAATGAGTTTGAAATCAAAGAAAAAAAAATAGTTAAAAGAATTGAAAAGTATATCGGTGGTATTGGAGAGCGCTGAGTAGAATGGATGTTTTTATTTTTGTGTTGATGTTTTTTTCATAAACAACCAAGTGGCTGTAACAGCTCCTGAAAGTACTTTGGCAAAGTTCTTTAGACCAATTGTGTTGTGCGTTAATTTAATGTTTTACACAAATGATCGATAAATGGACTTACTCGTAGTTCTATGCCGACTGCGATCGGATAATATCCATGTTCTCAAGAAACTTTACATATCACTATTTATTCTCTGAGGTTTGACATTGTCTACGTAGAGGTGATTGTAGATTAGTAAAATTAATTTAAATAGAAAAAAAATCTCTTGATATGAATTTATATGAGTTACACACGATAATATGTAAAATTATGTTCCAAATTATATTTTTTTATACACTGCTTTAAAGTAATAGATATTCTATAACAAGGGACTACAGATACGAGGGTTGCCTTTTAAGTCTTGCGCCTTACAATGAAACAACAATGGTTAATCAGTGGATATGATTTTCATGTTTTTTAAAGTATTCTTCAGGATGATCTTTGCATTAATTTGAACCAATTTACGAAGCAATTTCGGAACTCTGAAGTTGGTACCTCCGAAACCAGGTTTTTGAAGGCCTAAACGGCCTGTTCATGCGTAGGAAAACGCTCGCCACACATTTTTTTCCATAATGTGAAAGAACAAGAAGAAGTCATTGGGTGCCAAGTCGGGACTGCAAGTCGGATGACTCATCAATTCCACGTTTTGAGTTTTTTACCTCTTTTGTGGGAGCTGATGTGTAGAAACTAGCATTCTCGTGATGGAGGATGATCCTTCTTCGGTGGTTGGTTCTCCTCAAATTCTCCGAAGACTTTCGGAAAACAATTAATTGTGCACCATTCATTATTAAAAATTCACCGTAACTCAAGTGTTGCCTATGCGACATAAACGGTTTCTCTGAAAGAACTGGCAACCATTTGCTTGGATATGCTCCGTTCGCGGACGACTTTTATCGGGTTTTGTTCACTTTGAAAAACAAAAACAGTAGATTGTTTATTTCGATCTCATAAGCATAGATCTATGATTCGTCACATGTGATAATGTCGTAGAAGTAGTTGGAACCACCTCAGCTGTATTTTGTCAGCATTTTCTTGCACCAATCGACTCAAGCCTTTTTTTAAGCAACCGTCATGGGATATCCAACGTAAACAAATCTTCTTGACGCCTAAATGCTCATGAAAAATTAAATATATGCTAATCCCACTCATACCCAAGGAAGACTCCATCTCACGGTATATCATATGTCGGTCTGCTTTTAACAGTTCACGCCACGCACATCATCGATATTTTCTACCACATTCGTTCTTGGACGACCTTCACGAAATTCGTCTTGAATAGAACAACGACCACTCTCGAACTCATTGAACCAGAGTTTTACAGACGCATGACGCAGAATACATTCTATTCTTATTAATTCGCGTCGAAAATCGTAAAAAATCATCACCCAAAAATGTTCACGTGTTAATTCCATTAATTTTCAAACCACTGTTAACAACATAATAAGCGCACAAACACCATAACGTTGTTAGTACAGGGTGGGCCAAAAGTCACCATGGGGCTTAAAAATTTAATAACTATTTAACCTAGAGAATAAATAATGGAGAGATTCACAACTGAACAAAGAACCAGAATAATAGAATTTTATTATCTAAATCAGCGATCAATTATTTTAACGCAAAGACCATATCGTCGACATTTTTACGTCAAAATTTCGCCCTCTGTAGCAATGATTCGTTGCTCCACCATCAACATGGCACCGTTAGAGATTTGCCTCGAACCGGTAGACCACATTTAATTCACACTGTGAAAAATGTTGAACGTGTAGAGCAAAGTGTTAACGAAACACCAGAAGGCGTTCAGCTCAGCTGGGAACGGCTCGTACGTCACTACGACGCATTTTAAAAGAAGATTTGCTGTTATTCCCACACGCAAAGAAATTTTTCGTGTGGGACCACAACTGAAAAATTCACCAACTATACTTCGTTTGTGGCGTCCGTGGCGTAGTTGGTTAAAGTGCGTGGCCGCTATTTCAAAGAACTTTGGAAACCCAGGTTCGAACCCCAGCAGCGACAGAAATTTATTTGAATTAAAATAATTTTTCTGTACGGCCGCCACCTCTCTGCAGACAATGGCAAACCTCAGAGAGTAATCAAAATGCCATGTAAAGCTTCTTGAGAACGAGAACTTTCCGTTCATCGCCGTTCGGAGTCGGCGTTAAGCATGTAGGTCCGGTTCTCGGTCAATTGTGTACAAACTTTAATAACACGCACAACACAATTGATCATAAGAAGCTAGGTCAAAGTCCTTTCAAGGGCTGAAATGGCCAGTTATTTATTTTTTTTTATTTTTTTATTTATTTAATACTTCGTTTGCCAGCTGTATTTGCCGCAAACGAATAATCAGTTGTCACAACTTAAAAATATATCTTATATATATATACCGCAAGCTATTTCGGTCATTATTATTGATTATATTAATAATCTTTCTTATTATGTCCGTCCGTCTTCTTATGGATTGCACCTCTGTTGCTATCTTCGTCCGCTTATTAAGCAAACTACCAATTTCCTTATATAGTAATAATTTGTCCAAAAAGTAACTCTAAACTATAAGCGTTATGTTTATACAACGAAGGGAAAAATAAACAAAATTTTCAGTTGGGAAAAACGAAGTTTTCAATTGCTGCAATTTAAAAATCACTCGCGTTTATGACAAACGAAATTAATTTCCTGCAACTATATGACGCGTTTCTCGCACTGTTATTATGACAACTGTTGAAACGTTTGCAAATAATGATTTCAAGCACGACAAACGAAGTTCGTTTGCGGCAAACTGGCGATAAACGTTTTTGACGTAGAATACGTCATTCTCGGAGGTAAGTAGGGTGGTTGATAGTGATCAGGTGTCGGTATTTATATAAATTTTTGAGCCTTTGGTGGGCCTAAAGTACTGATCGTACAATGTTGATGTTAGCACTTGTTGGTCTGCTTGATCCTCAATGCGACAAAAATTCATGTTAGAACTCTCTAACTTATATAAATTTTACACACTTACATGAAATATAAAGCCAACATTTGATGTTTTTGTTTGCTTAAACTTGTTACCTATTTATCGACAGTTTCCGGTTTTACCGACAAAACCATAAAATTTGTATGGGAGCCCCCCTAAGGAGTGGTCGGAGGGAATAGGTGTCGAAGGAAAAAATGCTCCTTTTGCAAAAGTAATGGGGGTCAGTTATACATATTAACCCTTTCCGGCACAAAAACCATAAAAATTGTATGGGAGCCCCCCTAAGGAGTGGTCGGAGGGAAAAGGTGTCAAAGGCCAAAATGTTCCTTTTACAAAAGAAATAATAATAAAAGGGGTCGGTCATATATATTAATCCTCTCCGGCACTCTCTTGAAGGTCATATGCTCAGGGGTATGGACTAAATATACAAAAACCATAATATTTGTAAGGGAGCCCCCCTAAGGAGTGGTCGGAGGGAATAGGTGTCAAAGGCAAAAATGTTCCTTTTGCAAAAGTTATGGGGTCGGTCATACATATTAACCCTCTTCGGCACTCTTTTAAAGGTCATATGCTTAGGTGTATGGAATAAATATTTTGCTAAATAGTTTTTAAAAAAGATGTCATCAAAAGCGAATTGACTAATTCTATGTCTTGTGTTACGACATAGTCGAAACTACTGTATCTTTTTTTTCTTTGCGTGCATATAAGGTGCAATTGGTGCAAGAATTTACACTCGCAAATCATTGGCAATGTCCAAATTTTGCAGTTAAATTTCAACAGTTGGCCAGAAATTAAATCAACTTTATTGAAAATCTGACTATAAGTAATCAAGCTCTTCTTCATTTGAATGGCCTTGTTAATAAGCAGAACTGTAGATTCTAGGGTTCTGAAAATCCAAGAGCCGTTCATCAACGCCAATTGCACCCCATTAGGTGTACAGTATGATGTGACATTACATCTGAAAATATTATTGAGCCTTACTTCTTCGAAAATGAAGATGGAAGTGCTGTAACCGTAAATGGAGAGCGGTATCCGATTATGATAGAACATTTTTTACGTCCTGCTCTTGAAAACAAACCTGAGATGTGGTTTCAGCAGGATGGAGGACTGCCCAAACCACCCGAGACACAATGGCACTTTTGAGTCAAATTTATGGAGAGCAAATAATTTCTAGAAATTCGAAAATTAATTGGCCAGTGCGTTCGCCAGATTTTTCACCACCCGACTATTTTCTTTGGGGTTACTTGAAGGAGCAAGTATACGTGAACAAATCCGAGTCAATCCTTGAACTCAAGGCCAACATTGTTGCAGAAACTCGAGCACTATAGCCACAAATTTTGAAAGATGCTATGGAAAATGCTCTAAAACGAGCCCATCATTGCGAAGCTGAAAACGGTGGTCATTTAAGTGACATTATTTTTCATACTTAGTGTAAAAAATTTTCATTTTTTGACGTAGAATTACGTCATTCTCGGAGGTTAGTAGGGCGGTTGATAGTGATCAAGCGGCGGTTGATAGCGTTTTTAGGTCACACTTTGAGCCTTTGGTGTGCCTAAAGGGCTGATCGTACAATGTTGATGTAAGCACTTGTTGTTCTGCTTGATCCTCACTGGGAGAAAAATTCATGTTTCAACTCTCTCTAACTTATATAAATTTTACACAATTACATGAAATATAAAGCCAACATTTGATGTTTCTGCTTGCTTTGCGCATGGTTCTGGTTTAAGGTTGCTACGTTCTATTTATCGACTGCATTGGTTCTTGCATATAATAGAATATATGTATGTACTGAGTGTTGTTGATTAAATCAAGAGGGGACTACCAGTTAAAAAAAACAATAAATAAAACCAGCATTTGATGTTTTTGTTTGCTTTGCGCATGGTTTTTTGTTTAAAGCTTTGTATGCTGTAGAAACGAAAATTCCGCGGTATATAATCTCACACAGTGTAGAGTCAATATTTTTGTGTGGGGAAAAAAGCAACTACAGTACAACCTTCCTCAACACAACTAGATAGATTTTTCCTATATAAAAAATGTAGTTTGCAAGCAAAGAAGAACTGAGAGGAAATAAGGTAAAAGTTTATGCAAGTTTACGCAAATGTAAGTTGCGATAATTTTGCAATTTTTTTTTTTAAATTTGCGTTTACTGAGTGAACAATGCAAATTTTGAGTGTTGCGATAATTGTACTGTGCTCTTAAGCGAGGTCGTAGTGTACTCTTATTGAAATGTCAAAATTACGCAGAAAAAAATTCAAAAATTGTACCAACTTTTTCTATGTTTTATTATCAGTAAGAAGTGTATAACTCGGTTGTTTCTAATTTAAGTATTATATAATTCTACATCTTGTGTTACGACATAGTCGAAACTGCTGCATCTTTTTATATTTTATCCATATATCTTTAAGTTATTTAATTTTTTACAGCTCTTGAAGATTCTTTATTTTCAAAATTGAGTACAGGTTGTAAGAGAACGAGTTTCAAAAGGCAATAGATATTGATAAAAGATAAAATATATTAACTTCAGATTCAGTTCATTTGGTATTCTGCCACACTGTGTAATTAAATTAAATCAGAGGTTACTTAGTAGAGTAATTTCAGGAAAATATCTAAAGAAATTAGTGCCTTCGACAAAATTAAATATACTTCGACACACGTGAATCCATGAAATAAGTGTCTTCGACAAAATTAAATAAACTTTGACAAACACAAATCCTTACTAAAAATCAACTCAAAGCTCGCAGACAAACTTTGATACTCCAAAAACAGCAACAAAGTTAGTCAAGGTCTACAAAATATGTTCAGAATACGATATGAATTGTATTGTATTGTACTTGTACTATAGCATCATGGCGCCAACGAACAAATTGCCATAAAAGTCCAAAACAATGCATCATCAACACAATTAAATGGATACCACATATGATAGAAAAAACAAACCAGCTCATAAACAAAGAATTCTTCTTATAATGTAACAACAAACAACATACATAACCAAACTAACCCTGACCCCAATGAGCATCCCATGGAAATTTAAAATTTTATTTGTTTTTGTATATCTACAGTGATGACAAGAAAAAATTAAATAAAACAAAAATAAAAAAAACGCACATAAATTATTAACTATCCACATAAAATACTGGGAAAACGCATTTTCACACTGTGCACACACGCATTGTCGCAAGCAGACTTCATGAAATTTCAATCAATGGAAAAACCTTTTGTGCTCGATTTTTTCAATGCTCAGTTGTTTTTGTTTTTTTGTTGACGCTTTTTCTACTAATATTTCGATGCTCAATATTATTTCAAATAATATTACAAATAGTTTGTGGTTTTTTGTCTTTTAATTTATTGTTGTTGAAGGATTTCTTTACTGCCGCATGCATAATGATTTTTTTTAAATGAATTTATTTGGTTTTGATTTTTCGTGTCGAGCTACAAATTGACGCACCACGTGATGTAAATAAATCAAAAAAAGTAGACTTTTTGAATATTTCTTTTTTAAAACTTTTTTTGTTGTTATTTTGGTTGATTATCATGGCCTGTTGCATTGTCTCTACTCGTTGTGGTATCTGTGAGATACGTTCACAATGAATTTGATTGTGTAATTTTACTTTTATTGAACTACAAGTTCAACCATTGTTAATTCGGAGGTTTTTTAGAATTTAAGAATTTTTTGCTTTCTAACAAAGTCGAGTGATAGAATCCACTCTATTGTTTTCCAATTTGTAAACCATTACGTGAACTTTTTTATTATTATGTTATATTGCTTGGTTTGGAACATTGAAATTTGCTGTCACTCTACCATTTATGAGTGTCTAAGAAATTAAGAGGTTTATAACTGTTGTCAGTTCATTCCACACGGTGGGCAAGCGAGAAACGATGCATGATAAAATGACAAACTTTGACAGCTGTATGAAACATTGAAACATTGTTTTATCCACCCACAAAGTCCTGTAAAACGTGGTAAACTCTTCCAGAAGCGTTTAAACTCTTTTTGAAGGATTTTATGATGGTAATCAACTTAACGAAGGCTTAATTTTAGAAGTCTTTTTCTTTTAAGTCCCGTAGATTCCAACGTTTATCAAAGTGTTAATGGTATAAATTAACGCATTTAAAGTTCGATGCTCCTGTAGAACTTATTACACATCTGACAAAAAAATACCAATTAATGCTGGAACTAAACACAAATTTAAGACTCCGGTTGATACGATACACAAATTTCTACACTAACGACTATTTAATTATACGACTACCAGAGTATCTAAGTGTCTTTAGCAAGCTAACACAGTTCTACAATAAAAACTTATTACCAGAGAGAACGTAGTTTCGGAAGCGCGATAATAGTAAAAGTAGTGGTGCAGAAGTTGCACTAGTTTTCATGTTAAATGCACCAAATAACAACAAGCTACCGAAGCATTTCCTGTCTCAACAGTTTTAACTATTATCGTACAACACTCTGCACTTTAATAGTTAAAAACGTACTATTAAAATTAATGAATTGAATAGATGCAAGAACACTTCTCTTGGTGTTCTTACTTTATGAGTAATATTTTAGGTGAGGGGGGATGAAGCAGAGAATAAAATATAAGATTTTATGTTTAGTACATTTTTTAAGCACAAAATATAAGAAAAATGTTTATCCTTAAAAACGTGTTCTTCAAGAAGAAAGATTAACCCTTGTGTTGCCATCTGGGTACCCGGGTATCCATCGGGGTAAATAATGTAGAATAATTTTTTTTTCTATAAAAGATGTGCCAAAACCTTGTTGAATCTCCATTTTTTGACCGATTTCCTATTTTTATTACCTTAAAAAAATTTTATTTTTTTAAAAAAATAACACGTTTGAGCCACCCGGGTACCCCGATATAAAATGCATAAGGTTCGTTTACTACATCATGAAAAATATTTTATTTTACATATGTAAGGAGTAAATAAGTATTAATATATTAATTATAATATATTTATTTTTTATTTATTTTTTAATATATTTAATAATTTAAGTTAAATTGTTTAGAAATACTGTGCATAATAATTATAACAATTTTATTTGGCCATGTGATTGTTGCAAAAAATTATAAAATTGTCGCTTTCTGCATTCAGAAATAATTGAACAAATACTTAGAAATAATTGAATTTGAATAATTTAATTTTTAGGCAATGACCATAATATGGATTTGAACAAGGTTTTATACAAGAATTACTAGAAGTAATGGAACAAGAATAAGAAAATGGATTTTCAAAGGGCTTAGGATAAGCATTAGGATAAAGATTTTGACAAGGATGCAAACAAGGTTTGAGACAAGGTTTGAGACAAGGATTAAAACAAGAATTAAGACAACGATTAAGACAAGAGTAAGGACACGTAAACGAAAATGGGCAAGAATAGAGAAACGTGGACTCGTTGAAATGCCAAAGGGTGCGTCAATGACATAGTCAAATGCATTATTTTTTATGGTAAAAATAATTTCATAAACGATTGGTTTTTCTGATTAAATTATAATTTTATTTTTTTCAGGTGTAACATCTGTTCAGTTAAGACTTCCTTGCTTCGGAATGGAGAAATAGATTTGTTGGAAGAAGGGGGCAATCAAGTGAAACATGTGAAGAATGTTCTTAGCGCGACGAAAAGTCGTAGAAATATGTGTATTTGAATCTGAGGCAAGTGTTACACCATTTCCTTAGTAAATTCAAGTAATAAGGTAATCTCTTATACAAACTTCCCTAGATAAGAACCAACCAAATACAACTTCAAGTCGTAAATATTGATGAGTTCTCAATTCCAATTGATTAGAAATAAGGAACAAAAATGCAAAAAGGTTGAAGCATATGACTATAGCCGCTTAAATGTATTAAGACCGCTTAAATGTATCGACTGCAATAATAAATATTGATAGAATGCACACAATTATTCTGGATTACAGGGGACTTTTATCTATAAATTCTCATGCGGGGTACCCGGGTAATCTGGGAGGCAGATAGTGTAGTTTTTTTTTTTTTTTGTTTTTTTTTGGTGGCAACACAAGGTAAACAATTCTTTTCATTTATTTTATTTATTTTATTTATTTTATTTATTTTATTTATTTTATTTATTTTATTTATTTTATTTATTTTATTTATTTTATTTATTTTATTTATTTTATTTATTTTATTTATTTTATTTATTTTATTTATTTTATTTATTTTATTTATTTTATTTATTTTATTTATTTTATTTATTTTATTTATTTTATTTATTTTATTTATTTTATTTATTTTATTTATTTTATTTATTTTATTTATTTTATTTATTTTATTTATTTTATTTATTTTATTTATTTTATTTATTTTATTTATTTTATTTATTTTATTTATTTTATTTATTTTATTTATTTTATTTATTTTATTTATTTTATTTATTTTATTTATTTTATTTATTTTATTTATTTTATTTATTTTATTTATTTTATTTATTTTATTTATTTTATTTATTTTATTTATTTTATTTATTTTATTTATTTTATTTATTTTATTTATTTTATTTATTTTATTTATTTTATTTATTTTATTTATTTTATTTATTTTATTTATTTTATTTATTTTATTTATTTTATTTATTTTATTTATTTTATTTATTTTATTTATTTTATTTATTTTATTTATTTTATTTATTTTATTTATTTTATTTATTTTATTTATTTTATTTATTTTATTTATTTTATTTATTTTATTTATTTTATTTATTTTATTTATTTTATTTATTTTATTTATTTTATTTATTTTATTTATTTTATTTATTTTATTTATTTTATTTATTTTATTTATTTTATTTATTTTATTTATTTTATTTATTTTATTTATTTTATTTATTTTATTTATTTTATTTATTTTATTTATTTTATTTATTTTATTTATTTTATTTATTTTATTTATTTTATTTATTTTATTTATTTTATTTATTTTATTTATTTTATTTATTTTATTTGTTTTATTTATTTTATTTATTTTATTTATTTTATTTATTTTATTTATTTTATTTATTTTATTTATTTTATTTATTTTATTTATTTTATTTATTTTATTTATTTTATTTATTTTATTTATTTTATTTATTTTATTTATTTTATTTATTTTATTTATTTTATTTATTTTATTTATTTTATTTATTTTATTTATTTTATTTATTTTATTTATTTTATTTATTTTATTTATTTTATTTATTTTATTTATTTTATTTATTTTATTTATTTTATTTATTTTATTTATTTTATTTATTTTATTTATTTTATTTATTTTATTTATTTTATTTATTTTATTTATTTTATTTATTTTATTTATTTTATTTATTTTATTTATTTTATTTATTTTATTTATTTTATTTATTTTATTTATTTTATTTATTTTATTTATTTTATTTATTTTATTTATTTTATTTATTTTATTTATTTTATTTATTTTATTTATTTTATTTATTTTATTTATTTTATTTATTTTATTTATTTTATTTATTTTATTTATTTTATTTATTTTATTTATTTTATTTATTTTATTTATTTTATTTATTTTATTTATTTTATTTATTTTATTTATTTTATTTATTTTATTTATTTTATTTATTTTATTTATTTTATTTATTTTATTTATTTTATTTATTTTATTTATTTTATTTATTTTATTTATTTTATTTATTTTATTTATTTTATTTATTTTATTTATTTTATTTATTTTATTTATTTTATTTATTTTATTTATTTTATTTATTTTATTTATTTTATTTATTTTATTTATTTTATTTATTTTATTTATTTTATTTATTTTATTTATTTTATTTATTTTATTTATTTTATTTATTTTATTTATTTTATTTATTTTATTTATTTTATTTATTTTATTTATTTTATTTATTTTATTTATTTTATTTATTTTATTTATTTTATTTATTTTATTTATTTTATTTATTTTATTTATTTTATTTATTTTATTTATTTTATTTATTTTATTTATTTTATTTATTTTATTTATTTTATTTATTTTATTTATTTTATTTATTTTATTTATTTTATTTATTTTATTTATTTTATTTATTTTATTTATTTTATTTATTTTATTTATTTTATTTATTTTATTTATTTTATTTATTTTATTTATTTTATTTATTTTATTTATTTTATTTATTTTATTTATTTTATTTATTTTATTTATTTTATTTATTTTATTTATTTTATTTATTTTATTTATTTTATTTATTTTATTTATTTTATTTATTTTATTTATTTTATTTATTTTATTTATTTTATTTATTTTATTTATTTTATTTATTTTATTTATTTTATTTATTTTATTTATTTTATTTATTTTATTTATTTTATTTATTTTATTTATTTTATTTATTTTATTTATTTTATTTATTTTATTTATTTTATTTATTTTATTTATTTTATTTATTTTATTTATTTTATTTATTTTATTTATTTTATTTATTTTATTTATTTTATTTATTTTATTTATTTTATTTATTTTATTTATTTTATTTATTTTATTTATTTTATTTATTTTATTTATTTTATTTATTTTATTTATTTTATTTATTTTATTTATTTTATTTATTTTATTTATTTTATTTATTTTATTTATTTTATTTATTTTATTTATTTTATTTATTTTATTTATTTTATTTATTTTATTTATTTTATTTATTTTATTTATTTTATTTATTTTATTTATTTTATTTAGTTTATTTATTTTATTTATTTTATTTGTTTACTATATGTTATTTTTTTACTTATTTTATGTATTTTTTATTTGTTTTTATTTTTATTAATGCCAGACACTCAAGAATTTACATAAGAGCGTAGGATCTTTTAAAAGGTTCTCTTTAAAATACCCTTAAAATTGAGAAATAAAACCAACCAAGTGGAAAACGTTATAAAAGTGGAGAGAAAGAAAGAATACTTTGGTAACGTAACTTGAATGCGGCAATGTTTTGTTTTTTTTGTTTTTTTGCTGAAATAAGCGCTCAGTCCACAGGCACAAAGAAATAGTTGGACACTTACAGCTCCTGTCCAACAAAAAATGAAGCAACGAGTAACGCTCAAATAATAATAATAAAAAAAAACCAGTAGCTGTCATCGTTAAGATCTGTGGCAAGTGATATGAGACAGACTTGATTGTTACCGATGAAAGTGATGAAAATTGGACGATAGCATATCGAGCGAGTTCAACGTTTCCGGCCGGGTGTTAATATGGGTGCGTTTCTACAAGCAACACTTGCCTTTGGTCTGTTGGGTTGGGGTGGCCACATAATTATGACGTTGATGTTGGTGTTGAGTGTAGCATTTTTTGTTTTTTTTTTTGTGGTCTATTAAATCTTGATATTGCTCACTCGATTCATTGTTGAACTTATTATTTGCTTGCATTGTCATGGGTTCTATTGTGAGACGTAGTGTCGAGTGTCATTAGTTAAATCACTTTTTAACATACTTCTATTCTTTCCTTTATAACTGCTTTTTAGATTTTTGTATTTTTTTTTGCTTTGGTTACGCAATAAACCACATTCATGTGGCCAGTGTTGCCATTGTCACTTGACTGTGAGTCGTAGTTGCCAGACAGGGTGCGTTGGTACAATTCTCAAGCAATTCATTATGTTTACAACTGCTGTCCATCAAAGTCACTTTTGGGATTTTCGTGAATGTTTCAGCGTTTTTTGATGTGGAAAAAATTTATGTATTTAATTATGCGAGGGCTTCCTTTTGGAAGAAGAAGAAGCAGAAGAAGAAGAATAAACCATTGCTATTATGCTTGCAAGACGTTTCATAGTCTAAAAAACATAGAAGTTGTTCCAATGTCAGCCAATTTCAGCCATTTTGAGTGCCTGTCTGCTAATGTCTGACTGAAACTCCCACACTTAGTCATAAGCAATAAAAACTAAAAAATAAAACAATTGCTGGATTTTTAAAAGCTTTAACTCAACTTGTAATAATCTTCTATTAATCTTAAAACATGCAAACAAGCTTGTTTAGTTTTATTCGCAAATAGAAAAACAAAATATAACAAACTGTCAAAATTTAAAAACCCAACTGTCAAAAACTTTATATTTTTATTTAAATTTTTATTTTTTTTTTCGTCATTAAGCGTAGAAATATGAAATATTGCAGCAGTGATTTTTTATTTTTATTTTTTTTTATTGTCTTGTCAAGCAATCAACCTGTCCGAAATTATGACAGCTTGATATAAAACCTTGCGTTGCCAACGTTGTGGATTTTAAGCCTACCTGTCATTGCCTAAAACCACATTTTTTTTCTAAGGCGTAGTTTTTAAACCCTGGCATTTTTAATTTTTTGTTAGAATGTCTCTTAACTTTAAACTTGTAAGTATTGCGTTGGCTTATTTTTGTTTTTGTTTAACATTAAAATTTTGCATATTTTTAGCTATAGCGCCACAATATCTGGGTATTTTACACAACATTCAAAATTAAATTCGTCAATCATTCAATGAAATTCTCCTCTATGGCAGTCTTTTACTTGTTTGTCATATCTTTGAACATCATATTTTTTTAAGTTTTTGGAAAAAAATTCACAAAACCACTAATGCATTTAACCTTCTCTACCTTAAGACAACTTGACAGTGGGATGACCACTTAGCAGATGATATCTTCAACTTTTAAATTCATTCCATAAAGAATATGATTAAAATTTCTGCGAAATATTAGGTACTTTGTTATGATAATGAAGCTTTTTCATGTTAAAATCTTATAATGTCCTAATTGTTAAATACTGATAATATCCGAATCCCGCGAGTGATTCAGAAGATACCAATACACTCAAAAAAACTGACTGTATGGTGTGTATTGTGGATCGGAAGCGTCATAGGGCCGTACTTTTTCTAATTGACAACGGAAGAACCGTTACAGTAAATGGACTGCGCTACAGTAACATTTTGTGGTCAGAGGCAGAAAAACTTTTTTTGTGATTGGAAATGGATTATAATGGATTACACAGACGACCTCCGCTTTCAATAGGATGATTCTTTGTGCCATATAAGTCGCGAACAAATCGAGTTATTGCGCACCAGAGCTGTAAAAGGATCATTTCGGAATTCACACACCCTTAATGCATTCGAAAGCTGCATCAACCTGAATGCAATCTTATGCTTCTATTGTGTTAATGAATTACAGACGCACAATTCATCATTCTTTAAATATAAGAATATGCACACTAGACCGTACCTCAATAAAAAAGTGCGTCGTATACCAGCGAATATGACGCATTTTTGCAAGACAATTACAAAATTTTTTTTTTTTTTTTTGACCGAACGCACAGTGGGGTACTTTATGCCAAAAGTGACGATTAATTGACAGGGGCTACTAATCGAGACAAAAATTGTACTTTGGGGGTTTTTGGGGTCGCTGATCACGAATCTGAAGTAAAAAATCTGAAATTAAAAATGGCGGCTTCAAAATGGCGGCCATGAACAAGCTAACTTCTACAAAACACGTTTAATGGAGGTACAATTTTGTATACAGGAGTTTGTGGGGTCGCTGATTACGAATCTGAAGTTAAAAAATTTGAAACTCAAAATGGCGCCTTCAAAATAGCGGTCATGAACAAGCTATGTTCTGCAAAAGAAGGGTTTGTGGGGTCGCTGACCACGAATCCGAAGTCAAAAATTTGAAATTCTAAATGGCGGCTTCAAAATGTAATCATTAGCTAAGTACCCTTTACCGAATTGCATTGTATAGAGAACATCACTTTCGTTATTACTACAAATTGCACAAAACAAGCTTTGAACGACTTTTTATACAAAAACAAAGGATTGCAATAACAATAGTTAATAAACATAAACAATGATGTTGATTTCACATGTACCCTGCAAACGGCAGGGCAAACAATTTATGTCTTACTAATATCAAAATCAGAAAATAAGTGTTTAAATCGAACACATATAATTTAATTTAATAGCTTAACACATTCATCTGCTTCTATTAATATATAAAAAGCCGGAGTTTGAAAGAAACATCAACTATCTACCTTAATTGTGGGAAGGTGCACTGCATATGCCGCTTTCCATAATGTAGGGTAAAAACAAGCGGATAACAAAAAACAAAGTGAAGAAGAGTACCGGTAAACAACAAAAAAAAAAACAAAAATAAAAACAAAAAAAACAAAAAACAGCAAAATCTGTTTAGTATTTACATTTATTTTGTACTTTATTTCGTTTGTTTTAGTTTTTCGAAATAACATCGTAAATTCGTGACATGTAAGTTAAAGTAAAAAAATCGAAATACCGCGAAAGTGCGCAGCATTGACGCAACTTTTTTTTTTATAGAATATAGCTTGAATGTTCACAGCTTACGATAATCAAAACAGTTTTCCTTAATTCCACTCAACACACAACTATATCTCTATTAACATAATGAAAAATCCAACTTTTTAAGGTTAAATTAAAATAAATAAATTAATATATATATATATAAACCAGGGACCGAAAATAATTGCTATATGTATAAGAGTATGTATAAGAGTTTATATAAAATCGTTGGTGCGTACTCATGCTGCTTAATATCTCACGACCGGTAACACTTAATGCCACCAAATTTCGAACATATGTTATTAAGGTTAATATCTAGTTTAATAAGGTACAATTTTTCCACACCCCCTTTTACCGCCCACAAATCAATAAAAATTTTATATTTCAGGCGGTTTTAGTTGTATTGCACTGGTATTTGGTAATTTAGTTCGTGTGGCTTACCAGTAAGCCAGTAAAAGAAAGCTAGTTATATACGGCACAAAAATTATTTGAAGAGTGTGACAAATAACTATTTCACTAATGAGATAAAAAACAAAGCATTAGATCTGTGCCGCAATGAAGAATAACCAAGAGCGAAACATATAAGGGGTCGTTCATAAATTACGTTACCAATTTAGGAGGGTGGAGGTGTTTTAAAATGTACTACGATAAGTAACGATAGGGGGGAGGGGTCTCACATATAGTAACGTGACGAAAAATAAAAAAAATTTGGAAAAATTGAAATATTTGTATTGCGGCTTGTATTTCGCTTAAAAAACATCAATGAATTCTCATAAGTGAGTTTTACTTATTTAAATTGGTATAAAAAGTACATACTATTTAAATAAAACAATTTTAAGGAAGCATATTTATAAAACACTGAACTTGTTGCTGCACAGGTGCAGCCTTTACGGGTATTCTCTCAAACACCAGGCGAATTTCTTTGCATAAAAAATGAGGATACACTTGAATGGGTCGACATAGAATCCCTTGAAGAATTCTATTTCGAAGAGTCCCCAAAGTTTCCAGCTTCTTCAATTCTAGTGATTGATAGCATCGTCTGTTGGATTGAAGATGGAATAGTTTTTTATCGATGAAAATAATGGATTTAAAAAATTTTTTTTAAAATTGCCTAGTCATGATAGCACCAACTAAGAAGAGCTAGTCAAGGTTGAAATATTTTTAATATATATTTTTTTTATATATTATAAAATATATTACATATATTATTTAAAATATAAGACTACTCTCAAACTCCAACAGGAGCAGCTTTCTTTAGGTGACTTTTATAAAGAGTGGCTCGATTTAAAGGTGACAGTTAAAGCCAATACATCACCGATGGCTTCTGCACTGTACCAAAGCATTCAGAATAGAGAATCGTCTCTTTTAAATACTGATGTGGTACATGAGCGTTGTATTTAGATCCAAGCATCGTCGAACTCTTTGTTCTGAAAAGAAAGAAATTGCCAAAAAGCATTTAAAGCAACTTACATTACACATCATAAACATGGATAAGGTTTGTAGTGAAAATTAAATGTGACAATTAATTACTTTGGTCGACAGGGCGAAGAGTATACGATAAAAAGATCTAAATGAGTTTTTTCAGAAATGGTGTATGTTTTTCCACATTAGCTCAAATCTAAGAGTTATAAGCAAAAATCTAAAAAATTTTATTTTTCGTGATAATTTACCTATATCTTTTTAACGTATTAACCTTTTTTAAAATTTTATATACATGCATATGTGTTTATTACATTTTAGACCATTTAATTGATGCGTAAAACTTTGCAATATCTTTTGTAGTTTTAAAGACATCGGACCAAACAGATACAAGTCATATCCCTGCTTTCTCGTTGACTTCACTTGTTGTGACCTACTTTGTCGGGTTAGAAAGTTGAAAGTCTTCAAGCAATCGGCAAAATGTTGTAAGCTTGATCCAATTAATTCAAGTATCATAATAATTCAAGTATCCAAATAATTCAAATAAGTTTTGTATACAACTTTTACTTTTATTAGTTTTTAAAAGTATTAGGACTTTTTATGGTTCTGTGGACTCCGTGGTGCCATTTTGTGAAGCAGTGTTATTTCTTAAAACTTTTCGATTCATTTTTCTTAGAACAGTCTTTCCCGTCATACCGATCTTGCTGCGGTTTTTTGTAAAGAAACTTCAATTCCCAGTTTTCTCATTGATGAGTCCTCGAATCTAAGCACTACATCTTTGCTAAGGGAATCTTTAAGAAAACTGGAAATGGAAGGGTCTTCGGATGAAGATGTAGATGACGACACAAGAGGAAAGGTGAAAGCTGCGTATACTGAAATCGAGAATTTCAAGCCACCACGAATAGACATTGACGCTGACCTTCTGGAATATTGGAGTAAGCAGAAATCTGCATCACTCTTTTTATGGCAATTATCTTGCATTGTCCATGCAATACCTGCAACTCAAGTTACTGTAGAGCGATCAGAAGAAACTTTGAAACAAATAATGTTTGTAAAACTCAATTGAAACATAAATACATTACAAAAATAATAAAAAAACTAAAAATGAAAGTTTTTATTGATAGTTGACACTAATAACCGAAAAATCTCATTTCAGAAAATAACTGTTATTAGTCAACCTAAAAATTTATTCCTCAAATATAAAAGTTATGCGGCAACGAAAAAAAATTTTTCTTAAAAATAAAAGTTATTTATAACTGAAATGCATTTTGATCAATTTTAATTATTAATTTTAACCAATTCAATAAAAGTTGCATAACAGTTATGTCCCTGATATAAACACTATTTCATAAAAAAAATTTAATTTTGTATTGCTTAAATACCTGAACAAGAAGGTTCCATCGTAATTTTTTGTAATTTTTAAAAGATAATACACAAAAAAAAACTTTAAAAATTTCGAATAAACACGTTTGTCACTGTGCACACCCAACGAGAAAAAAAATGATGACTTTCAAACTGTATTGCGGGTAAACGCTAGAATATTTTTCAACTATTCTTTCACCTAGTGATGCAGAATTTTATCTTCTTTCATCGGGTACCTATCATCACTATGTACCTTGGACGTTTTTTTTTTTCAATTAATCGTCACGTTTGGCATAAAATACCCCATTGGAACGTAGGGGTCGCGCATTGACATATTTCTTCATATCTCTGGTGTTTACAGTCAAGATATTTTCAAGAAATCACCATTTGGGCCAACTTTCAAGAATTTTTGCATTTTTTGTAGAAAGCGCAGGTAAATACAAAAATTATTCCTGACATCAATGGATATTATTTAACAGTTTTAAAGTATTCAAAATGTAAAAATTCGATTTCGACTTTTTTCCGTCTAGCATGCCCTTTCGCATCACTGTGCGTCCCTTTAAATACGCAAAAAACAGTCGCTCGAATGGTTGACACTAAACCTGATTTTTGGAAGCAGATTTTGATGACCGACGAGGCCCATTTCACAATCTGTGGGGTCGTTAACAAGCAAAATTGCCGCATTTGGGAATCGAAGAATCTACACGAGATCCTTGAAACACCATTGCATGACCAAAAAGTATATGTTTATGTTTTCATCATTGGGCCATTTTTGCCTTCAGAGAAGACGAGACAGTGGTTGAGAATCGATATTGATGGATATTAGGGCGTATCGAATTACAATTTTTTTTCGAATTTCACATTCTAAGAGGTCTCAAAAGTTGCATGGGGAATTTTAAGCTGGAATTTTAAAATAATACTTTTCGACAGAGTATTGTTAAGAAATATTTGAAGAATCCAAATTGAGCAAAGTTTCTTCGGTACCATTTCTGGTACCCGAGATATAAAATCTTATATTAATTTTTTTTGTACTGTGTTAAAGTACTGTGTTATCTCGATTACAACTTTAGCTTCGTATATCCTTTACACAGGACACTGTGGATAGAAATCGTGAGTGGCATCGTGTTTACCAATATATTGTTAGTTTAAGCCTATACTTACTTTTGCTTTAAGACATACGTAGTTTTTTTTATAAAAGTCAAAGCATTGTAAGGTCGTTATTTTTTACTGTTTTCCTCTAAAAACGACATTGTCCTTGCGGGGCAGGAAGACATCCTTTTTTTTTTTCTTAAAATTTTTTTAGGGTGATTTGGACAACCACATGCAACTTTTGAGACCTCTTAGAATACGATCTAAATTTTTCGATACGCCCTAATGGATATTGGTCTGCCCACAAATGAGTAATTAAGAAAAACTCTTGCTCTTTTAAGCCTATGCCGCCAAAATAAATAGAACTTTTGTTAATTTGGACTACCTTTATATATGTATATAAAAAAATTGACCATTTCAGCCCTTGAAAGGACTTTGACCGAACATCTTATGATCAAATTGTGTTGTGCGTGTTATTAAATATTTGCACACAAAATATTCAGAACGTGACCTACTACTACCAGTAGGAAAAGCGATCATCCCAAGATAGCTTCTTGGCTCATCCTTTAAGACTCGGCGATCATACCCCTTCACTACCAAATTTCATTTTTTTTTTGTGTGGAGCTGCTACCCCAGGGGTCCCGGGTTCGATTTCCGGCCAGGCCATGGTCCTACGCTTTTAAACCTTTCGCATTTGCAATTTTCTATCCTCTTTTCTAATCAACTGAAATTGAAAATTCATCAATATTTACGACTTGAAGTTGTAGTTGATGGTAGAGAAGTTTGTGGATGAGATTGCCTTATAACTTGAATTGACTGAGGCAAAGGCATTACACTTGCCTCTGATTCAAATTCACATGTTTTTTTGGCTTTCCACCACGCTTAGAACATCCTACATGTGTTTCACCTGATTGATCTTTCCTTCCCACTAATCTATCAACCCATTTCGAACCAAAGCAGACTTGACTGAATAGGAATTCCACCTGAAATCCTTGGATAAAATCTAAAAAAAATTACAATGCAATAAAATCACATGGAATAAAGTACACTGCCAATGCACTGCGAGAAGACTTAATTTCTTTGTGCAGCTGTTACACACCATGTCATATTCAATATGAGCTATACAAGCTCACCCAAACCAGTATAGTGAGAATGTTTATGTGTACAAAGCTTTTAAAATTACTACAGTGGCGCCAAGGCAGTATAGCATCAAATAAAAAGTTTAAAATAGTGCAGGGATGGCAAAAGATCATGATTAACTGCGTTCTTTATGATCAAACTTATGATAAGTTTGTTGAAATAAACATGAGAAAATGAACATAAAAAAATTAGTTTGACGTTTGAGCTCATTCACAATAGAGCAGTTTTCTTACTTTTCAACACTGCATATCAAGTCGGATATTAGTTTACCGAGTTGGCTGAACACGTATAAATAACCGAGTTATCCTACATAGTGTTCTTTTGTAAGTCGGTAGCAAAAGAATGGGGCTATTGTGTGTCAAAGATTAGCGCCGACTTCAAAGTTTTTATCTTCATAAGCAATTAATATATTGATGATAATAAAACAAAATAGAAAAAATGAAAATAATAAGATTTCCAATATTATAATACATTCAATAAATTACTTTTAAAATTTGACCAAGAAATTAATGGGAAAAGTTATTTAAAATGTATTTATTACTTTGTAGTGATTTGAAAGTCGGTTTTTTGTTTTTTTTTGTTAAAAAATTTTTATTTCTTCCTTTTTAGAGAATATGAAAAATTTTATGTAATAGTATTCTTAAGTAAAATTTCAAACATGACACTTTGTTCTTAAAAAATTTGTTTTATTAATTCCTGAAAGTTTGTTGGGTGTTTTCCATTTCTGTCTCTTTTAATTTTTATTAAAATGCCACGCCCTTTCTCTCAAACCGCCCACTTTATTTACCGTACTTTATAATGATTCTACCTAGCCCTGTGCCGAATTTCAGTTCCCAAGTATTAATATTAACCGATATATTATAGTACTTTCCTTAAAGTGCCACACCCTATGTACAATCCCGCCCACTTTTGTAATGATTCTATCTACCCACCTACCTGTGCACCAAATATTAGTACCCTAGTGTCAACATTAGCTGAGATATAGTATTTTTATAATATTGACACACCCCTTTGTTAAATAACGCCCACTTTTTTTACCGTAATTTGTAGTAACTGTGCCTACCCATGTACTAAATTTCAGTACCCTAATGTCAATATTATTCGATTTATAGTGTGTTTCTAATATTGCCACACCCCTTTGTCAAATAACGCCCACTTTATTGACTGTATTTTGTAATAACTATGCCTATCCATGTACTAAATTTCAGCACCCTAGCATCTAATACTACTCGACATACAGTGTTTTTTTAATATGACCACACCGCTTAAATAACGCCCACTTTATGGACTGTAATTCGTAATAACTATTTCTTCCCATGTACGTAATTTCAGCACTCTAGTGTCTAATACTATTCGACACACAGTGTTTTTCTAATATGACCACACCCCTTTGTCAAATAACGCACTCTTTATTGACTGTAATTTTTAATAACTATGCCTATCCATGTACTAAATTTCAGCACCCTAGTGTCAATATTATTCGATATATAGTGTGTTTCTAATATTGCCACACGCATTTGTCGAATTACGCCCACTTTATTTACAGAAATTATTAAAAATTGTGTCTACAACTGTACTAAATTTCAGCACCCTAGTGTCAATACCATTCGAGATACAGTGTTTTTCTAATATGACCACACCTCTTTGTTAAATAACGCCCACTTTATTGACCGTAATTTGTAATAATTAAGCCTACCCCAGTATTTTTACTGTAAATTTCAGTACCCTAGTGTCAATATTAACTGAAATACAGTGTTTTTCTAATATTCACACAACCCTTTGCCTAATATCGCCCACTGTTGTCAAAAAGAACCTCCGCGTTCATGATATCTATCTGTTGAAAAAAATTACGGAAATCGGGAAAGTGATTTAGGAGTTATCGATGTACATATATTTTAAAAAAAAAAAAAAACGGTCAAACCAACGAACTTGAGAACCACCTCCTTTTTGAAGTCGGTGAAAAATGTCATTCGACAGTTCATGCTTTATTAAAATTTCATGATGATGTGATTTGTAATCTTAGAAATCGTAATTGTACAGTTGCTGTGTCCTTAGACATAGAGAAAGCATTTGATAGAGCATTTCATGATCGAATTTTATTAAAATTAATCAGATTAGATTTCGATCCTTTTATAATTAAATTGTTTCGAAGTTTCTTCAATGATCGGCAGTTTTGTGTTCAGATTAATGAAGGGGGTTTTCAACTGAGGGAAGTCAAGAGCGGTGTTCCCCAAGGCTCTGTGTTGGCTCCTTATTTATTGGAGCGAGCGAGCGAAGCTCACATGGAACAACTTGCATGAAGAATGTTTAAAGGAGCAGAACTCTGAAATGGGTTGACCGATTTTAATATTTCTTTTTCTAAACTGTTCTACTGATCTTAAATTAGCTGCGGACGAAGCCCAAATTTGGAAAGTCTGTTAAGTTTAGAAATTTATTGAAAATAATATATCCATATCTTTCTTGCTTAATACATATTCGTTTAAATCAGTTTGTTGCTTGCCTTTTTCGCTTCGCTCGCTCGCTATAAATAACCGAACAGCATGGAACAACAACAAAAACATTAAGGCGAATGTTGTTCGCTGCAACAGCTGTTAATTACTAACTAAAATAAATAACTGCTATGATGAAGTTTGTAAAAAGATGCAAATTGTTTGATGGTTTTATTTGTATGTGTTGGTGAACCCTGTAAAATAAAAGAAATTTGCAATTTTTATAATTTTTCATTATTTGGTGACTGGTAGGCTTATTAGCTTTCATTGCTTCCACCAGTGTTGCCAGATCTTTTTGTAGAAAAGCGCGAGATCTACAAAAAATATCGCCCAAAATCGCCCAATGAAAAAAAAAATCGCCAAAATCACAATTTTTTCTAAGAAATTTATTATATTAGAAAAAACAAAAAAATTTTATAAATTTTTTTCAAATAATATTGAGAGCTGTTAATAGTATTATATTTATAAAAGTTCTTATTTTCATATATATTGAAATAATATTGAGAGTAAAAAATTATAAAAAAGATACTTCATTTTATACGAGAATTTTGATTGTAAAAGAACATTTTTTTAGAGACTATAACTATTTAGAATTTATCAGTATGCAACTTTAAAAATAAAAACTTTTTACAAAAAACGTAGGTCCATTATATTAAATGCTTCAGCCATATTAGAATCTTCCTCCGTTTTGTCAATTCTCGAAGTATTGTTTAGTCCATACATTGATTAATTCATTTTTTAAATCATATGATCGGATTTTGGCAGCGACTTGCAAAAACAGTTTTTAGCCTTCATGAAGCATTTTACTCGAATGATTGAAGTTAGCATATCTGATTTCATTATGTTGACGGAGAAAATAAGTTCCACAAATGCATAAGAATGTGGCAAGGAAATAAAGATGAATGCCAACTTACAAATATTGCCAAACATTTTTCCCACACACATTAGATGAGTTTATGAAAAAGCGTGGTTTTCACAAAAATCGCCCAAAAAATTGCCAGGCGATTTCCTAAAAATTTAAGCGCAAAAACAAGAAAAAAAGCGCCCAATTGACGATAAATCGCCCAATCTGGCAACAGTGGCTTCCACTAAGAATGTGCTGATTTTAACACCAACGCATCAAACCATTATCAGATTCTATCAATTTATGACAATAACATACATTTAAATTCAAATAATTAAAAAAAAAACAATAAATGTTATAAAATCGTCTTTAGCAGTTTTAATAAAATAAATTTTTTCGACAATATTTGGAAATAATTCCAAGCCTCCATTCCTATCCATGTTGTGATCAATATCACGATATTCTAATTTGTAGGTCCTAGGATCTAGGATATTGTGATATTGATCGCGACATGGATTGATATATAGACTTAGAAATGTTTCTCAATATTGTCAACATTCAGTTCATTCAAACTGCACTAGAACACGCAAAGAAATTTTTCGTTTGCCACAACTGAAAAATTCACCAACTATACTTCGTTTGCGAGCTGTATTTGCCGCAAACGAATATTCAGTTGTCACAACTTAAAAATATATCTTATATATCTGTGGCGTTTTATAATAACATCTTAAGTGTAAAAATTATGTTTCGAGAAATCTTGCTTCAAAGTTTTCAATCGCCATATAAGTTATATGAAAGGATGTTTCGTTTTTGGGCCATAACTTTGGCTACGGTCATGCTAGATTCTCCAGATTTTGTGTGGTTCTAGTACTATATGGGTAGAACACAGTTACATCAATAACTCAAATCTGCCTTAAGTCCACTTAAGATGTTATTATAAAATGCCACAGATATATAAACCGCGAGCTATTTCGGTCATTATTATTTATTATATTAATAATCTTTCTCATTATGTCCGTCCGTCTTCTTATGGATTCCACCTCTGTTGCTATCTTCGTCCGCGTATTAAGCAAACTACCAATTTCCTTATATAGTAACAATTTTTCCAAAGAGTAACTCTAAACTATAAGCGTTATGTTTATGCAACGAAGGGAAAAATAAACAAAATTTTCAGTTGGTAAAAACGAAGTTTTCAATTGCTGCAATTTAAAAATCACTCGCGTTTATGACAAACGAAATTCATTTCCTGCAACTAAATGACTCGTTTCTCACAACTGAAAATTTTGTTTATTTTTCGTTCAACGTTTATGACAACTGTTGAAACGTTTGCAATAAACGATTTCAAGCACGACAAACGAAGTTCGTTTGCGGCAAACTGGCGATAAACGTTTTTTTTCTTTGCGTGAAGGTTTCGTACACTCAGAAGAATCAAGAGTAAGTACTGAGCTAGATGAAGAGAGATGAAAATCGAGTCTTGGTTTTTGTTCACACTGCTTTAAACAACAATTTAACACAACAATTAGCAATACTAAATCAAATAAGGAAAGCGTTCGTAATGAACCAGATAATGAGGCAAATTGGACAGAACAACAAACTTTCAGGGAATGTTTATTAAGAGTATCATTAGAAGAACTGTCTACAAATCAAATTTTTTATCAACAATCAGCGTTCATCTTTTTTATTACACTGGACCCCCGGTAATGCGGGGGTCCCCCTGACTAATTCGGCATGGAGTGGTAGATTAGTGTGAGGGAAGGGGCAATCAATTCAATTCAATTCAATTCAAGTTATAAGGCTATCTCATCCACAAACTTCTCTACCACCAACTACGGCTTCAAGTCGTAAATATTGATGAGTTTTAAATTTCAGATGATTAGAAAATGAGGAAAGAAAATTGCAAATGCGAAAGGTAAAAGCGTACACGCAAAGAAATTTTTCGTTTACCACAACTGAAAAATTCACCAACTATACTTCGTTTGCGAGCTCTATTTGCTGCAAACGAATATTCAGTTGTCACAACTTAAAAATATATCTCATATATCATGAATTCCATGTCACGCACTGTTACAGCTTGCGAATAATTGCAACTGATTTACTTAAGAAGAAATTTTTGCGAAAACTGATTTGCAATTTTTATTAATTAATTTTACGGTCTATTTAAAATGGGTAAAGGTTTTATGAATCCACTTATGAATTTCGGTGATATTAAGCAAAATGTAGCGTACGCACGTGCTACAAAATTTTCCCTTTAAAAATTTGATGTCAGCTTCTATCTGAAATGTCTGCGAATTGACTTCAGATAGAATTAACATATTGTTTTACAGCAATAAGAGGTTATCCTAGATTATATTAGTAGTTAAGTTATTTGAGAAAAAAAAATTATAAAACAATTTTTTCAACTTTAAACACCGTCACGCACATGTTGCACTCGTCACGCACAATTACACCGTACGTTCATATTACTGTTACCTTCGACCATATTTACTAAAAACTGAAATACAAAAAAAAAGGATTAAAAATGTCTTATTTTCTTTTTTTTAATCTCTTTTATGTCATGACTAGATACATTTAAGAAAAAAATTTGAAAATCAATTATTTTAATCGATAAAAACTATTCCATTCTATTCGATCCAAAAGTCGATGCTTTCAATCACTGGAATTGAAGGAGGTGGAATTGGGGACTCTTCAACAGATTCCATGTGGACCTATTCAGGTGTATTCTCATTTCTTATGCAAAGAAATTCGCCTGGCCTTTGAGAGAGTACCCGTAAAGGCTGCACCCGTACATCACCAAGTTCAGTGTTTTTGTGAATATGATTCCTTAAAATGGATTTATTTGAACAATAATTTATATTCCGATTTATTTTAACCCTTAAATGCCCAACAACACCAATATCATTAAAATTATTTTGTGTTAAATGATCCCCTGAACACGACCCCGTTTTTATTTTTTTTTGGAAAAAATTTTTGTTTAAAGAAAACATGGTTATTAGACCGTATCACCAAAACTAACCTATATTTGACCCCACCTCAATCGTTAGACATTTAAGAGACATTTTCAAAAAAAAATGTTTTTTTTTTTTTGAAATGGTCCCTATGGTGCTTTTTTCTTGTTTTAGTTATATCTTCTGTGTTTCTTGTCCGATCCCAAAGATTTTTCATATATGAATTAATTGTTTTTTTGCAATTTTTTCCTGATTTTATTTTTTCGCGAATCTTGTTTTTTTTAAAATATCACCCACCTTATCTCAGTTGCTACTATGTTAACAAAATCTAAAAAGAGCAAATAATTAAAGCTCACAAAAAATCATTAAGACCATGCAACCAAATGATATCCATAAAATTTATTTTTGGTGCAGTTCCGACCGATTTTATCCCAAAAATAACACTTTCGAAATTTTCGTCAGTCATACTCGACTATTTATTAAACAAATAACTTGGCTTTTTCAATCACAACTGTTCTCATAAGACAATTAATAAAAGTCAATTATATCGAGTGTTGAAGATTGCAAAAACCTTTTATATTTGAAATTTGATGTTTACTAGAATTGTAATAAAATCTCTAATTGTTTATTAATGTTGACGATTATTTTTCGTTGAGAGTAAGTTTAACTAATAAAATCATGCTATGTTACAAACTCTGCCCAACAGTAGTTGTTGTCGGCTTTAAATGACAACCCCCCCCCCCCCCCCAGCTCATCATCGCTTCCATTCATGAACAAACAATATTTAAACACTTTGTACCAACAACAAAAAAGTCCATCACCACCACCTACTCTTCGTTTTCGCTATGCAGTCAACAAAAACAACAAACGTCTTCGCTTTGCCTGCATCATTTTTACAACAACAATAGCAACATACATCAATTCTTCGTCTTCGATTTGAAGCCCGTTCAAACCTAACAGATCGTATTCGGCAATTTCGTGGACCCAACCACCAGCCCTTTATCCAATATGGCAGCACCACATATACTGAAATGATCGATTGGACCAAATTTCAGATCACTGATCCACCATGTCTTCAGTTTTTTACTCAAGAGCAATTGACTGATCTACAGTACTTGGACGTCATTATTAAAATTCCTGGTGAGCATTACAGCAGATATTTTTTTTATGAAATAAATAATTAAATTTGACGTCATATATTAAATCGTATTTATCATGTTATATGTTTTTCACAGATTATCCTTGTCACTCGCAAAACATCGAGCGTTACGTCCAAATTGTGCAAAAGTCGGCCACAGCAGTCGCTGACGAAAATCTTTTGGGGCACATTTTCGTGAAGCTTGACAGCTTCGAGTGCTACAGCCACCTTGAATCCCGTAAAGATTTAGAAAATTAATAAAAATTCGAGTATGAGTGACGAACATTTCGGAAGTATTATTTTTGGGATAAAATCGTTTGGAACTGCTTTAAAAATGAATTTAATGGATATCATTTGTTTCCATGGTCTTAATGATTTTTTGTGAGCTTTAATTATTTGCTCTTTTAAGATTTTGTTAACATAGTAGCAACTGAGATAAGATGGGTGATAACTTAAAAAAACAAGATTCGCGAAAAAATAAAATCAGAAAAAAATTGCAAAAAAACAATAAACACATGTATGAAAAATCTTTGGGATCGGACAAGAAACACAGAAGATATAACTAAAACAAGAAAAAAGCACCATAGGGACCATTTCAAAAAAAAAAAAAAATTTTTTTTTGAAAATGTCTTTTAAATGTCTAACGATTGAGGCGGGGTCAAAATGGGTTTACTTTTTTTCCATACAAGGTGATACGGTCTAATGGTTATATCAAAATAGATACAGTGGGCATTCCAACGTATACCATCAATCAGCTTGGTTGGCAAAAACGTAGAAAGCGATTCTTTGTATGATAACTCTAAATTTGTTTGTTAAATGATACTCTAAAATTGTCAATAGTTTAAAAGGTATTTCATGTCAAAAACCGCACTTTCCGTAAAAATTAAAAAGCTTTTTAATTTGACGGTCAATATTTCCCAAACCAACAAAGTTATGCCAATAATAAATTTTTGTTTTATATTTGAAATTTTCTGAGTGAAATTACATATCCAGCATTTTAATTTTTGCAATATTTTAAAATAAATAGCTTATTTTCTCGGTTGTATCCAAAAAGATACACTGGGCATTTAAGGGTTAAATTAAATAAAACTGACTTATGAGAATTCATATTGACACTTGTCAATAGTTAACCGGCAATTTAGACGTTTGACCGTCTAATGCAGATGTAAGGATGGAAATTTTTTTAAATGAAGGGTGTATTAATTTCAATTTTTTCAAGTTGTTTTATTTTTGGTCACTTTGCTATATATGAGACCACCCATATCATTACTAATCGTTATACATTTTAAAGCCCCTCCTCCCCTCTAAATTGGTAACGTAATTTGTGAACGACCCCGTAGTGTGTAAAAACTACATTGTTGTATAGAAAAAAGTGTAACATGTGCGAAACGCGTGGAATTTTTTTCAATGGAAATAGTAAAAAAAATGTTTTTCAGTCTGGTTTGCCATCTCAATATCCACACATAACAACATTTTCCGCAAAAAATTTCTTATATTAGAGTCTGAATTGAAACATATATCAATATTGTCACGCACATGCTACATATTTTCTTAATTTATTTAACTGCTCTTACCACGGTATGTCGTTGATAATTATTTATTCATATATATGTATGATTATTAGGAAAATATTAAAAAATTTGAAGCAAATAATTTTTTTTTTAATTGTTGTAATAAACAGCGCACACCCTCACGGGAAATATCACAATAAAACTGCAAAATTTTCGCTCAACTTATTCACCACGCGAAAGTAAAAAAAAACACAGAAAAACTGCCGTTATCTTGAAAAATTCAACTTAAAACGTGTTGTCCGAATTCGATAGAATATATTCTATATAGTTTCTCTTCTCTCTTTATAATTTGATTTTTGACCTATGAGGTTGACTTTTTCGTGGAATTCGTGATATATAAACCGCAAGCTAAGTATTTCGGTCATTATCTATATATTAATACGCAAACAAAAAAGTTTGTGTTCCCTTTTTTTCTGTGTTACCTTCAACATATTCACATAATACTTATATCGATGGATAGGTATTTTCGAGTAGATTTGCACAATATAATTTTTATTCGAATATGTTGTCATTAAGATAGGTAAAACTGAGCATTTTACCAATGGGACAATGAGAAACTACAAAGCGACAAAGCTCTGTTGAACATCGCTGCTGTAGCTTACAAAAGCAAGAGTAGAATGCGGGAGTGACGCAAACACTTAAAAAGAGCTGAGTAGTATTATTATTATTGTTGTTGTTGTTGTTGTAGTTGTTGCTTTCTCTTAATTTCTCTCAGTTTTAAAAAAACAGTTAAACTGCTGCTTGCTTCTATTATCTTGAGAATTATCATTTATCTTTATTTATTTGTTATACTTTTCTACCGTTTATTGACTTACTGTACTTTTAATTTATTTATTTACTTTAAATGAATATTATATGTTGAATTAATTTTTGTTATTGACGCATATGCTTTCTTTTTTTTTTGTCCTTTACCAATATTTTCCTCATAGCGTCAAGGTAAGCATTAAGAATTTACATGCAAATTATTAACCATTCATTATGTGAAAAACAACTTGGGTTTCGTTACCTTACAGAAACAGATGGCCGAATTTCGGCCACAGGCGATACTAGTTATTTATTAAATTAATAATCTTTCTCATTATGTCCGTCCGTCTTCTTATGGATTCTACCTCTGTTGCTATCTTCGTCCGCGTATTAAGCAAACTTCCAATTTCCTTATATAGTAACAATTTGTCCAAAAAGTAACTCTAAACTATAAGCGTTATGTTTATACAACGAAGGGAAAAATAAACAAAATTTTCAGTTGGGAAAAACGAAGTTTTCAATTGCTGCAATTGAAAAATTACTCGCGTTATGACACACGAAATTCATTTCCTGCAACTAAATGACTCGTTTCTCACAACTGAAAATTTTGTTTATTTTTCGTTCAACGTTTATGACAACTGTTGAAACGTTTGCAATAAACGATTTCAAGCACGACAAACGAAGTTCGTTTGCGGCAAACTGGCGATAAACGTTTTTTTTCTTTGCGTGTAGGACCATGGCCTAGCTGGGATTCGAACCCGGCGGTTCGAACAACGACTTCGAACTCTGGGGTGGCAGTTGATCACGTTTGACACACATTTACCGCATGTGTAATATTATTGTTACTATTGGTTTCTTTGTGACCAAATTGTTTGTAAATGGTAAACTTCCGGTAAATTTTTGGACACATTTTTTGAAAATTTTTAACGGGAATAATCACAAAAACGCTGAAATTGAAGAATACAACATTAAGAAACTGAAAAATGTTGGCAATGCTGCAACAATCATCAATGCTTTACATACCCACGAGCGTTGTCAGACTCCTCCGACGATGAAAGAGGTTTAAGCCAAAAATTGAGACTTAAATTAATGAGTCAAAATCTTTTTCTATTAGTAGGGCTAACAATTTTACTCGCAAGAAATTTTCACGACAACTTGCTCATGCCATCAATAATAAAAATCGCAACTCTCAATCAAGCAGTTTTCGATATTAGAGAAAGGGAATTTATGTTCTATTCCTTATGATAGGCTATTCCTTATGATGAGAAAATAAATAAAAAGAAAGGATTGGTTCAAAAACGCCAAGAATAAAATAAAATATTGTATTTCAACTAAAATATATTTAAATTTGTTTTGTAATTGAATGTTTGAGATCTGGTAAGTTTATTGACAAAAAGTAGAATCCCCATTTAATTGAAATAGCAAAACCTATTTAATATCTTTGCTTTTAGAAGAATCTATTGGAGCTAGCAACTCAACTCAATTGCCTCCACAACGTACCAATTTATGTGGGTAGCTAGCAAACGCGTAAGTGTTTGCTAAGCGACTGCTACGACCTAGTATTTTTAAAGAATAAATGACTTTGTTTTCGTTTTTCAAAATTTTATTTGACTACTTTTTTTAATTTAATTTAAAAGTTAACAATGGCCGTTTCTATCTTCTTTTATTATGTTTCCACTCTAGTAACTTTTTCTGTTCCTTCTGATGTAGTTAATGTTTATCTTGGTGATGGTGTATCTACTTGCGGCATTAATGTTGGTGATTCTGTATTTGGTTCTAATGATGGTGCTGTTGTTGGCATTCCTGTTGGTATTACTGTTGGATTTGTTGGATTTGTTGGACTTGTTGGATTTGTTGGATATGTTGGAAATGTTGGTATTATTTCTGTCGGTATTACTGTTGGTATTACTGTTGGTATTGTTGGTATTACTGTTGGAAGTGTTGTTATTTCTGTCGGTATTACTGTTGGTATTACTGTAGGTATTACTGTTGGTATTACTGTTGGTATTACTGTTGGTGATTCTGTTACTGCTGGTGTACATCTTTTTGGAATTACTATTGGTATTCCTACTATTATTACTGGTGCACATTTTGTTACTGATCCTTGCCCTGTTTCTGATCCTGATTCTGATTCTGATCCTGATTCTGATCCTGATTCCGATTCTGATTTCGATTCTGATTCCGATTCTGATCCCGATTCTGATCCCGATTCCAATGAATATTTTGATCCCAATTCTAGGAAATTGATCTTGAAATGACGATTTTTACTGATTTTACTGATTTTCACCGGTAGGCGTGAGCTTGACACTTCATTTCGTAACAACGAAATACCCAGAATTGTTAGAACAAAGAACAGAGTAAAAAACTTCATATTGCGTTTGAATATAGCTCGTTTGTAGTAAATATTACACTTAACTCGAAGCTAGAAAATCTGCCTTTTATAGTGAAAATTCAGTAAGTTCGTACAAATATTGAAGCTTATAGTTATCTCTTTTTAGCGACTCTCTTTACTGTTTAAGCAAGTGTTCAAATCAAATAGAAGAGATAAATAAATATTGACAACAATATTCATATTGTGCTTACGTTCTGGACTTGTGTTGATATTCAGTTACATGTGAAATGTTGACTTCTCTTAGAGACGGATCAATTTTTATATTGGATTAATCTAGAACTAGTCTTTTACCGACTTCAAATAGCTGATGTTCATGTCCTTATAAGGATTTTTTCTTTTTCTTAGTAGACGCTTACAACCCTAAATCGGTTTTGGACACTTCTGTGCGCTTCAGTCGGGAAATCCGAATACTTAAATATGTGGAAGTGATTGTTGCGTACACACAGTTTGTAATTTTTTTCTGCGCATTTGATGTCTACATACAACAACATCCATGCGTCAAAACATTTAAACAAACATTTTATTCGACAGCGAAAATTGAGAATAAAAAAAAAACAAAATGAGGATAGCAACACCGCCGTTGTTAAATTGAGGAAAAAATACTCGTGTTTCAAATATTTACTCACATGTAAAAATCCATATCTGTGACATCAAGGTCATTTTTTTCAAGCATAATATTTGCTCATAACTGTGGATATTTACCGCCTAATCTAATAGACTGTGTATCAATTTCTTACAAAATGGTGTCTGTTAGGTTTTTTTTTTAACTAGAATAACGTCGTTTCCTTATAATGACAAAAAACTATAAGAAATGCTTTACTTTCGATGCAAATAACCACGTTGTATTTGAACATATTTGATTCAATTTCTTTTTTTTTTGTAAATAAATTCAATTTAAGCACGAAAGGTACTGTTAACATAGCGTACAGTGACACATATTTGAATAAACGCACTCTTAATTTTAACTATGCTACCTTCTCTCTCTTTTATTAATGCATTACTCAAAACAAATTCCAACTCATATTGTTTACTAAACTAACGGAAATTTGTATTGAGTGCAAAAACTTGTTTTCGTTGTTGTTGTTTTATATAAATCATATTAGTTTAAATATTTAACTAAAAACAAGTACATATTCGTTTAAACGCACATGAAAAAGGAGGTCGAAAACATATTAGTGGTTTAAAGAAATAAGTATTTGTTTGGATTTAATTGACAATTAGTAAGTTTTGTTTAATTTAAATGTAACATTATTTTCTTAATGATATTTTTTTAAGATTTTATCAAAATGCCAAGGGGAAAATATCTAAATGACACAGAAAAAGTCCAAATCAACCTGTACCATAAAGAGGGTTATTCAAATCGGGAAATTGGGCGGAGAATAGGAAGATCAGAAGCAGTCGTGCGCTCTTTTTTAAAAAACGGTGTTAATTATGGAGTAAAAAACCCACGAAAGGCAATCGAAAACTGAGTATTCGCCAAGTTAATCAGATTAGGAAGGAAGCCACGAAAAATTTTTTGAACTCAACTCAAATAAAAGAAAAATTAGATCTTCCAGTGACAACGAGACACATTGCACACATTTTACGTAACTCTTTCCACGTTAAATGGAAAAAACCGGTGAGCAAGCCTGTGTTGAAGCAGCATCACAAAAAGGCGCGCTTAGACTTCGCCCAAAAACACATGCAATGGTCAACTGAGTGGGACAATGTTGTGTTTTCCGACGAAAAAAAATTCAACTTAGATGGCCCAGATTCTTACAGCTGTTATTGGCATGATTTGCGTAACAATGACGTACGTATGTCAAAAAGGAATTTTGGTGGTGGCAGCGTTATGGTGTGGGCGGCATTTTCATCGAGAGGTAAAGCAAATATTTGCTTTGTGCCGCCCAAAATGAATTCAAAAATATACACGGAATTGTTGGATGATGCTCTCATTACATTTTTGGATAATAAAATGGATGAAGACAGTATTTTTCAACAGGATAACGCTGCCATTCACGTTTCTAAAGAGTCATTAAAGTGGTTTGAAGAGCATTACATCCCACTTATGAAATGGCCTGCATGCAGTCCCGATTTGAATCCGGTGGAGAATCTTTGGGGGTGCATATCACGCAAAATCTATGGACAAAAAGCCAAAGGACACCTTTACAAAACCGTGCTAGAGCTCAAATTGGCCATTAAGGAAGCTTGGGAAGATTTGGATCGTCAGTTGCTGGAAAATTTAGTGAAGTCGATGCCGAATCGTATTTTTGAGGTTATAAATAAAAATGGTTGACCAATTAATTATTGAAAATTAAATAAATATTCTTTTTCTCATTCCTATTGAAAATAAAGTTGATTCGTTTAAACGATTATGTACTTGTTTTTAGTTAAATATTTAAACTAATATGATTTATATAAAACAACAACAACGAAAACAAGTTTTTGCACTCAATACAAATTTCCGTTAGTTTAGTAAACAATATGAGTTGGAATTTGTTTTGAGTAATGCATTAATAAAAGAGAGAGAAGGTAGCATAGTTAAAATTAAGAGTGCGTTTATACAAATATGTGTCACTGTATATATGACTTTCTTCTCAAAAAATGGCACAAAAGCTTTTTTTGTTGTTAAAATAATAAAAACTCAAAATTATATTTCTGACGACCTTCAACATAACATTGCGTTTAATAGCGGATGGTTCCTGTGCTTTTTTGAAGAAATTAATTTTTTCAAAAGTTGTTTTTATACTTGTTTTTAGAGAATAAAGCTCCTAGAATAATTTATGTGAAAAAATTATACCAATATTTCTTTCCGATCAGAAGTTATCGGTATAAATCTATTTTCTCGGCACTTCGGTATCTCTTTATTTTCAACCTATAGAAAAAACATTTACCTTTAAGGGCACTTTCTGATGAATTTTTGAAAAAAAAAAAATTTTTTTTTAAATTTTTTGAAATGAAATTATTACATTTATTAGGAATATTCATTTTAAGCATTATTAAATTATGTTTAAGTATAAAAAAAAATTTTTTTTGCAATTTTAATTCCTCTTGACATTTATACTGTAGGACACTTTACAGGAGATCCGTAACAAAGAACTTAAAATGGATTATATTTTTAAGACTCAAAACTAGACACTTACAGTGTTATTTATAAACACATTTTAGCGCTTGTTTAACTTTAAATAGCATTTAAACATGAAAACGTGATTTATAAACATTTTTCATAGTTGTTTAAGAACTGCATAACTTAAACGCCAAAATCTGCGTTTAAAGACTGCTTAAGTCTAACCTAAAATTTTCAGCAATCAGCTGACCTAGAATGGAAACGATCAGTCAAAATTACTAATTTTCGGTTGCATTTTTACTTAATGCAACCGATAATTGCAATTTCAGTTGCATTTCTTCAGAATGTAAAAGATTATTGTAGTAGACTTTGTATATTTTTGACATAACACTTGCTTAGTTACACAATGAATATAAATCGTTTATAAATAACAATTTAAGCATGGTTGCGTAACACCTTAGACGATGTTTAACTAAACAACTGCTTAAAGGCTGTTTAACGAAATCTAATAAATAAGACTGTAAGACTTTAAAGTACATACTCAATTTTATTTTGACAATTCTGAAAAAAATAAAAAAAAATGAATTTTTTTTGGACGATTCACCCCTATATAAAAAAGAGGGGGTAGTTTTTTGAAGTTTTAAAAGTTTATTGTCGAGTTTTTTTAAAATAGTCCAAAATTTTTGATTTATAAAAATCGGTAAAGTAGATTCGGAAAAAAATGTCCAACCAGTTTGAAAATGGTACTTTCGAAAAAACCGCGTTTAAAGCTTTTTTTACCACAATCCATTCATACGCGGACGTCGTTACAAATATAGCTATAACTTTTTTTCTAGTAAGAATTTCTTCAAAAATTTTAGGAGGAATCAAAGTAGATATGTAAAAAAAATATAGCATTTCTGCATTTCACCACTTTTTATTATAATAATGAAAAAAAAAAAAAAAACAAAAATTATTTATTCACTTTTTGTGGAAATCGAACCTCGAGCCTCATGCTTTTAAGCCTTTATGTACATACAGCAGTTAATATATTGATGATAAAAAAACAAAATAGAAAAAATGAAAATGATAAGATTTCCAATATTATAATTCATATAAATAGCTTGTAAAATATGACCAAGAAATGAATGGGAAAAGTTATATAAAATTATTTTTTACTTTGTAGTGATTTTAAAGTCGGTTTGTTTTTTTGTTAAAAAGTTTGTTTACTGTAAATTTCAGTACCCTAGTGTCAATATTAACTGAAATGCTGTTTTTCTTATATTGACACGCCCCTTTGTCGAATATCGCCCACTTTTTTAAAAAGGACCTCCGCGTTCATGGTATCTATCTGTTGACAAAAAATTACGGAAATCGGGCAAGAGCTGTAGGAGTTATCGATGTACATACATTTAAAAAAAAAAAAACAAAAAACAAAAAAAAAACAAAAAAAAACAAAAAAAGAAAAGCGGACAAACCAACGAACTTGAGAACCTCCTCCTTTTTCAAGTCGGTTAAAAATTACTCGCCACACAAGTTACGGGACAATCAGCATCGACATCATCGATATCATCGATATCATCGACGTCATCGAGTGTCCGTTTTTTATTTTGGCTTTACATGCATTTGTTTCTGTAGAGTTCGCTGGAAAATGTGCTGAACACTGAACGAGTGCGGCTTGTGTTGTTGTTTTTTACAGGCGTTCCTTGGTGTTGGCTCATCGCAAAGACTTTTAAGTTTAAGATAGTAAATAATTTGTATGAAGGGCCACGCGAGCTATACGGGCCACTACGTGGGCATGTTTGTATTAGTGCCTTCTTCCATTACTTGAGGCAATAAGAAAAGATAGATCGCTTTAGAGAGACCTTCCGAATGGGGTCTTATGCCTACTCCGAACGGCTAGTGTGCATTTCTCTAGAAGCTCTACATGACATTATTTACTCTCTAAAGTATGCCCTTGTCTACAAAGAGGTGACAGCCGATCAGAAAAATTAATTTCAATTGAAAAAAGCTTTCTGTTGGGGTTCGAACCTAGACTCGCATTGCCATTGAGTGATCCACACTCTGTCTAACGCACTCGGATATGATCTCCGGACTTAAAAACTAGTCCAAATAATTAAATAAAAATTCCTCATATCAGCCATTCCATTTTGAACGTATCACTCATACGGGTTGACCACCTCCGATGTTGCTCAAACTTTCAGAATTGAATCTTCTCATGAAATAAAAACACTAATTTGAGTAAAAAAATGTTTAAATTTTTTTTTCAAGTTTTTACGTAACATTCAAATTTCGTCAAAATGGGAGAAAAAGTGAAATTGCCTTACTCTTGAAAAATCATATATTCAACAAAACTAACTCGATTTTCACGTTTCAGGTATTTTCGAAAAGGCAATAAATAGTTGTTTTTTATAAAAATATAAAAAAAAACAAAATTATTTTCTTAAGTTTCTTAACTTCAAGGTCAAATTTTGGAAGTCATAAAAATAGAATTTTTCCCCACTTTAAAAATTGAAAAAAAATATTTTCAGAAAGCTAATTTTATTACCTTTCCATCTGCCAAAAATCATGAGGGTGTTATTTTTCTTTCTATTTTAATAGTTTATTTAATATTTTTTAAACGACCACCAACCATACTACTCCATACAACCATACTATGTACATAAGTTGTACCTCAAAAAATAAGTGCGCCGTATACCAGCGAATATGACGCATTTTTGCAAGACAATTACGAAAAAAAAAACGTTTTGACCGAAGTAAGGGTCTCGCATTGAAATATTTCTTCATATCTCTGGTGTTTACAGTCGGATTTGAAAGTTTTCTACATCAATGTTTTTGTCTCAAGGAGACCAATATGACCTCTATAGAGGTCATTGACCTCAGGCGCACGGATCTAGTACTTACCTTCCAGATATTTTTTTTTTATTTTGGAGAAAAAATAATTGGTCTCTTTCAGAAAAAACATCGATATGTCATTCAATATAATCAGACTTTTAATACCGATGATATGATGAAAATGAAAAAGGGAGCCCTACGTTCGGCAAAAAATTTTCAAGAATTTTTTAAAAATAGTTCTGCTGGAAATATTGATATACTTCCTGAGCTAAAGATTAATGATATTTTAAGAGCTTTATTGTCTTGATATTAGGGTGGCACATTAGGATAGTAGGAACTGAGATCTGGAAGATAAGTACTTGAACCGTGTGCCTGAGGTCAATGACTTCTATAGAGGTCATATTGGTCTCCTTGAGACAAAAACATTGATGTACCAAACTTTAAAATCCGACTGTAAACACTAGAGATATGAAGAAATATGTCAATGCGCGACCCCTACGTTCGGTCAAAAAAAATTTTTTTTTCGTAATTGTCTTGCAAAAATGCGTCATATTCGCTGGTATACGGCGCACTTTTTTTTTGAGGTACAGTCTAATGCACATAGTATGGTTGTATGGAAGTAGTATGGTAGGTGGTCGTTTAAAAAATATTAAATAAATTATTAAAATAGAGATAAAAATTTTGACGTAAAAACTTGAAAAAAAATGTAAACATTTTTTTTATTCAAATTATTGTTTTTATTTCATGAGAAGATTCAATTCTGAAAGTTTGAACAAAAGCGGAGGTGGTCAACCCGTAATGTACGTTTTTTTGATGCGTTTAATTTGGAATGGCTGACATATGAAAATCGGCTGTTTTTTTTTTTCTCAAAAAGTTTTTCAATAGGCACATACCGACAGAAAAGATGGTGGACCCCCTTGATAATTATAGAAAATATGTAGCAATATTTTGATACAAAACCTCTCAATACAAAGACAACTAATATGTCCTCTAATTAAAACCTCAAATAGAAAAGCAATATTAAGCAATCAACCAAACCATCAAAGGTTGAGCTGAATTTTCATACTCATTGTTGAAGCACACAGCTATGATAAGACCATGGAAGCCATTAAATGTATTTTGTTTTTTTTTTTTTTTGTTTTTGCTATGCATACGTGTAAACTACCTGTTTAAGTGCCAGCACTCATATCTATATGACTAAAATAACTGTACACGCTTCATGTAATTTTCCAAGGATTTCGATCTTGATACTGTCCACACCCGAATTGCGAGCGACAGCTGTTGAAAAACTGTACTGACATCATTTATTACTGTAGCAGAAACTCAGACAGTATCATAAAGAGGTCGAATAGCTAGAAAAATATATAAAAAAAAAATTAAATACGTCTAGTTTTAAGTATATTTATGATATTCATAATGAAATTATGCGCGTTCATTCTAATGTGAAACATTTATCAAAAATTTTTGAACTGTCTTATTCTACGCTGGCGACGAGTGGCTGACTAACTGCCTGACTGACAGACTTGCTATCTGCGAGTCTTGTTTGCGTATAGTTTTAATAACTTAATTTCATATCATTTAACGAACCGTTTCTTATGCTGTTGAGCATTAAATATTACAAACAAACATATTAAAATACAAACAATAAAAGGTTCGCTTCTAAAGACTGGCTAGAAAATAAATGTTAATTTTCAGGCTTTTGTTTTCTTTTGTTTTGTTTTAGACAAAATAATGAAAACAATTTTTCCGCATGTTGCACAAAAGCTGCGCATTCAAGCATTTCAACTTTTCAGCTATCCATCCATCAGAGTTTTTGGTTTTTAATTTTATTTTTTTATATTTTTTTGTGTGGTTCTTTGTCTTAAGGCTAATGAGTTGGGCATATTTGAATGTGTTGAGAAAAAGTAGTTTGAAAAATATAACACAGTGGAAGCAGCCATCGTAATAACCAGGTGAACAAAAAGTGAAAGAACTCTATAAATGAAAACATCAAAAAGCCGCCTACAAAAACCATTTTATATGAGCTAGGCTCTGAGCGAAGCCCTTTTTTTTTGGGTATTGAATGAAATCTTTTAATGGTTGTGTTAATAATCAAATCATTCTAGCCACAACTTCTTAACACCCAACAAAACAAAAAAAAAAAAAAAAAGAGATGAGGAAGAATTTGAATTTAATTTTTTATTACTTTTGGCTGCCGCATTTAGCCTTTTTAACCTCAAACAACTTCAGCAGTAGCAGCAGCAACAACAACAACAACAACAACAACAACAACAACAACAACAACAACAACAACACCAACAACAACAACAACAACAACAGCAACCCCAACAACAACTTCCCTTGCAAGCCCGTCCAAACCACGGGTGGGCTGTAAACATCTAAATCTAGTTCAAAAGCCGCACAGTGCCCACCAATGTTAACTCTTTGCTACATACCGGGCAAAAAACAAAAAAAAACAAAAAAAAACAAAAAAAAAACAAAAAAGAATACCAAAAACCATCAACAATTTCTTTGACTGACAGTCAACCAGCAGTCAAACGTCAAAACCTTAACAAACTGCTTGCTGTCATCTTCTATTTTATCATCATCGTTCTTCTATCTCTTCTATCTTTACGCCCTACTTATGACTTATTTTGTTTTTGTTCTTTAAGCCTATCTTAAGCTTGGCTTACTTCAAGTTAACATTTTTTCTCATTTTCATTCTTGTCTTTATTTGAGCTGAACGAATGTTTGCCTGGCTGAATGGATGATGATGGTTGAACGAAAAGTGAACGCATGAATCAAAAAAGTTATAGAACGACAAGCTTACTGACAGCTGTCATAATTAATTTTGACATTTTTGTAGTAATTATTGCGGCCTTGCGGTTTCTTCTTCTCCTTCTTCTAGTTCCAGTTGCAGGTATTGTTCTTATCTTATTGTTGTTTCGAATCTTTTGTTTTATTTTAAGTTTGTTTGTGTTTTGAATTCAGTGACTTTTGACAGTTCTCGATAAGCCTCATTAATCCCTTGAAAGTTCATTTGCAATTTCTTATGTTTTGTTTTGTATGAAATATTTTACAACGTCGATTTGAACACATCTATCTTTTTTTGTGAAAAGAAAAAGTGAATGAAAAATGTGCGTTATACCGTATCACCTTACAAAAGATGAAAAATACGCCGCACCTATTCAATACCTAATCAAAAGCATTCTTAAAAGAAAATTTTGTTTTTTTTTTTTTTTTAAAAAAAACATATATTTTTTTTATAACGAACGTAAATAGTAATAAAACGGGATACTTGACCCCAATGACCTTTAGAGTAAAAAAGTTGAACTCCTTAAAACGAAACCATTGATATATCATTCTATAAGATCGGACTGTAAATATCGATGATATGAAGAAAAATTTAAAATCGGGACCCCTACGTTCGGTCAAATATGAAAAATCTTTCGAAATGTTTTTCAAAAATGCTTCCAATATGTGGCGTACTTTTTTCCAATGCTCATGTATATATTCCATAATAGACTTCATTGTAACACTATTTTTTTTTTTTTTTTTTTTTTTTTTCATTACTTTTCATTGTAACACATTTATTACCTATTTTGTCGATTTTGTTATATTCGCCCGTTATAAGTGTTATACACGTTCACAGGGACATCGGCTATCGCATACATTTAATAGAATATGTCATTTGATAACAAATACCTAATTGATAAAAACTTGTCATTTATAAGAATCTCAAAATTTATTAGATTCTTTCCTAAACGCCCCCTATAAAAAGCAGGCGCGGATACAAGGGGGGATAAAAGGGTAATTACCCCCCAGGAACTTTTATATACTTTACTTTTTAATACTTTATTTAGAGTAAATAATCGTGCTTACAGCTTAATGGTACTTTTATGTATACATAAGCGATTCTGAAGGCTTTTTTTGAAAGAATACTACAAAAAAAAATGGTCAGAGATATTGATATAAAGTTTTTTTTTATTGATTTCAACAATTATTAAAGTATATAAAAAAAATGTTGTTTTTTTTTTTGTTTTGTGACGTCATTTGCGTGTAGGTGACGTTTTTATGAAGCGATGCAAGAAAAATAGGACCATTTTGCTTGTAGAATAACATGATCTGTAGTCATCTGGAAAAAAAAAACAAAATATAATTATATGTAAAGCAAACACTTACGTCGAGGTAGTGACTTCGAGTTTTTTTAAAGTTTTAAGTAGCATCTTGCAAAAAACAAACCTCTATAAGGATGCAGCAGAACGTTCAATAATAACTTTAAGATCACTGCTTGATAAAAAAAAGAGAAAACGCAGAATCATATTTTAAGACAATATTTGCAGATGTGCAGGAATTACACGAGAGGTTAGGTATGTCAATTAATATACCTCGTATTGCTGGAAGACAAGTTCATCGTAGTAATATCAGCGCTTCAACACTAGAAGACTACTTTCGAATTTCCATATTTGTACCATTACTAGATGATATTATTGCTGATATAGAGGCTCGTTTCAGCGAAAAATGTTTCCATAAACTATATGTAAACGAAATCCTGTCAAGCAAAATTGATAAAAACAACAATGAAAACTTAAACAATTTGAGTGTAAACTTTTCTAACCGAGCGTTTCCACTGCCCGAACGAACGAAGATTTCTTCGTTCGTTCAGGCAGTGTAAACAGTTTGGTCCGAACCAAGGTTCGGAACATTGGTTTTTACAAAATGCTCGCGAGCGCTATTCGCGCAGTGTAAACACTTTTCCAGCACGAACGAACGAAGATTTCTTCGTTCGCTCTGATCGGCCGACGCTCGATCTTTTTGGGCGAATCCAGTGCTTATTTGCGCATAGGAAGTAGATTTGTTGAAATTGTAGTTTATAACGTAGGAAAAACAAAAAAGAAAGAAAATATATTGAAAATTTAACGCAAAAGAACTTTGTTTTACTTTGTTATTTTATTAGCACTTTATATAAGCAAATTATTTATATAATATTCTTTATATAATAAATTCTTTACATAAATACTTACATAAAACTTAAATTAAAAGGCATAAAAGTAGTAAAAATTAATCAAATTTAGTACGTTTGCATAAACAAATATTGATCAAAGCTGATGCTCGCAAGCACTGAATTTAAGTGTTTCCACTGCACGAACGAACAAGATGGCGACTTACCAATGTTCGCAACTTGTGTTCGTGCGGTGGAAACAGTTGGACCGAACGAAGAATTCATCGCGACGATTTGTTCGCGATGATTTCTTCGTTCGTTCGGGCGGTGGAAACGCTCGGTAAGATAATCATCCCATTTTGTGACGGTAATAAGGAACTAATTCCAATTCAATTATTTCATGAACTTCAAATTTGACAGTGTAAATGGGCAAGCGAAACTAAGGTTAATGATATCAACACCGTTTTTATTTCTTGTGATAATGACATTTTTCAACTAATTTCTAAAACGTTTGCTATCTTTGTCACGCTTCCTATCAGTGTAGCAACAGCTGAGCGAAGTTTTTCTAGATTGCAACGATTAAAAACATGGTACTATGTTGTTGCAACTATGCAACAAGAACGATTGAATGGACTCGCATTATTGCATATACATAGAGACATAAAAAGAAATATTAACGAAGTTATTGATAACTTTGCTGGAAAAAAGAAGCCCTGCGATGATTTTGTCATGTAATTTTTTCTCTATCTAATAACTATCTAATAATCAGTATACATTTTGTATTGTTCATTTTTGTTTTCAAAGTGTACCATATCATAGTAAGTTTCAAATTCCTCTAATTTTTTTTTATAGATTTATAGATACAGGAATTTACAATTTGCGGAATAAACCTCATATTACATAAGATTTAATAAAAAAATACTACATTCTGTTGTTCAATTTGAACAAGTGGCGAATGCAGTTACATGAAAGCAAAATAGTGTGAAATTAAATAAGGTAGTGGGGTCTTACAAATATAACTTAACTTACTAATTTAAAGAATAAGGGTTAGTTAAAATCAAAGCAAAGCAAAAAGAAAAAAAAACAATACAAAATAAGAAAATTATAAGGACACAGTGATTAGGGAGTCAATTACATTAAATTCTTTATTAAAAAGCCATGACTTCACTTCATAAAAAAATTAATTTTTGTTACGCAGACAACGAACGCTATATGGTAAACTATTGAAGAGTCTGGGAGCCGTACATGTATAGAAAAAAAAAATGGTTTAAGTTGTGAGGAGGAATCAAGGTCAAGCTTTGATAATTAGTCCTTAAGTTGTGACTAGAATTATACCTGTTTAGTAAATAGCCGGATCTATTGAAAAATACTTTTAATACTCTAAAGTAATAAAAATGTTTAATGGGTAAAATGTTCAGATTTTTGAATAAGGGGAAGCTACTATCAAGGCGTTTTTTGTTACAGATAATACGAATAACATGTTTTTGAGCGATTAGGATAGGGTTAATTTTATTTGCATGTGTTCCACCCCAGCAAACTAGGCCGTATTGCAGTTTTGAGTGGAAAATGCCATGGTAAATACAAGTTAACAATTTTAAGGAGCAGAATGATTTTAGTAGATAAATATGTCTTGTAGCACCGATAAGGTACCTTTTAAGGGCAGCTGTATGATCAACCCAGTTCATTTTCCAATCAAGTAGCAGTCCGAGATATTTAAATAATTTAACGCAGTCAATAGAAAAGCATTTAGTGGAACAATTGCTATAAACATAAAAAGTATTTGATTGACACGAAGCATTACATATATCATTACCAATTAAGTATTTTCTACACCCTGCACTATGAAAGGTAAAATCACCTTAATTTAAATCATTTCCTGCAACACTGAAGTACATAACTTTGGTTTTATCACTCAAAACTATGTAATTTGAGTGATGAGAACCAATGTCTTAAAATTTCTAGGTCGTGATTTATATCGCAATATACGTTTAAGGCAGAATCACTAGAAAAAGTGCACGCCATATCGTCCGCAAAAGCTATTAATTAATTAATAACTGGCCATTTCAGCCCTTGAAAGGACTTTGACCTAGCTTCTTAGGATTAATTGTGTTGTGCGTGTTATTAACTTTGTACACAATTGACCGAGAAATGGACCTTCAGGCTTAACGCCGACTCCGAACGGCGATGAACGGAATGTTCTTATTCTCAAGAAGCTTTACATGGCATTTTTATTACTCTCTGAGGTTTGCCATTGTCTGCAGGGAGGTGGCGGCCGTACAGAAAAATCATTTTAATTCAAATAATTTTCTGTCGCTGCTGGGGTTCGAACCTGGGTCTCCAGGTTCGTTGACATAGCGGCCACGCACTTTAACCAACTACGCCACGGACGCCACAAAAGCTATAGTCTTACTCAAAAAAGGCTGATCAAAAATTGAGTTAATATAAATACGAAACAGAATAGGCCCCAGAACAGAACCCTGGGGAACACCTATATTTATATTAACCAAGCTACTAAACTCTTTATCTATTTTAACTCTTTGTTTTCTATTAGATAAATACGATTGAAACCAGCAGTACACAGAGCCCCTGAAACCACATCTCCAAATTTTATTGAGTAATATCTCATGATCGACAGTATCAAAGGCTTTTGTTATGTCCACGAAGAGAGCAGCGCAGGCTTTTTTATTATTTAAATCACCATAAATATTTGTACAAAAGTTTAAAAGTGCATCTTCAGTGGATAAACCTTCTCTAAAGCCATACTGACAATTACTAAAAAACTTACTTTTAGTTAGGAAATGAACCATTCTTGATTTTACAGCTTTTTCAAAGATTTTTGAAAAAACCGACAACACTGAGATGGGTCTGTAATTATTTAAAACAGATTCATCACCTTTTTTAAATAATGGAATTACTACTGCTACTTTAAGAACGTCAGGGAATATTCCAAGTTTTATATTTTTATTAAAGATCATACAAAGGACATCAACAATGTTAAATACAATTTTTTTTAAGAAACACACTAGAAAAAAATCCATCAGAACATGAGCTAGAGTTTTTAAGAGACATAATTATTTTATACAGCTCAAAAGACGAAATTGGTTCGAAAAAAAAGCTATTGGAATAGAATGGTTCACTATCTAAACATTTACAAGCAACGTTGTTGACTACATCATTAGAAACCACATCCCTACCTATTTTGGCGAAAAAATTATTAAAAGCATTAGCCTTTTCATATAAGGACTTTCCTTCAACATTGATAAAATCGGATTTGTTATTATTCGTTGACTTATTTAAAATATTATTCACCAATTGCCATTCCTTCTTAACATTACCTCTTATTTTACTAAATTCATTTACGTAATAATTAGTTTTACATGTAGAGACTTCCATAGAAATTTCCTTACAGAGAGCTTTGTAACGAGATTTAACATTCATGTTAGTAGGTTGCTTGGAACATTTTTTGAAAAGTTTATTTTTGCTTTTAATTTTTTTCAATAAGTCGACAGACATCCAGGGTTTCAGTCTTTTAAGCTTAGAGTCGCGATTTATTACTTTTGTAGTACATGAATTTACGTGATCAACTAGGATATCAAAAAACATATTAAAAGACTTAGATGGATTAGGTTCACAGTAAACATTTTCCCATGTTTCAGAAACAAGTTTATTATTTAAAGCAGCAAAATCAGTTTTATTGAATAATATATCAAGCTGTGGTTGTGTTTTCTCCATAAGACTAACATTTTCAAAACATAAACACGTCATGCAATGATCTGAAAAATTAAAATCCGAAACAGAGCTGCTTAAAGATAGTTTACTTGATTGACTTAACCGCACAAAAATATGGTCAATGCAAGTAGAAGAGTTGTCAGTTATACGAGTAGGTTCATTAATGCATGATTCAAGACCATACGCCGAGAGTAAGAATAAATATTTATCAACCAGTGATGAATTTTGTAAGATATTTATGTTGATATCACCTAGCAAAATAAGATTATCACACTTTACATTAGACAAAAGGACATCCAGATCACTCAAAAACATATCATGATTTTAGTTATCGTGGAACCTGTAAATACAAAAAAATGAGTATTTTTTGTTATCAATTAAACAGCAAATCCTAGCCACATCAGAACTTTTAAAGTAAAAACAACTCAAATCACATTTGTATTCCTTATTAAAAAGTACTTAAAAGTACTATGTTTTTTTATTGCACATACTTGAAAATATAATTGTGCAATGTTTTTGTAATGGAATAAACGTGAAAAATTTGAATAAATCAACCTTAACTACAAAATTAGTTAAATTTAAAGTTTTTATTTACTTTTCCCTAAGGTATTATTCCAGAAAAAGGGAGAAATAAATAAATACGGAAATGTGCGTGTATGTGTCTGGGAAAAATGCTTTTTAAACAATTCGATAATTTCAATTCAAAAAAGTACAATTTGTATATATGTAACAAAACTAAATTTTCTCAAATCGAAAATGTGAGTCTTTGATAATTTACCTCTCCCCCCCATGATTTTTTTCAGAACCGCCGCTGATAAAGAGTGAGTTCCCCATAGGGCGGAAGCAATCTATAATTGGCTATTTCAGCTCTTGAAAGGACTTTGATCGGGGTTCTTAAGATCATATTGTGCGTGTGTTTATATGTTTGTACACAAATGATCAAGAGCTGGATCTCCTGGTCTTATGCCGACTGCGAACTGCTTATTTTTATGTTCTCAACAAGCTTTACATAACATTATTTACTCTCTAAGGCTTGCGATTTTCCGCAGAGAGGTGACAGCCGATCAGAAATGCACTACAAAAAGTCGTGGAGGGGAGGGGGGTGATTAAATATACTGAAAATCTGCCACGTCGCTTATGAACAGCTATGGGCACGGAGCAAGTTTCGGAGCCAGCTGCGGAGCATTGAGAGCAATTGAGAGCAAAGGCTTATGTAGCAACACAAAACGCAACAAGAAAGCAAAGGCAGAAACAGAACAATACAGAAGCTTTATCTGCAGTAGCGCCCATACCCGATCAACATCGATGACAAAAACCAATTTCCATGGATCCAAGTTCATGCTCCCTATAATTTCGGATCAGTTGGATGTGGTCTACTATGAACTATTCACACGCAACGATACCATTACGAAGGACTTCTTTCGACTACAATTAATGCACTTGAATCGGACATTGGCGAAAAAACGGACGGCAGATGAGAACAGATACGTCAAAGTGATTTTAGACCGAAAATGTTCGACCATTTGTTGCAATACTAGTTAAAACATACTTGGAAACGTCCTATACCACCCATCGTATTTACATGACATTACTCCTTTGGACTTCCAATTGTTTCAAACGATGACTTATGGCCGGGCTGAGCAACACTTCCATTCCATGTTGATACCAAAAATTGGGTCGATTCATAAATAATCATAAAAGAATTGTCGGTTTTCCAAAAGGGAGTTTATAGGGCTGCCCGAGAAATGGGAGAAAATTGCAGCTTATCGTTGACAATACTTCGATTGATATGATAATTACTATTTTTTAAATGAAGTACTCATTTTGACGAAAAAACGACAAGACCATATTCATACAATCGACACCTCCACACTAATGTTGGTATAGGGTGGACCATTCACGTTAAGAGAAGTGGTTTAAGCATGGTACTTTCTCCGTGGTATGAAATAGATCATTTAAAGGCAAATTACCGTTCATTTCATTCAATATCTCTTCTCTATGTGGATTATGGAGAAGCTGAAAAATTACGACGATTTTGTTAAAAAATCACTTCGGCGGCTATTTGATCCTGTTAGCACTTATTTTTTTTTTTTGTGAGGTTCCTTTATAGCTAAAACGCAATACTGCGTTAGGTCGTTCGTGCGTTGACAGCTAGACAATTGTCAACTAAATACCACCTCATACTTTGTGTTGACCTCATACTTTGCGTCGACCTCATCCCGTAAAAATAAATTGTAGGGGTAAAGTACAATCAAGGCAATGAGTAGCGAAATTTTCTTCTAGCTCGTGCGTTTGACATTCCATGCCAATACAGGGTTGCATTTTCGTTGAGAAATGCCAATATGAGGGTGTTCTTCTATTTTCATGGAAAACTAATATTTTCATAATATTATCGTGGGAATTTATAACTGATGGGACTTTTTTTTAAATTAATACTTTTAATATATTTACATCCTGTTAAAGTAATAACATAACGATTTTGATGAATTTGATGAAGCAATTTCCTCATATTAAAAATATATATTCTCATATTTTCATTAGCAGTAGTTTTTAAATAAAAAAAAAATTACTGTTAATACCCCGTGAGCCAAAAATTCCTTAACAAATAATCGACTGTGAATCCGAGAAGAATTTTCACGCCTTTTTATGATTTACTAACGAGTTTTCTTACAAATTTCTTTTACCGGCATATGGCAGCATGGTTTGCTACGCTTATTGGCGAATGTGATAGAAAAAGTACGAAGCTGGCAATGCCAATTCATTGTCAAACAAATGTTTAATTATTTAAAAATTGCATGGTTTCGGAAAACGGGACGTTTTGTGGGATTTTTTGTATAGCTGCTTTTATTGGCATCACCAAAATGACAGGGGCCCGATCTGTCAACGCAACATTGAGTTTTGCAAAGCTTGAGGTCGTTCGCTTTGACAGATTATATCCTAAAGTTTTTTCAACGCAGACCAAAGTACGATCCACGCACGACCAGGCCCGTCGTGGGGGGTTTTTGGGGGGTTCAAACCCATACAGGAGGGTTTCGAACTATACTTTTGAAATCCAAAGAACTGTCTTATTATGAAAAATTTCCATGAAGCAAAGTTATATTTATTATGATTTATTATAATTCTTCATCATTCAGGCTTCCCTATCAATTAAACATGGCAACTCTATTGAAAAGTAACTCAACTGATGTAACGTTATTTTATAGGAAAAGTAGTTTTAAAGCAGGTCGGGCAAACCATGACATAAACTTTTATTCTTGTGTGTGCCTGAGAGAGTGGCAGTGTTACGCTTTCTTGCTTAATAAATGCTTAACTTCAATCAGTGATGTTAACATAGTTTGTTGAAATTACTGTGTTGGGCACGAAAAATTACTGTTTTTGGTGCAAAATTACTGCAACGAAAATTGGAACAAAAATGACTGTGTAATTACTGTATAACTAAAACGAATAAAAATTCAATTCAAACGCAAATTTTATATAATTGTTTTATTATACATATCGGCTGTATTCATAAAAAAAATGCGAGTCTTAAGAAAAAGAACATTTTTTTTCTGCCTTCATAAGAAAAAAATTTAAAAACATTATTCATAAACGTTCAATAGCGTTCAAAATGTCTTTAAAATGCTTCATAAATGAAATAATTTTAAAAATTGTTGAAAACAACATGCTTGGCCTAGAGCTCGAAAAAAAAAAGAAAAATAAAATTGTTTTCAATATAAATACTTAGAGGCCGTATACAAAATATTAATATTAAAATTGTTGAAAACTTAAAAAAAAACCCCTTTGAATTGCATTTTTGTTCTCATCTGAGCATAAATGCATCAAAAATATACAGTGGCTCACAGCTTATTTGAACCAATACACGATTTAATTTTAAAACGGGACTATCTTTTTAACTAAATGAGGTATCCTTAAAATTTAAATGTAGATTTGTTTATGTAAGATTTACGAAAAAATGTTTGAAAGAAAATATGTGATAAGTACGAATTGCACTCTGCAAGTGGGGAAAACCCAATTGCGCAGAAAAAATTGTGCTCACAGCTTATTTGAACCAAACACTTGCGTCTGACTGTAGCGTCAAATAATGGCCCTTTTTTCCTGTAACTTTCTAGTTCTGTTCGCTCATGTTTTTTAAGCTAATTTTGCTGGCTGAAGTGTAAAAATCATAATTTTTTAAGAATGGGACGGCGAACAACAGTTGAGAAGCGTGAAGAAGTCGTAAACCATTTCAAAAAAGGGAAATCTCGCCGAAAATTTGCTGAAATGGTCAATTTAAGCGATTCGACGGTGCAGCACATCATTTCACGATTTTTGCATGAGAACCGAGTGCATGACAAAGGCAGAACTGCACCAAACAAGATATTTAGCACTTCAGACGTCCGAAAAATAAAGGCCAACCCAAAGTTATCGGCTCCAAAGCTGGCTACTGAAGTCCACAATGAATTGGGGAAGACGTGTAGTGCCGAAACCGTCCGACGTGTGCTTCGCGAGCATGGGTTCAATGGTCGGGTAGCTCGTAAGAAGCCATTTATAAAAAAAAAAAATCAATTGAATCGAATTGCCTTCGCTAAAGATCACATTTGCAAGGACTCCAACTTCTGGAACACAGTGATATTCACAGACGAGTCTTAATTCAATATCTTTGACTCGGACGGCATGTCGTTTGTCTGGCGGAAACCTAATACAGATCTACAAAAAGAAAACCTCAAACCGACAGTGAAGCATGGCGGTGGCAGCGTCATGGTTTGGGGCTGTATGTCCGCATCCGGCGTGGGACAGTTGCAATTTATTCAGACTACAATGGATAAAACAGTATATCTCAACATTTTAAAAAATAATTTGCTCCAAAGTGCCGAGAAACTTTCAATACGGCGTAGCTTTCGGTTTTACCAAGATAATGACCCGAAGCATAAGTCTGGGATTGTGCAGTCATGGCTTATTTGGAATTGTCCCCACTTGATGGCACCACCGGCGCAGTCACCTGACCTCAACGTGATCGAAAATTTGTGGTCAATTTAGGATCAAAACATCCGAAAACACAAAATTTCGAACAAAAGTGGTTTAAAAAGTGCTCTAATTGAGGAATGGGCCAAAATTACCCCACAAGTAACACAGAAGTTGGTAGACTCTATGCCAAAACGACTTAAAGCTGTTGTGGACCAAAAGAGAGGCCACACAAAATATTAAAACAACTTAATAGTTAATAATTTTAAGCCTAGCATTAAGTGGTTCAAATAAGCTGTCACTTTAAATGTACCAGTATTTTTAGTTTTTAGTTTGTAAATTTGTATACTATGGATAAATTAAATAAATAAATATCCTTTCTTTATGCTTAAATCTGAATCTAAAAATGTGCATTTAAGTTTTACTAATATTCGATTTGGTTAAGAAGATAGGGCAATTTTAAATTTGAAATGGGCACTGGTTCAAATATGCTGTGAGCCACTGTATAAAATTATTTCAAAATATATCAAAAACAAACAAAATGTCAAAAAATGTTTGAATATGTTTGTTTATTTTGAGGATTGTTTATTGAGATGATTTTTAAAAATGACTGAAACATGCTATAAACTCCTCACAAAGCATTTCTGCAAATTATTTGCTCTCATTTCAGCACAAATATTGTCAAAAATTATTCAAATAATTCAAAATATAACATTTACAAAATATATAAAAACATATTAAAAATATTTGACAAAAAAAATTGTCAAAACATTTAAAAATATTTACAAAAAACAAAACACAATAAAATTACAATTTTTTTCTGTGCAAAGGGTAGAAAAACTTTTGATGGGTAAATATCAAAATGTTGACAATATTGTGACAAATAAATAAAATGCCATTGAATTTTTCTAATACACAAACCATTATTTACACTCATCCTACTTCAAATCGAAAGTGTTTCTATTATAATTACAACATAATTATGAATAAGAAAATTTTAAAAGACTTTCTATTGAACGTTTTAAAGCTATTTTAAAATATTTTTATGAATACGGCTTATAATAAACAAACGTAACAAATATGTTTGGAAACTTAATACATTTAAAACAATTAAGAATTTTAGATATTATTCATCTAAATGATCGTATCTAGCTAGATCTTCCTAAAAGCGCAAAATTGTTTCTTTGGAATTGTACGGTTGTAAGTGCTAGCCATGTTTACACTTCAATTTGCAAAGTTATCAAGGCATCGTTCAAAATGCGCCGTAAATAGTGCAAAATGGCACTAAATTCCAGAGATGATAAAATTATGAGGAACAGAGATGTTACAAATGTGATTTTAGGAAATTTTTTCTAAAAAAGAAACTTTATATTTTTGTCCGGCCATTGAAATTACTTGATATTTCAAAAAATTACTGTCGTACTGTATAAGTAGTCAAATTACTGTAGAAAACAGTTATTACTGTGCCGTTAACATCAGTGACTTCAACTGCTATGCTCTGCGTTGACGAAATTACTCTCCCATTTATAGTGTACGTTTGATAGATCTGTTAGTTAGCAAGATCTGTGAAGAACACGATATTGAATTAATGAAACCGGGGCAAACTTCACGTCAAACTCATCGTTGTAATATCGAGACTAATTCCTTCATTCTGTATCACGAAAAAGCACACCAACGAGAGGCAAGACACGAAAAGCAATAGATTTTTGAATGCAAGAAAGTATTGCTGATCGTTTCTTTTTTGTCTTTCGTCCCTCGTTTCGTGATAGTGAATGATGGGGTAATTCAATGGAAGATTTTTATCGAATTTCAACCTACCTACCATACCTAGACTTATTCTTCACTCACCTTGAAGATCGTTTTCTTAAGCACCGTTGAATATTATCGAATTTTAGATGTATTTTTCCATAAAAAATTTCAACCCTAGATGAAGAAGCCTGCAACCATTTTTTTGAGAAATACTCCACAATTTTGCATGACAATTCTTTCGAAGTATGGATCAATGAAGTGAAACTTTGGCGAAGACGGATTTTTGATAAAAATATCAACAGCCCTATCGAAGCTCTTGACATCTGCAATACAACTGCTTTCCCAAATGTTCACCAAATCTGGCTGGTAATGGCTGCGTTAGCAGTAACGACATCATCGAACGAACGCTCTTTTTCAACATTACGCCGGTTAAAATATAACTTGCGTTCTACTATGAGCGAAAATCGGCTGAACGGATTGGTTGCACTTAATTTTCATCGGGACGTTGAAGTTCGTGTAGATACAGTATTGGACGATTTGGACGAGTATTGGACGAAAACGAGGGAATAGTTTTGTATAGAGTATTTGTATTTACTCGGAATACTTTAAAATAATCTGAAAATGTATAACTGAAATCTTATAGTTTTATATCCAATGTATAATATTTTCTGTACATTCATTTTTTGATAGTTTTCTTTGTACTTAGAATTTTTTATTTTTAGTAAATCCCCCCCTCCCCCCCAGGACCAAATCCAGTGCACGGGCCTGCGCACGACTGACCTAGCGCAGTATTGCGTTTTAGCTATTAAAGATCTATGTAATGCAATGTTATATCATCGTCATCGTTATCGTTATCGTTATCGTTATCGTTAACGGCATTGTCATTGTCATCGTCGTCGACATCGCCTTCGTCATGGTAATCCTCATAGTCATCGTCATAGTCATCGTCATAGTCATCGTCATAGACATCGTCATAGTCATCGTTCTAGTCATCGTCATAGTCATCCCCATCATCATCATCATAATCATCATCATCATCATCATCATCATCATCATCATCATCATTATCATCATCATCATCATCATTATCATCATCATCATCATCATCATCGTCATCGTTATGGTAATAGCTATAGTTATTGTCATAGTTATCGCCATTCATTGTTATCGTCATCGTCATCGTAATCTTCATAATCATAATTATAGTCATCGTCATCGTCATCGTCATCTTCATCCTAATCTTCATTAAGCCATTTCTCGCAAATTTCCGGAACACTATATGAAGTTACCCCTGTACCTTAAGAAGTGTCGCTCAAAAAATCTTTATATTAAACTTCTATATCTTATTCCAAATACTTATTCGTGGCATTTGAAAATGGAGAATCGTCCTATCTCATTCAAAGTCAAATATTATGTTCAATGAATGGTAATCATTAGAAAGAATTTGTTGGTGTTTAGATTTTTATACTCTCATGTCTGAACATTCTTCTTAGCATAATCTTTCATTATTATTGTTGAAGATTCTTTGTTAAAAAAAAAATGTGTTAAAAAAATTGCAATACAACATTCTTACAATAAAATCGCACATACTTTTTCGATAACTCTTCAATTGACAAATCATGTTAAACAAAATTATTAAATTACGCGAATAACGTAATAAATGAAAAAATTACATAAACGAATCACAACCTTTGAGTCATCCCCAGAGACTTAAAATTGCTCCTGAAATAAACAACAACAATAACGACAATAACAACAACAACAACGACGACAATAACAGTAACAACACAACACCGCATACGATAATATAAACAATCTAATTCGGCAAATCAATAACCTCAGGTGCTGTAACATTTTCGTTATGCTTTTCCTCGCGCTGCCTGACAGTATCCTAGAGATCCTATAAAATAGCAACAACAACAACAGCAATCACAATAACAAAGATTTAACGTTCACGAAAGTAAAGTACAAAAAAATTCATTTACCATAAAATAGGTGTTATGAAGCACTTTGGCCATGACGAGTTCGCCTTGACATCATCAGGATGTTGGGTGGCTTCCTACAAGATGCCAGTCAGCGCAGTTATGCCGCAAAAGCAGTAGCGCCACCACCACCAACGACAAGAACAACAACAAATTGTTGCAAAATTCATGGCAGATCGCTTTTATTTTGCCTTCAGACACAAATTATGCCACTTTTTTGTTTTTTTTTCTTCATGCCTTTTTTTTTTTTTGGTAACGCCAAATCGTTGGGTAGAAGAAGGTTAAATTTGGTTGATATAAAGAAGGAGAACAAGCGTCGCAGCTGTGGCTTCGAATGCAGACATCTTTAATGTAAGAAACCAAAAAATGTTTGCTGGGGTCTCTCTTTATGTATGTGTGTGTTTGTGTGTGTATGTGTTTGTTTGTGTGCTTTTATGACGGCAGAGACATCATAAAAATTCATTTAAAATGAAGAAAAGAAAAGCGCGCGAAAAAATGTACTCCCTCCGTCGCCAAAAATAGTACTCTACTAAATAAAAAGTCGCAAGTGCAGGTTGTTAAGGATGTGCCGGCATTTTTTTAGCGCATACAAGGAAGAAGAAAGAAAATTTTGTTGTTATTGAAGGTGTGTATTTGTATTGTGTTGTACCCAACCCACAACAACCCGTGTTGTTGACAGTATTGCAGACGGCAGAAGGTCATAACGTCTAGCTAGGCAACTAAACGCATACAAATATACTTGTAGAGTACACATACATTTGCGCTAGAGAGAGAGTACTTAAAAGTTGTATACAATATGTCCACATTGGGTATTTTTTTTTCCTGATAATCCATGCCTTATTTTGTTCGCAGGAGCCCTTGAAAATTTGTTTGCCATCCTTTGAACAATAGCAAAAAGAAAAAAAAAAACAATGTTAATTTACCAAACAATGGGCGCAGTTTTTGTGAATGCATCGAAAGTTTTGAAGTTTTTTGTTTGGCATCCACGCTAACGTGTGAAAATGTTTTCAGATTTTTTGATTCTTACAAGACAGCTGAGGCTAAAATTTTATTTAAGTGTTTTCGTTTTCTAGGAGAAAACTTCAGAATAGAGCTTCTAAAAATTATTTAAATGCTAAAAAATTTGAAATTCTCCTGTCGTAATCAGATTTTTTTTTTTTTTTTATTAAATATTGGCCGTTTCTACCTAAACTTTACCCCTAGGAACTAAAAAATAAAATCAATTTTTTTGTGGCTTTTTAACCCATTAATGACAAATGTTACATTTATGTAAAGGCATGGCACTCTTCCTTGTTACATCATTGCACACATAGCACATACTCAAAATTTCAACTTGATTGCGTAAATTTATGGCGTTCGTCATTAATGGGTTAAGGTTAATTTATAAAAAAACAAATGCATCTGCCATAATCAGGAAAGATTATACAAATTGTTTTCTAAATTTATGCAAAAAAATCTCTTTGAGTCTAGTGAGCTTTACGAGTTCCTCCTATAATATCAGCAACCATTTTTTTTGTTTTTTGTCAATTCAGCAACAGTGTTTTAACGGTAATTGACAGTGAAAACAATTATGATCTGATAGTACCGACTTACTTCTACACACCAGAAATTTATTTTTTCTCAATAAAGCTTTGATATATGTTTGAAACATAAGTTATTTTGTGTCGCATCCGTTACCGTAAAGCATCAAAAGTTTAAAATATTGTGAAAATAATCTAAATTATTAAAAATAATATAACAAGAGTAATAATGTAGGTGAATTTAATAGTTTTGTGCTATAAAATGAACGCTAGTGAATCAGTGTTGCTTTTATTTCTTTTATAAACAATGTCACACCCGTTACCTATTTTAGAATTAACAACCATGGAGGTTCCAACCAAGATGTAAAAGTAGAAAAAAAAGAGGAAAATATAGCAAAATATCAGACATCATCACACATTTTAAAGAAAGAAATAGAGGGGGATAAGAAACAAAGATACGGTTAAAAAAGAATTGAGAATTGATGTATTAGAAGAGTTTTACTATGAAACGAAAAACGGATCGCGAACGTCAAAAGATGAAATTGTGCAAACAACAGAGTTCTTAATTTTTTTTTTTAAATCACTTGATAAAAACAGTAGGGGTATTCACAATGTGGTGTATTTGTGGTAAATATGTTAAAAATTTACAACACTTAGAGTAAGATTGTGAACACGCCTTTTGGTAATTTGTGAATTAAATACAATCAGCTGATTTTGCTTAAAACCACATAGCAAACGACAGTTTGCTATAAAACCACCAAGATGCCGAAATATTTCGGGTGCTCAAAAAGAAATTGAAGGATCATTTCGACTTCTTCGTTGGTCCACTTCTTATTAGGTTTCTCTCTTTTTTTTTATTTTCCATATTCAATTCATCCTATAATATTGTTAAAATAAGTCAATGTAGAAAATAAACTTATTTTCATCAATAACTTTACTCATAGCACGCACTAAATTCTCCATTTTATTGTTCAACAAGCTATAACTACAAATGCATCATAAATACAACGATTTACAATGTTGTATTTGTGGCAAGTATGGTATTTTTCAATTGCTTATATTTTGTTTGTGTAATTAACTACAGAATCCATATTTACTACAAATACAGAATACAATACTAAATACATCACATTGTGAATACCCTTAGTATTATAATTTACAAATAATAACTTTAAGGAAATCGCCCTTAATCAGAGCATAGGGTGGCGTTTGTCTCAGCCCAACGTGATCGATATTGAGCAATTCTGCGAACTTTCTGCCAGTTCCATCGTTTTCGTTCATTGCAAAGAGCCATCTTTACAATTGCGTTGTCGTCTTTGCGTAATGGCCGATCCACCGCCATTTGCGATTTTTGATTTCCACGATTATTGGTTTGCACGATATGGTTAACAGTTCAGCATACACTCAAACCTCGTTTTATGCGATTGATTCGTTCCGCAAAAATCCGCGTAAAACGAATTCGCATAAAACGATACACTAGGTTCATATAAAACTACTGATTCGTTTCTTAATTTAAAAAAATCGCATAAATTCAAATCAGAACATTAAAAGTCAAACAAAATCGCATAAAAAGGAATAAAAAAATATTTTCATTTAATAAAGCAATAACAAAAAATAAAGAAAAAATAAACAGCAATTCATATACAATACATAGGTACATTTAAAAGAAAATTTATGAAGAAAAAGATTAAAAATTAAATTTAAAACTTTATATAGTTTCAGAATCAGTTTTCGGGAACTTTATTTCTTTCTTCTCGTACAAAAAAATTTGTCATCAGACTTTGTGATGTTGATTTTTTCAGTTGCTTATACAACTCCTGGTATCCTGAAAATAGATCGTTGAGTCCTCGCTGTAGCTTCATTGCTCGTTCCGTATCTGGATCAATATTGAAAATTTCGTTTTGTAAATCATTAACTGTTTTAAGAACTTCTCCAATTTTTTTTGAAGTAAGAGGTTCAACAGTTTCTTCGCAATCACTTTCGGAATGAGTGTCTTCGACATTATCTGTAGCTAAACTAATAATATCATCATCGGATAATGACTCTTCGACAAGTAGTTCTTCTAAATCATTGTGGTCCAGAGAATCAAATCCATCGCCTCCAATTTGGCGAGCTAGGGTTAAAATTTCATCTGATAATGTTGATCGTTCAACATCACTACTATTGCTACCAACACAATCTGGCCATACAGCTTTCCAGCACGCATTTAAGGTTTGCGGTCGTATTTTGGATATGGCAGATGCAGCCAGGACTATGCAATCGAAAATTGTCAATTGTTTCCAAACTTCATTTAATGTCAATGTTTCATTTTCAAGTTTAGTTAAAATTAATTGGTAAGTGCTTTTTATATAATATTTCTTAAAAGTTGATATTATTCCCTGATCGAGAGGCTGAAGAATGCTAGTTGTATTAGGTGGCAGAAATTCAACTTGAATGTTTGGATGGTTCAAATGAGGATGTCCTGGTGCATTGTCTATAATGAGTAAAATTTTAAATGCAAGATCTTTTTCCTTCATATAAGATTCCACTTCTGGCACAAAACATTTGTGAAACCATTCACTAAACAATGCCGATGTAACCCATGCTTTGCGATTTGCCATCCAGTGAACTGGCAAACGTTTTAAATCTTTGCCTTTAAACGCACGTGGTTTCAAAAATTTATTGACGACTAATGGTTTCAACATTTTATTTCCTGATGCGTTGCAGCATAGCAAAAACGTTAACCTTTCTTTACAAGCTTTGAAGCCACTGGCTCTCTTTTCTGCTTTTGCAATAGAGGTTCTACTAGGCATTTTTTTCCAGAATAGTCCGGTCTCATCTGCATTGAATATTTGATCTGGGGTCATGATATAATTATACAGGTAGCATTGACAAGTATAGATTTTCTCAGCAACAAGGCAACGACCATTTGTCAAAAACAGTTGTTCGTGCAACAAGAATTAAACGAATGTAAAAATAAATAAATTCCGCAAAATATGTGCGTTAAATACACAATTATAATAATGAAAGTTGTGAAAAAATTATGTGTGATATGTGTTTAACGTTTTCCAGCCGTAGTGTTTTAATAATAATTGGAAACTTCTTTAATTTCGTCCATATGCATCTGCAGCTGCTGAGGTTGCTACATTTGAACGTTTTCAACATTTTTTCTTATGTTTGCACTTAATAACACAAAGTTCACAAGTTATCTTCGTTGTAGTAATAATAATTCACTATTGATTAAATAAAATAGGCAATATTTTGTAAGAAAATGTTTGGTTATTTGCAAGCGCTGAAACATAAACAATGGCGAAAACATAAGAAATAATTGAACGCTCTCTTTCTAGACATTTTTTTTGACAAATGGTCGTTGCCCAAGCAACTGTCAATACTACCTTATATTATTATACCATGATCTGGGGTGTAGCCTCCCTCATCAATAATTTTTTTTAATTTTTCTGGGTAATTTGCGCATGCTTGTTCATCTGCTGATGCTGATTCACCTCTTATTTGAATGTTGTGAAGATTGTTTCTTTTTAAAAAACGTACCATTCATCCATTGCTTGCTGCGAATTCTTTTGGCGTAGAAGTTGACGGCTCTGAGAATTTTATCTTTTCATAAAACAATAGAGCTTTTTCTTTTATCATGTATCCGCTTATGGGAATCCTCTTTTTGGTTAAATCTTCGATACACAAGACAATAGATTTTTCCACTTTTTCGATCAATGTGTCTCTTGAATACGAAGAATGTTTAGAGCTAAGTTTTGTACCAGCAATTACGGATTTTCTTATGGAAACCTCATTTTTCTTAATCGATCTTATAGTCGATTCTCCTAGTTTGTACTCTTTTCCAAGTGACGTGTATTTTGCTCCATTTGAAATGCGATCTAGAATTTTTATCTTTGTCTCAAGGGATATCGTTTGTCTTATTTTCTTATTTTTCTCCATGGTGATATCTGAAAATACAGAAACCTTTTTTAGCACAAAAACTTCAAATCGAAAGAGTTTTTACGCTTACTTTGATCACTTCTACGATAAATATTACAAAATATGAATTAAACTTCACTAGGATGTAAAAACATTGACGACAAAATAGCACCGTGGTTCCCCTCAATTGTAACCAAAATTGACAATAACACACATAGAGTTCTAAGCTGACACTTGTTTTTTTACCGGCGCTGATGTAACTATGTACATATGTTTGCCAATGCTGCCAACTGTTTAAATATTGTAAATGTTTATGTAAAAATGCAAAAAAAAAACAAAAATTTTAAAATCGCATAAATTTGAATTCGCATAAAAAGAATTCGCATAAAACGAGGTTTGAGTGTATTATGGTTTTCGGCCGAAAGATCCGGTGTATAATGCGCAGACAATTGTTTTCGAAGATTTGTGGCTTGTAGCAAATGCTATCAGTGACCTTGCTCGTTTCGAAAGTAGTACAGGCTTGATGCTGGTTTTGAAAATGCGTAGTTTGGTTTACTTACTTATATGTATTACGCGCTGTCCAGATGCGGTTGAGTTTGTGGAAGACGTATCGGGCCTTGTTGATGCGCGAATTTACATACTCCTCAGCACCGCCATCTTTGTTGAGCACGCTACCCAAATAGCTCAACTGACCGGGGATCTTGGCTTGGGGTTTCTACATGCATAAGCTTAGTCTTTTTGAAGGCGACTCGTAGTCTAACCAGCTTTGCGTTTTTGAGGGGAAATTTAATTTTGACGTTTGGCATTAATCTCTGACGGTCTGTGAGCCAAGAAGCAAATGTCGTCAGCGCTGTCGAGGTCGCTAAGTTTTTGGTGTGGCCGCCATTGAATGCCACCGGTGTCGTTATTTGTTTTCTTGAGGACGTAGTCAAGGACTACTATAAAAAGAAGAGGTGACGATACACAACCCTGTCGGACTCCTCTTTGGATGGTTATTTATTGCTCTTTTTTCCTTCGAAGAGCACGCTACAATCAGCACCCTCCTTAAGGTCGCGAATAAGAGTGATGATCTTATTCGTCATGCCCACATTTCTGAGAGCGGACCAGATTGCGCGTCTGTTGATTGTGTCAAAAGCACGTTCAAAATCAACGAATAGCATATACAATGGAGATCTCCACTCAGTTAATTGCTCAATTATTATTCTTAGTGCGTTAATGTTGTCGACGCAGGATCGCTTTGGCCTGAAACCATTTTACTCAGTGGTGTTGAGAGCTAGTGATGTTCTATCTAGAACAGTCATGAGCAGGATAATAAATTGGTGGGCCAATAATTTTGTTCTTTAAAACAAATACAAAGTTGTCCTCATTATTGCTTTTGTTCATCGTTGCAAAAAAAAAAAAACAAAACAAGAAAAAAATTGTCAAATGCAAAAAAAAAAATTAAACATGAAAAAATTGTCAAAGCACTCCGACAAGACTGAAACTCTATTTTAATATGTAACAGAATTGATGTGCAAAAACAAATCATGTGTATTTTTTGGGTTACACAAGTAACGGGACCATTATCTCAAACTCAGCCTTGTCGAGTGAGGCTTTGTTTTTGTTGCCTTTGCATGCACTTGTTGTTGTTAAAACGAGTTCAAAATTTGCTGAACGTCAGTTTTGTTGTTGTTGATTTTTGTGCGTGTTGTTGTTTTTACAAATGTGTAAACACAAATATGATAAAATAAAATAAATTTGTAGCTGGGCCAACTGGGCCAATTCTGCTTGAGGAAGCTCATGTCTACGTTTAGAAGCATAATGCCTCGGCAGTTTTTACATCGGCTCAGGTTGCCTTTCTTCGGGTTGGATATTTTTATTATTCCCTCTATCCATTCACTGGGTATTTTGTTCGTCATCCAGATTTCTAGGAACAGCGGAGGTTAAGAGGGTGCGATTTCTTCTGCTCCATATTTCAACAATTCGGCTGGAATGCCATCAGTGCCGGCAGATTTCTTCTTTTTAAGCTTGCGGATTGCTGAGGTGATCTCTGCAATCGTTGGGGGCTCTTTCGTGATGTACCTGCTAGGGTTTTTTCGCCGAGTGTCATTGGTATCCGTGGCGTAGTTGATTAAAGTGCGTGGCCGCTATGTCAACGAACCTGGAGACCCAGGTTCGAACCCCAGCAGCGACATAAAATTATTTGAATTAAAATAATTTTTCTGTTCGGCCACCACCTCTCTGCAGACAATGGCAAACCTCAGAGAGTAATAAAAATGCCATGTTAAGATTCTTGAGAATAAGAACATTCCGTTCATCGCCGTTTGGAGTCGGCGTTAAGCCTGTAGGTCCATTTCTCGGTCAATTGTGTACAAACCTAATAACACGCACAACACAATTGATCATAAGAAGCTAGGACAAAGTCCTTTCAGGGGCTGAAATGGCCAGTTATTTATTTATTTTTTTAGTCATTGGCATCATCGAATTCTTTTTCCTCCGTAGTGTTACTTGGGCATTCGAAGTGTCATCCAGCTGCTCATCTACTGTGGTGAGTGTGCTGCCATTAAGGTCTTCCAATGGTGGAATATGCAATGTCGCTAGTTTGTTGATTGCGGGGTATACCCTTCTCAGGTCGTTTCTATATGCAGCTGATTCGGCCTCACTAGCGATGTTCTTAATGTACGTTACTTTGTCACTCGACGCTCGCTCTTCTACCTCCAAATCGGCTGACTTGTAAAGATTTTTCAAAGCTTGTTGGTTGGATTTTTGGTATAACCCAATGAAGTTTCTGCTGCCAAAGAGCATGAAGTTGCTACATCACTACATGTGTATGATGCGACTATGTAGCATGTTCTTACATAAATGATGAAAAAATCTAAAACCGTTAAAAAATATTCAAAAGATTCATTATTTTGAGAATGCTAGCTTCAATGCCTTGCTTTTCGGACAAACCGGTGCCTCTTAGTTGAATAGAGGCTGTTTAGGGGGGGGGGGGGGGGCGATAAGGGTTTGCACTTTAACAGTTGCACAAATGATCAAGATCAGCATCGAGTAGTACACTCAGTTCTTAACGCACTCAGCCACGCTCGTCACTTCATTATTAATTTTGAAACCACTACACTAAGGGAAATAACGCATATTAACATTATCCACGCCTAAGTATAAATTTTATTTGTATATTTACGTGGATAAATCAAATATTTTCCTTACAACTCGCTTTTTTCCCGTATTTGAATGTTATTTATACCACACCTATACACATATTCCATACAGCTGAAATAGCCGACAAGCAGCAACAGCATCGCACTCTGTTCCTGCAGTTTATTTCTTGCAGTTGTAGAGTTGCAGATTTCTTATAGTTCTCGTTTAGTTTCTGTTATAAGGGTAATATAGCCTGGATGTTTGGCCAAGATGATTTGTGAGTGCGTTGGGTGGTCGCTCGATGAAATTATGTAGGGTGTAGTGACAACTCGGTATTTTCTGACGGATGTCTTGCACCGGTTGTCATTTATCTGCATATTTTGCTTCTTATAAATTCGAATTCTTATTGAATTTAAATATGTTGTTTCTTAAATTCAATATTTTTATAAAAATTTTCCTAAATGCGATAGTTTTATTTTCAAATATTAAATATTTTTAAATATTTGATAGTTTAATATATTTTAAAAAAATTAATGCATAATTTAATATATTTTGTATTATTTCTATTTAAATATTTAAATATTTTATTTAATTAAAAAGTATTTAAATAAATTTTAAATATTAACGTATTCGATTTATGCAAAAATTTGGTGCAAAATTAACTCTCTTTTTGGATAAACTAAAAAAGTTTTTGGATAAATTTAATATTTTTTCTCTTAGTGTAAAAATATAAAGAAATTACAACAAGCATTTCTAAATTCTTAAAAAGTTGATTATTATGATTTGTAGTTAATAGACTTTAACACACCCGAAGTCCTTAAAACTTCAAAATACACTTTCCACTTGTTCCATTTACATCCAAGTAAAGCAACAGTTGCATTTAACAAGAAAATTCCCTTCACTGTCTACTATTATGATTGAAACTTTTTGCAACCATTCACTAAATGAAAGGAAAATAGGTTCTCTCCCCACACCCAGCTACTCCAAAAACATCCATCAAATTTATTCACATTATCAAATTGTAAAATAAAACATTTCACAATTCACCACGAAAATGCGACTTTATTATTTATTTAAAAAATCAATAAAATTCAATTTTGTTTATTTAATCGCACAAAGTTCATGCTCCATGTCCGTCAACATGATGAAGTCCTTCAAAAGTTGAAAGAAAGCAACAAAAATAAAAAATGAAAAAAAAAAACACAAATTCACAATGACTGTCAAAAACACTCAGACTGACTAAAAGATAGACAGTTGGGAGAGCGAAGAAAAAAAAATAAAACGTAGTTATTTTAATTTTCTATTCATGCGAAAATTTGTAAACTTTTCTCACAAAACCTAAACAACTTTCAGGCTAACGGTATATGTATGAGATAAGCAACAACAACAACAATAACAACAACAAATGCTACAACAAAAACAACAGCAACAATAACAAAAACAGCAAAAAAAAGGTACCCTCGGCCCAAAGCCAGAAAAAGGGCTAAAAAGTCCCCAAAGAGTTCATGTGCAGTTATTCATGAGGACAACAATACAAATGAAAATAATAAAAATACAAATTGAAAGGAAAACAAAACACTAAAAAAGAGAATACAAAAAAATAAAATAAAATCGAGCCGATTGTATAGCACCAGGTTGAAGCAGTATAGCACACCCTGCATGCCCCGTTGCAAGAGCTCCAAGCCATGAACAAATCTAATTCAAATTCAACAACGCATTGGCAAATAATGTTAAACATGAAGTGGGTGTGGCATGAAAAGAGGATATCGTCGCAGCACAGGCAGCACAAAGAAGCAAAAGCGATATAAAAGCCGTCGTCGTTCTTGGAAAATGTAAAGAAAAAACAAAACGCCGAGCTTGAGCCTGAAGTAGCAAACGAGCGGACGAAACGAAACAAACGAAACGAAATGAAATGAAATGAAATGATATTGAAACAACTCACTCAGAACACATTTGAAAAAATATTACCATATCATCATCAGTGTCCTTGGCTGGGCTCGGGGCTATATGGGTGGGCGATGCGTGTGAGTTTGTTGAGTGTTGGTCTAGCTGTGTTTGATTTGGTTTTGTGTTTTTTTTTTTACTGTTGACTGAATGGCATCGTAGGCCATACATTTCCGAAATACACTTGAAAATTATACTTTTTTCTAGCAAAAAAACAAAAAAAAATCCCAAATATAAAAGGAGTTTCATACAAATTCCAAAAATATATAAACAGCGGGAGCTAAATTTACGTCCTATACATACAAAAAAAAAAAAAAATACAAAAACGAAAAACAAAAAAAAAAAATAAAAACACACCAAAACCAAAAATGTATGAATGGCTCTCAGCTGCAGCCATGCTTTATTCAGACTCGTACATATATTAGTGACGCTGTAGGTTGTGTATCTAGGGAGTTCGGCTGGGTGCTCAGTAGAGTGGGGCTACTTTTTCTCCCACGGTACGGAACATTGAACGGCACGTTAGAAAAACATATGTTTCAATTTTTTGGTGTTTTTTCTTTTTTTTTTTTTCTTTTTTTTTTGCAATTGGTTTTTTAGGTGGCAGCCGAGCACATTTTAAGTGGTAATCATTTACGCTCGGCAAATGCCATGATTGTGATTTGAATTCGTTGTTGGATTGGGAGGCGGTTATTTTGGGGTCGGTCTGTTTGATTTCGCTAAGTAGACTGTGGGTGGCATTTGTTTGTCATTTGTTTGGCATTGTTTGTTTATATATGTATGTATAGCGTCCTCTTGTGTTTGTCAACAAACGTCATAAATGTGGGTTGATGACGGCAACGAAAAAAACAATAAAAAGCGAAAGCAAGTGCAAAAAAGGACTCTTCTTGCGCGATATTGTTGGTTTTTCTTTTTTGTCTGCTTCGTAGTCTGTCAACGTGTTTTGGTGGTATCAAAAGCTACGTAGATATAGCTTTTACTTGGTTTTCTTTTGTGATATCATGGATTTCATGGATTTTTATTTCTGGATTTTCTTAAGAAGATATTTTGAAAGTTTTATCTGCAATTGTTGCGGGAAATTTTTACTTGCTATATCAATACATAATTTGGTCTAAGTACGGCGCCTTTATGATGAATTACCAAAATTTTTTAACGGATAAAAAAGTGACGTCCGTGGCGTAGTTGGTTAAAGTGCGTGGCCGCTATGTCAACGAACTTTGGAAACCCAGGTTCGAACCCCAGCAGCGACAGAAAATTATTTGAATTAAAATAATTTTTCTGTACGGTCGCCAACTCTCTGCAGACAATGGCAAACATCAGAGAGTAATCAAAATGCCATGTTAAGCTTCTTGAGAACGAGAACATTAATCGTTCATCGCCGTTCGGAGTCGGCGTTAAGCATGTAGGTCCGGTTCTCGGTCAATTGTGTATAAACTTAATAACACACACACCACAATTGATCATAAGAAGCTAGGTCAAAGTCCTTTCAAGGGCTGAAATGGCCAGTTATTTATTTATTTTTTATTTATAAAAAATTAGAGCGTATTTAGTCACCACGCACCATAGGACTACAACCTATACTGGAAAAAGAGTGTATCAACGAAGGTATATCAACAAGAGGTGTAGAGTTGCAAAAGCGTATTATTTAACAGCTCATCGCTTGGGAGCTTTCAAATGTTGATATTTGTCATTTATTAATGCGGAAAATTTAAGTTTGTGCTCAACACTATGATTTAAAGAATCATACTCGTAAAATTTTTTGACGAAAAGTCGAGTTTAATCGCAGTTACAATGCGAAAAAAGTTCGAACTAATATTCCTAGTACAATTCTGCATTTTAAGTATTGCGCCTTGGCAACACTAAGCATTGCCAGATAAATTTTGATAGTTCTATTCGAAAATTTTGACTACACTAAGGGATATAACGTATATTTACATTATCCACGCTGTGTAAACATTTTATTTAAATATTTACGTGGATAAATCAAAAATTTTTCTTAAAACTCGGTTTTTTCCGTATTTAAATTTTATTTATACCACACACCTACACACCTATTCCATACAGTTGAAATAGCCGACAAGCAGCAACAAAATCGCACTCTGTTCCTGCAGTTATCAATGAAGTTTTTAGAATTAAGATTCTTGCTTTCGGATTACTTACAGTTCTCGTTTGGTTTATGTTACGAAAATTATATAACCTAGATGTTTGGCCAAGATGCTTTGCGAGTGCGATGGGTGGTCGCATGGTACAATTATGTAAGGTAAGAGTGACAACTCGATATTTTCTCACGAGTGTCTTGCACCGATTATCATTTGCCTGCATATTTTCCTTTTTATTTTCTTTTCTACTTTTTCCTTCTCTAATTAATACTATTTTTGGCAGTTGGTGCAATATTATGACACCAAAAAAACGAAAAAAGTAAAAAGAAAATAAAATATTCGGGCAAATGTTATTTGATGGAAGCCGCTCGTGAGAAAATAGCCATTTGTCAAGGCTACCTTTGTAATAATTGTATCATGGTTGGTGCAATATGAAAAGCTGTCACTCCTACCTTATATAATTATATCATGGGTGAGTGGAGCTCGGTTCCCCACAAAATCTCACCCACCGCACTCACGAAGCATCTTGGCAAAACATCTAGGCTATATAATCTTCATTACAAAAACCAAACGAGAACTATAAAACCATTAATAACATATTGAATTTAAATATATTGTTTTTTTTATTTCAATATTTTTATATAAATTTTCTTTAAATGCGATAGTTTTATTTTCAAATAGTAAATATTTGAAAGATATTTAAAAAAATTCATGCATAATTTTAATATATTTTTTTATTAAATCTGTTTAAATATTTTAAAATTTTTTTTAATTAAAAAAGTATTTAAATAAATTTTAAATATTTACGTAGTCGATTTATGCAAATGCGTTATTGGTGCAAAAAAGACTCACTTTTTGTGTAAATTAAAAAAGTTTTAATTTAATATTTTTTCTCTTAGTGTAGCATACATTCGATTTAACATGAGCATTTAGGCGTCAGAAAGATTTGTTTCTGCCGGATACCCCATAATTTGTCGGGAGATACCCCATAAAATGTGAATAGTGTTAATGGTCCTGATACTGTAACAGCCAATCACACTCAATTTTGATTTCGTCGATTCCGTTCCGGTAATTTGGATGTCAAAGATGCATCACGCTCTGGAAGGCCAACTGTCGAAAATGTCAATAAAATCATGGAAATAGTCCAGTCCGTCCGTCATGTAAGCACGGTTTCGATTGCTTAGGAACTAAACATTGCACAAAAAAACGGTTTGGAACCACTTGTGGGATTGCTGTGTGTTTGGTGGGATTGGCAGGGAGTCATCTAATATGAGCTGCTCCCTTACGGCCAAACTCTTAATTCGAAATTATACTGTCAACAATTGGACCGTCTGAAGGAAGTAATTGCCCAAAAGCGGCCCAGTTTTGGCCAATAGGAGAGGAATTGTGTAACAACAGCACAACGCCAGGCCACACCCATCGATAGTGACTCGTCAGAAGCTAAAGGAGCTTGGTTGGGAAGATCTAATGCATTCACCTTATAGTCTGGACGTGGCACCAAGTAATTACCACCTGTTCCGGTCTATGGCGAATGATTTTGCTGGTAAAAACTTCGCCTCAAGGGAAGCATGTGAAAATCGACTCTCTCAGTTCCTTGTCAATAGGAACGAGGATTTTTAGAGAGGTATACTGAAATTACCTTCAAATTGGCAACAAGTTGTTGATCAAAACGGTGCATATTTGACTTAAATCGTATCATTATAACTATGTTAAATAATGCCTTCAATTTCATGCAAAAATAATGGATTACTTTTTACTACACCTGCGATACACAAGTGCCATGGGTAAAAAATATTACACTCCAATAAAGGCATGGCGTCATGAGGAGAGAGCCGCTACAATATAGAAAATGCATCAATCAATCAACGCCGTTGCATGGAATTATTACTCGATGTATGTAAGCGCCACGTTAAATGTTATTAAACAGACATTAAGAATTTAACTTGGCCTTACGACAAATTATGAATTATGACGTCGCACTATGGAGTATTTCTTCGATTTAGCTGGACAATATTCAACTTTGTGAAACAAAAAAAAAAAATATATATATATTTTTAGTTTGTTGAATAGTGTAAGAATTACAATGAATATTTTTTACCTTGCCTTGCTCAAACATTTTGAAGTAGAATACGTCATTCTCGGAGTTAAGTAGGGTGGTTGATAGCGATCAGGTGTCGGTATATATATCACAATTTGAGCCTTTGGTGTGCCTAAAGTACTGATCGTACAATATTGATGTTAGTACTTGTTGGTCTGCTTGATCCCCACTGGGAGAAAAATTCATGTTTGAACTCTCTAACTTATATAAATTTTACACAATTACATAAAATATAAAGCCAACATTTGATGTTTTTGTTTCCTTAAGTTTTCTACCTATTTATCGACAGTTTCCGGTTTTATCGACAAAACCATAAAATTTGTATGGGAGCCCCCTTGAGGAGTGGTCGGAAAGAATAGGTGTCAAAAGCAAAAATGTTCCTTTTGCAAAAGTAATGGGGGTCGGTGATACATATTAACCCTCTCCGGCACTCTATTAAAGGTCATATGGTCAGGTGTATGGAATAAATATACAAAAACCATAAAATTTGTATGGGAGCCCCCTAAGGAGTGGTCGGAGGGAATAGGTGTCAAAGGAAAAAATGTTTCTTTTACAAAAGTAATGGGGGTCGGTGATACGCATTAACCCTCTCCGGCACTCTTTGAAAGGTCATATGCTCAGGTGTATGGAATAAATAAACAAAAACCATAAAGTTTGTATGGGAGCTCCCTAAGGAGTGGTCGGAGGGAATAGGTGTCAAAAGCAAAAATGTTCCTTTTGCAAAAGTAATGGGGGTCGGTGATACATATTAACCCTTTCCGGCACAAAAACCATAATATTTGTATGGGAGCCCCCTAAGGAGTGGTCGGAGGGAATAGGTGTCAAGGGCAAAAATGTTTCTTTTGCAAAAGTAATGGGGGTCGGTGATACGCATTAACCCTCTCCGGCACTCTTTGAAAGGTCATTTGCTCAGGTGTATGGAATAAATATTTTGCTAAATATTTTTTAAATAAGATGTCATCAAAGGCGAATTGAATAATTCTACGTCTTTGTGTTACGACATTTTTGTAAGAAGTTAATATGAATGGATTGTACTGAAGTAGGTGTGTAAAAATAAATGAAACGTGGTTTGGATGGAATTATATTTATTTAAAATTACTAATTGTATTTTAAAAATGGGTGTTTTTGAGGATTTGATTTTAAAAATATTTGGATATCCGAAGGGTTTTGTTATATGCGGCTGTCCGTGGCTGTACATTTTTCTTCATAATCTTAATACTACAGGTGTTAACATCTTAAAAAATATTAACTCGTTGTCCGCTACGTTCCGACAAGTTCTGAATTTTTTTTAAAAACTGTTTAAACCCAAAAAAAAAAACTGGTAAAACCTTTATAAGTCCTAAAGTTTTCATGATATCGCCATGAAACTTGGTACATAAGTTTATCTCTTCTATTTTAATGTCAGGTTTAAAAAGTAAAAAAATATCGGATAAGAACTGCGCCTACCTCCCATATAAAGTGACGTCATCAACATGGTAAAACATTTATAAATCCCATTGTTCTTAAGATATCGACTTGAAACTTGACGCATACATTTTTTTCTTTAAAATCAATGTTAAAAACTAACAAAATCTGACAATAACCGCTTTTACCTCCCATATAAATGACGCGATCAGATTTGTGCTTCTATTTTTTTACCCCCACGTTTAAAAAACGTAAATGGGGGATATTAATTTTGTCACTCCGTTTGTAACGCCCATAAGGAGGCGTGGTAGGTATGGAAAAATATATATATTCTTGATCAGCATCACCACCCGAATCGACTTAGCCATGTCCGTCTGTCCGTCTGTCTGTGATCACGATTACAGCCGTTATGTTCAAGCTATCTTCACGAAATTCTATATTTAAGCTTGAATCTAAAAAACTAAGGTCAAGTTTGAAAAATAGCCAAATCGGATAAAAACCACGCCTACCTCCAATACAAAGTGATTTTATCAAAACTTAATCAATCAAAAATTAAAAACTTTTTTCAATAATAATAATTGTTGTAATGATACTTTTTTTGAGGAAATTTTAATAGAAATTATAATTTTAAATAAAAAATATGGGCTCGCTCAATATTTTTTTTTTTTTTTTTTTTACAAAAAATACTTTAAACTCAAAAATTGTGAATTTTTTCCAACATTTCCTGATTTGACCACAAAAAATTATATTTTTCGCCAAAAATTTCTACTAGTAATGTATATCGTTGGAAAGTCCATGAAAATATTTTTCTAAAATGTCTGTGAAAAATGTCTTGCATCAAAAACTTTCGTTGCTAGAGCATTTTTAGTGAAAAAACCTCCTATAACCTACAAATTAACCCATAGCTGCCAAGTGAGTCAATATAGACCCCCACTTGCCATACATTTCTTTGTTTGTTTTTGCATTCCCGATAGTTTAAAATCATAAAGTAATTTTGTCCAACTAAATTGTTCTGGATACTTCACTGTGCGCCGTCAGGTCGCGTAGGTAACAGCTTATGCAACAAAAATGCTAAATTGTTGCATAAAGTTCTACGAAAATTGTTATTTAACAAAGACAAAAAATTGCCTTTGACCTCATAAGGACAATGGAAATAAAATTTTGGTGACAGGACAATGCAAGAACAATGATAAAAACGTCGCTATGGTAGATTTTATGGAACGACAATATATATGGGGTTTTCGCTCATATAATAAAATTAAAAAAAAATATAATTATATACATAATATATATATAAATAATAATAATATATATGTATATAATAAATTTTATAAATTTAAAAAAAAAATATTGGTTTCATAAGACCTCCCAAGGAACCCCTTAAAATAACGTACATACACCAAATACAAGAGTAAAAGAAATGAAAAAAATTAAATTAAAATGAATATGAGAACAAGAATCAGGAAAAGTATGAGAAGAAGTATTCGGTCAAAAATTAGGACCAGTAATAATATAAGGAGTAGGGCAAACATTTAGACAAAGATAAGATCATAGCCTTGGTTAAGGATTAGTACAAAAATTAAGACAATGATTAGGAAAAAGACAACGATAAGGATTTTAACAAGGATAAGAATAAATACTTACACACACCTTAAAAATATTTAGAAAAAGATCGAAAAAATGATAAGGTCAACAAATGGCACAATGAAGAGAATAAGGATTTGGACATCCTAAGCACAAGACTCAGAACTAAATTTGGGAAAAGAAGTAGGTCAAGTATTAGGGAAGCGATTCGAACAAGGACAAGGTCAGAAATTTGAGCAAGGATTGAATCAAAAGTTTGTACAAGACAAGTAGAACAATCATTAGGACAAAGGTAAATAAGAATATGGATAAGGATGAGAACAAATTTGGAAACAAAGGAAAGGATAGTGATAAGAATAATAACAAGGATAAAGATATGCTGTCACTTCAAAAACTACGGGTGTATCCAAGATACAGTTAACATCTTTTTTGTGTTATTATTTCTTCACAAAAAGTAAAATTTTAGACATTTAAAAATTGTCATGTATCACTCATCTATCTTAGATAGAAGTACAGTTTCAATATTTTCTTGTTCTTTCGCTTACTGCAAATATTTGCAATACTTAAAATTAAACATTCATCTCAGTCAGTCTATGAGCTGCATTTAAGAAACAAAAATTTACTCTTCCACACTATTAATTATTGCCCTTTAAGATCCTCATAAATCTCTTTGCTACCGACAATTGAAACCACTCCACCTACTTTCTTCGCTTTCGAAGAAATTCCAAAGAATCCTTTCCACTCTCCAAATTATTTCGAGTTTTGTACTAAGTGGAAATTTATTGTTATAGCAGGCGGTGACCAGCTAAGATTTCTTTGTAATTAAAATCGAATTCATTATCAATACTTGGCTTCCCTTTTGAGCCAACTTGTTTTCATTAGCTACTACTTAATGTGAATTTTATTGTTATTATTTTTTTTCATTGTGTCCTTTATACCGCCTGCAGGAATATTTATTATTCCATTTTCAACGATATTAAATTTCGATTCTTTTCTCGGCAATTCTTTTATTTCACATTACTTCCTCATTCGTTACAGTTTTAATTGGCCTCGCTTTCATTAGAATGTTGAATGTTGAAGATTGTTATCCAAGGCCAGCGTAAAAGCTGAGATTTGCCCGTTAGGAATATATATACATTTTATTTTTATTATTTTGTTTTTTTTTTTTCTTTTTGTTTTTGGTATTGAACTTTTTAACTTTTTATTGTATTTAAATTTGTCAAATAAAATTTATTGTTTGATAAAATCAAAAGTTCTTAATTATCGCAGCTGCTGTCTCTTTGAGATTTCGGAGTGTTCGGAGTGAGCAACAAAATTTTACTACCATAAGATAACATAAAAAAAAGTGAGTAACAAAAGCCATTATCTGAAATGTTGTTTTATTGTTTTAAATGGCCCAACCTTTACCTAGAAACTTTTCTCCAACTCAAACCTTGATGCAACCACAAAATTATTTCATTTCATCTTGGAGAAAAATGCAGAATTGTTCCAACTATTTTTGTTTTTTATGATTTGACGCGGCTAAGTTCAAAAGAATCTAACACACCGCCATCAAGTTGCTGACTCTAAGTAGCCTCTAACCAAGCATGGCTATCGTCGGCACAATGTTTCTGATCTTTTATTTGATGCTCTTTTCAATTCTTCAGCATTTTTTTTTTATTTTCATATTTTTTTTCGAATTGTCATGCCACCTGATGATGTGTTTTTGATAAACAAACTGATCGTGATATGAACTGATCTGATCTTTTCATTGTTTGTCGGGTGGACATTTTGATCTAACGCCCGAGCTCTTAACAATGAAATTTCTAAATATTTTGTTATGCCTTTTGGATGGTTGGTTGTATATTGCTTCTTACTTAGAAAATCTTATTGTATGCATTCTGTAATATTCATCCGTGTCCGTCGTATTGTCAATGTTCCGATGTAATCGTGAGCTCAGCTGATCTGGTTCAGTGAAGCAATTGATTGCAATGAATGCATTGATTGATCATGGGCGAAAGTGTTTGTTAAGTGATTTTCGTCGGTACGCAATGAGAACGTTTGATTTTCAGTGTGTGAAAGGTAATAATTGCATATATCTACTATTATTGTTTTTCCAAGAAACCTATTGAATGATATTCATGATATGATATTAATGATGAGAAAACTGCTGTTTCTTGTGACAGTTGTAATTAATTTTATTATTGAAAAGTAAAAAAAAAATGTCTTCAAGAGAGCTTAGAGACATCAGAGCATAAGATCAAGATGTAATACAATAAGCTCTACGGTAAAAATGTATTCATTGTTGGAGGATCTTTATTTGAAATCGATACTTTAAGTCGATTTCACTTTTGAAATTTTTAAAATCAAAAAATATTTCGCAGTTATAGTTAAAATAGATGAACAATTATCATGCGTTTCAAAGATATCAGATACAGCTTTTTATGAAACTAATAAAAATATCGGTATTAAGTAAAATCAATTCGTTGTTACAACTTTCCCTAAGATCTCAAAGTATATAAGTTATATATGAACAAACCAGAATTTTTTTTTTTTTCGCAACGAGGAACAAAACAATGGAACCCCTTTTGTTTTCTTTAAATGAAAAAGAGAACATAGGAAATGCGAGAAATGTTGTATTTTTTCTAAAGATCTCTTAAAATAAGAATATTTAAAGACTCTCTTAAAACATAAACTAACGTTCTACGCATTTTTTTAAAAATTATGGTAGTACTATTTTTTGTTTCGTTGAAATTTTTATTCGAACAATTTCAAGGTTTTTTTCAAATAATAAACACAAAATATCTGGAAATATCTCCGAACAACGCCGTAGATATGGGGGTGCTCTGGGGGTTCAAACCCCCCGCCCTCTTAGCAATCCAGAATATTTTTCTATATTAAATAAAAACGCAAATATTCCAAAATATTTAATTTTGCCATATTATGTGTGAAGATAAATTGCAAATTATGTATTATTGGCTCAAAACTTGTTTTTATGTTGGTTTTTTGTTAAGAAAACCAATTCCGGAGTTTAAAGTTACAAAAAATTTTATTTTTGCGGAGCCCAGGAATGCCAAAATAAGGGCAATATTTAGACAACGTAGCTAAATCAATTTAAATCAGATTTTATTCACTAAGGTATCATTGGAATGGTTATTTCCTCTGTTTTAAGAAAAAAATATAAAACTTTTAAAAAAATTGCTGTAAATTGATCCATTGTTAATTTCAATGTTTAATGCCATTCCATTCCAATGTATTGAAAATTCTTTAACACTGCACGTTTTACGCCATAACTTCTGAACCCTTCAAGAGCACACCTTAATTTTATATCATTGGAAAGGTATTGAAACGTATAAAAAACCAAAATAAAGAAACTGAAAAATTATTGAAACTGAATTATAGCGTCTGTTGTTGGCATGGCATTAAACTTTGAAATTAAGAATGGGCCAACTTACTGCAATTTTTCCAAAAGTTTTATATTTTTTCCTAAAAATAGATGAAATAATCTTTCAAATGATACCTTATTTAAGAAAATCGGATTTAAATTGACTGAGCTACGTCGTTTCAAAATACACCCTATTTTTTCCTTGAAAAATGGTTCTAAAAATTTATAACTTCGGATTTGATTTTCTAAGCAATAAGCCAATATAGGAACAAAATTTGAGCCAAATCGGAGATGGACAGTGCGACTGATAGGTCCCCTCAATCTGAAATGGGTGATATAATATATAATTTTATTTTGCTTCAGTAATCCCCACCCCCCCTAATGAAATACCTATCTACGGCGTGATATATATACGACAAGTGATATTGAAATAACTGTAATGGCATAAAAAAACGTTTATTTTACTTTGCAAAAAGTCGATAGATATTCCTTTTTGTCAAAAGGTAAAGTTTAAAACGATATCAAAGTTTTAGAAAAAAATAAGGGAACTTTCTCATGGATAAATAAAAAAAATCAATTATTTCTTACATATTTTGTTTCTGTTTTTCATTAAAAAATTACCTCCTTAAATTTTATAAAGAAATTCTCACTAGAAAACAGTTATAGTTATATTTATAAAGACGTCCACGAATGAATAGATTGTGGTAAAAGAACTTAAACGCGTTTGTCTCGACACAACCACTTTCAAACTGGTGGGACATTTTTCTACGAATCTACTTGACCCATTTTATTAAACCAAAAAATCTTTGATTATTTTGAGAAAAACTAGACATAAGCCCCTAAAACTTAAAAAAATACACCTTATTTTTTATATAGGGGTGAATCGCCTCAAAAAAGCAGATTTTTTTCAAAATTATTCACATTAAAGCATCAAAATATAATAAAGTATGTAATTTAAAGGTTTCTTGTCTAGCTTTGAGTATTAAAAATAGAATCCATTTTGAATTCTATAAAAATTTGTTACAGGAGATCCACAAAGTGTCCTACAGTCTAAAAAAGAGTTTTTGCATGACGCCGTCAAGTGGAATTAAAATCGCAAAAAATGTTTTATGTACTTAAGCTTGTTTTTAATAATGCCCAAACGGAATATTCTAATAAATGTAACAGTTTCTTTAAAAAAAAAAATGTTAAAAAATTGTATTGTTTCCAAAATATATGAGAAAGTCCCCTTAAAACACCAAAACAAACATTTCCACGAAAATTTGAACTCGTAGAAAAATGTAATTTTATTTTTGGAAACAGCATGTTTACGTGAGTGGAAAATACGAAAAAAATTTTATGGTTACAGAAAAAGCAAATATTTCATTTAAGTATATCTCAGCCCCTATAAGACTTATAAAAACACCGTGTATACAAAAAATTTTGTAAATTAAATTTTTTCCACTCTTCCAACAACATTTTTCTCATATTTGTTACCACAGCAGAGTTATTCTATAAAAACCACTTTTTTTAACCTTAAATCCAAGATAGTGAATTTTAAACGCACCAAGGTCGAAACTTGGACATTTTATCACTATTTTTGTCTTAAAAACTTTCTTGCCCCACCTTCTACCAGACAGTATCCTAATTTTTCCCCCACTTACTGATCTAAAGTTATCTCTTTAAAAATTTTTACATAATGGTATATTTTTTGTTCTGAAAATTCCTTAAATATATGTTTTGAATCTAAATAATCATGAATCTATGTAAAATATGTTTCAAATACAGTCCGTATGTTATTTCATTGCATGTATTTCTGTATTTTTCCATATCCTTACAACCAAAAAGAGAAAGTCGAACCAGGCTTTAAGTGTCCTTCTCTTTTTGAAAAAAATCAATTTCTTATGATCCAACAAGTTCAATAAACAATTCTGATTAAACCTGTTCGCTTAACAGAATAGATTTTGATATTTCTTCTAATGAAAATCTTAGGCTTCTTGAATATTTTGTAGTATCTGAAGTTTCAGTATTCTTTTAGTTGACCAAATTTACTTCTTATCGGATTCTGAAGCCCTTTTCATTTCACTTTAATCCCGTCCAACAGCTGAGAACTATAAATGTTTTATAGTGAAAAAGAATAAACTATATTGTTAATTTCGTTCTTTATAACCTTTATAACGACTCAATGCCCAAATCCTGGCGGCTCAGTGTTGTTTTGTTTTTGCGTATTTTCCAGCATTTGGGGATTTTCCTTACTGATAACGCATTGTCGTACTGACTAACAATACGAGTAATGCACATATATTTATGTAACTGCGCCTGTGAATTGATTTTGACCCGGAGGATAAAGTAGGATGGTCGTAAGCAACGGGTTCACCCGTTTAAAATACGGAGGTGTCGTGTGTATGTGGTATTTAAACCAGGGATTGCCAAAGAGGGATTTTTGAAAAGTACAACAACAATTACAAAAAATAACCAACAACAACAACAAATCGTTGGATACGTGGTACAATAAGGAATTAGTAACAAAAAAAAAAACAAACAAAAAGCAGTTGGTGACGAAACCATACCCAAAATTACCAACAAGAAACCTTCACCGTAGCAAGAGTTGTACGCGGTCGCATGCGCCAACAACAACAAGAATAAACAACAACAAACACACGCTGTTTGGTTGCGGTGCAACTGCGCCTGTGAACGATTCGGCGAAAAGGATTCAGGCAAAAATGGAGACAAGGATATAGACAAGGATTGGGAGATAACACTTAAAACCAGAATTAGGAAAAAGATTAGGACAAGGATTGCGACAAGAAGTGGGACAAGGACTATGAAATGGATTCGGTAAAGAACTAGGAAAAGGATTTGTACATGGATTAAAAGATGAATGAATTTCGCAAAGATCAGGATAAGGAATTAGACAAATATAAGGTGAAACATACGAATAAAAATAAGGATGGGTACAAGATTAAGGACAAGGGAAAGGATAAGGACATTCTTCCGGTGTCTCCATGACACAACCAAATGCATTCTTTTTTTAACATTAATGAATTCAGGAATGGGCGGATAATCCTCAAAACTGACCCAAGAGTGACGATCTTTACTTGGCAATGTGTTTAACTGTTTCAACTTGTCGAAAAACTGATTGAATGATTTACGGTTATGCACTTGGGACGTTCGAATTCTAAATTTGGCATGGAATCTCTATTCAACTGATAGATATCTTGGAAGATATAAAGCTAATATCACTGCTATCAAAAAAATGTGATGAAAGGAACAGTGTTACTCACGCCAAGCATCATGTGATATCTACTACAGCGGTGGCATGAGTTTGGATGAGGATTAGCGATTGGCAAAAGGTCACGACAACATACCCTGTAATTCACATTTGTAGATGAATGACTCGCTTTAAACCGTTTCAAGGCTAAATTCTTTAATACGAGGGTTGCTACATATACTTGGGGAATAATTATTGTAAAGACTAATTTCTTTTTTATAGAAAATAGCTAAAATATATTGTTTTTTTTTAAATTATTCTTCTTTTTGGTTAAAACATTTTTGCATGCGTTTGAATCATTTGTCATAACATTTATCCCATTCCGCTTGAGATATCTCCAAAACGAAGTTTTCGAGCACATCAACGGCTTCTTCTGGCGTCGAAAATCGTTGTCCACGAAGTGTGTCCGATGTAGTGGAATAAGATTAGGGTAGAAAGGTGCAGGATCGCCATGTAGTGGAATTTAGGTGTATGGTCGACAAGTAATGTATCTTGAACTGTTAGTGTGTAATGCCTGGGTCTTGTGTATTAGAGGCGCACACGCCTTTTTATTCAGCCGCAAGGCTTTATTTTGTGAGAAGCCGCAAAGGCTAATTAAAAAAGAGTGAGATATTTTGGTTTACAGCCACATAGGCTATTTCTTAAAAATCTCCCTTTATTTTTGAAATATCAAAGTTTATATACAATTTTTACCACTATTATTCTTAAAAATATTGTGCCAGTATTTTCTAAACTCCTCCCTTAATTTTTGTCTTTAACATCGATCGCCAATCAATTTCATTTTTGGTCGATCACATAATAATTTACATATTTACATATTCTATATATTAACATATTTAAATTTTTAATCCAAAACACCAACAACAACAAGTGCATTTATTTTGGCCTTGAATTAAAATGTGTCGTTAGCACTATTGTAACATAATATTCTGCTTGGGCAATGCACTCATAATTTTATTGTTGTTGTTGTTGTTGTATACGTTTGTGCCAAGCATTGGGTTATGTTAAATTAGACTAGCGGCGCAAGCTGAAGGGGATGAAAAGTATTAAGGTAAGCATGAAAAATGCTTATCGGAAATTATGATTTTCAAGTACAAGGTTTTTTATGAAAAAGTATTGGGGAGTAATAGTGACTTTATGAGTACACTACACCGAAGTGTTAATTCGATTTCACGGAACACTTTTGGAGAACAATTTCTTGTGTACTATTCCGAATTGATCACTTTAATTGTCTCAAGTGGTACCTTGGCCACATGACTAGTTCTTTTTTTTTCAGAAACAGGAGACTTTTTGAGCGAATGTCAAATTATGCGGAATCCAACGTGAACAAATTTTGTTCACTACTATGTATTCATGGTGAACATGGTGAACAGACGCACAGCCAGACAGACGGACATCGCTAAATTGACTCAGGTAGCGATGCTGATCGTGAATATATACACTGTTCTATGAATACCACGCCTCGTTATTGGCGTTACAAACGGAATGACAAAGTTAATACATAATCCCTTACGCCGTAAGGTTGGGATATAAAAAATAGTGTGAAAACGTCATTGTCGAGAGGTGTGTTCCGCCCCTTAAACAACCCACGCGATCAAACTAAAATCAAGATTTTGAAGGATTATCTATACACTAAGGGAAAAAAATATTAAATTTATTCCAAAACTTTTTTAAGATATCCAAAAAGCGAGTCATTTTTGCACCAATAACGCATTTGAATAAATCGACTACGAAAATATTTAAAATTTATTTGAATAGTTTTTTAATTAAATTAAATATTTAAATATTTAAACAGAATTAATAAAAAAAGGTATTAAAATTATGCACGAATTTTTTAAAATATCTTTCAAATATTTACTATTTGAAAATAAACTATCGCATTTAAAGGAAATTTAAATAAAAATATTGAATTTTAAAAAAACATATTTCAATTGAATATGTTATTAATAGTTTTATAGCATTATTTTCTTCATATTGCGTCCATCAAATGTCATTTGCCTGTATTATTTATTCTGTTTCACAATTCTATATTTCACTGTTATACTATTTTTGACAGTTGGTAAAATATTAGGGCACCAAAAGTCAAAAATAGCATAAACTAGAAGAAGAAAAAGTAACAGAAAATTATAAGCAAAATATGTAGGTAAATGACAACCGGTACAAGATATTTGTGAGTTAATATCAAGTTGTCACTCCACCCTACATCATTTAATTTCATTGCCAAACATGCATACTATATTACTCTGGCAACAATAACTAAATGAGAACTATAAGAACTGCAAATGCAAGAAATAAACTGCAAATGCAAGAAATAAACTGCAGGAGCAGAGTGCGATGCTGTTGCTGCTTGTCGGAGTATGTGTGTACGTGTGCGATGCTGTTGCTGCTTGCTTGTATGGAATATGTGTGTACGTGTGTGGTATAAATAAAATTCAAATACGGGAAAAAAACGAGTTGTAAGGAAAATATTTGATTTATCCACGTAAATATTTAAATAAAATTGATACTCAGGCGTGGATAATGTTAATATGCATTATTTCCCTTAGTGTAGGATAATATATTTAAAGTTTTTCATGAGACAGGCATTATTTGTTCACAGATGAATTTAAAGTTTATTAAGTATATATATATATCTCCACCTATTTGTTTTAAATGCATTTTATCTTCGAAACATAACCTATATTCGACATATATTCGAAATTATTAGAGAACTGATTAGATAGTAAAGGCTATAATTTTTTATTTTTTTTAATTAATTATTCTGCTACATATACCACAAGCACATTTGTCGATGTTTTATATAAGTATGTTTATTCTATATTCTTTTTTCTGTTATTATATCTCTACCAATATTAAGTTCCAGCTGTTTTTATGTTATACGTCAATGAAATTGTAATTATCATTTTATGGTAACAATTAAACATTACAAACAGAAGCCATCAACATAAAACAACCTCTTTAAACATTACCATATATTTTAATTTATACATGCATATGTACATATATGTATGTATGTAAGTATTTAAAATACAGCTAGAAACTGTGTGCAATATAGATTATAGACCTTTATAAAAAAAGTAGGTTTTGCCGGTACATTGTTGTGGTATCCTTTAATAGCTTTCAATTAGATATTAAGTCAATAAAGCGTGCAACAATAATGGAAAAAAACGCAAATACATACACACACATACAATCCACAAAAAAGGAAACCAAAAATGTTTTGAATTAATTAGAATTTAGAACATACTCAATAGAAGAAGTATTCAGATTGCAAAAAACAAAAAAAAAGAACATTATGTATGTTAATTAATTACTTTTGTCGGGTTTTAATAGTCTTTTTCATATGTACTAGTTTGTTTGTATTGCATAGAAAAATAACAGAACCATGTGCTATAATAAAAATCCTTTTTTTTGGTACTTTATTTTCATTAAGTTAAATGAAGTATTTAATTACTATTGTGGTGAGTACAACAAGAAATGTACCAAATGGTATTGTTACGTAGGGCGATTATAGGAGTCGCCAATGGGGGGAGAAATTACTAGATTTTAAAAAATATGGAAAAAATGCAAAGCAATCAAAGTTTTATGTCCACTCACTTGACTTGTTTGGCCGATAATTCTCGCTCCTCGAAACTTAAATATTCACTTATTCTATTTCAAATATCCCCTCCGCGCTATAAACAAAGAGACAAAACGTCTATCGCCAGTTTGTCGCAAACGAACTTCGTTTGTCATGCTTGAAATCGTTGATTGCAAACGTTTCAACAATTGTCATAAAAATTGTCAGTTGCGCGAAACGCGTCATTTAGTTGCAGGAATTCATGTCGTTTGTTATAAACTCGAGTGATTTTTAAAATTCAGCAACTGTCAAATTTGTTTTTCCCAACTGAAAACTTGGTTTGTTTTTTCCTTTGTTGTTTATACAACGCTTATAGTTCAGAGTTACTTTCTGGGCAAATTGTTTCTATATAAGCAAATTGGTAATTGTAATATAGTCTATTAATAAATGGGAGATAACATCCATTCAAGATCTCGATCATTGGTCCTTGCACCGTTTTTATAACAATTGCCATACGTAGAGGTGAAAGGACTCGCACTACAAACAAGTGTCAAGCTTCATGTGCTCTTGACTGTACCTACAATTCATACTTCTCCATCTTCCGAAAACCAACTTGCCTCCCCCCCCCCCTCTATTCAATGATACAGTGGCGACATGACCTTTTTTTAAAAGTGGCTACCATTTGCTTAGATGTTTTTCCTTCGCGGACAACTTTTGTCAGGTTTTGCTTACTTTGAAAAACACAAACAGTGGATTTCTGTTTCGTCATGTGTGTTGATATCGTAAACGTATTTGGAACTAACCCCGCTGTATTTTTTCAGAATTTCTTTGCACCAATCGACACGAGCCTTTTTTTTAGCCATCATAAATGATGGGGTATCCAACGGGGTATCTAAAGCTTCCTGACGCCTAAATGCTCATTTAAAATCGTATGTATGCTAGTCCCAGTAATACCCAAGGATGGTTCCATATCACGGTATGTCACATGCCGGTATGCTTCAAACAGTACACGCACAGCACCGATGCTCGCTGCCACAACAGCCATTCTTAGACGACCTTCACGAAATTCGTTTTGGAAAGAACGACGACCACACTCGAACTCATCGAATCAGCATATTACAGTCGCGGTGTGTGGTGGTTCATCATCAAAAGTCGACCTAAATTGATCGATGCATTCTTTTCTTGTCAATCCATGTCGAAAATCATAAAAAAATCATCACCCAAAAATGTTCACGCGTTAACATTTAAAGATGGTTTTGATCACTCAAAACATCGAATTAATGGGCCATATGCCGTACAGTCCTAATTTGGTAACCAATGACTTTAGAAGAAGCCGTTGATGCGTTCAGAAACTATTTCAAACGGATTGGTATAAATGTTACGACAAATGGTTTGAACGCATACAAAAATGTTTTAATCATAAAGGAGAATATTTCTAAAAACAATAAAGAAAATAAATTCTCTCATTATATTTTTTTTTTTTTTTTTTTTTTTTTTTGTGTATAATAAAAGATTGTGTTGTATAAAAGATGGAATTTAATAACCAATATTCAAATTATAATAAAGGGCGGATCAATATTCGTATGATCCAAAGAGAAAAGCCATTTTTTTAAAGAATTCAAAAATAAGGTTTTAACTCTCTCGCATCTAAGACTTTCTGGCAGTGCATTAAACAAACGAGGTGCTGTTACGTTATAGAAACGTGTGAAGTGTGTTTTAAAAATTGAAGGAACATTAACAAAGTTTCCATTGTTAGCTCGCAGATTATAGTTTTCCTGGAATCTCACTGAATAAAACCCAGAGTTATCGAAAAATATTTTCAAAACTTTATAGTAGTAAAGATGCCTTAACGGAAGAATCCCGAGAGATCGGAATAAACCAAAACTGGGCGTTCTACGATTAACTTTGCACATAATTCTTATTGCATGTTTTTGCTTGATGAGTAAAGGCTTTATTTTATTAAAGTCTGCGCCACCCCAACATGATAAGCCATACAGTATTTTCGAGTCTATCAGACCATTATACACCAAATTTAGAACTGCCTCCTGACAGTATAGACTAAGATGGTAAAGATGTCTCACAACTTTGTCAAGGTATTGTTTCAAGTAGTATGAACAATATTATAGTATTTATTCCCGAAATATATGTAGTAACCTAAGTATTGAAGCTGGGTCTTGCGGTCCGGTAGTCAAGTGGAAGTGTGCTTGACTGTTAATGCAGGAGTGCCATGGTGGTACGTTTAAACCTTTCTGCATTTCTTTCTTTACTTCTAATCAACTGAAATTGAAAATCATGGCATTGCCTTACAACTAGAATTGGCTGAGACAAAGGCATCATATTTGCCTCATATTTTAATTCACATGTTTCTACAGCTTCCCGTGACACTTAAAATATCCTACACATGTTTGATTGCCCCTGCGTTACCTCTAATCTTCTAACGTATTTCAAATGTAGGCAGACTTGACTGAATATTTTAGGCAACACCTAAAATCCTTGGTGCAAAGCAAAAAAATAAAAAACATTGTTGCATCAGAAACTTTTATATTCTTGAAAACGTAGTGAAATTTCTGATTTATTTAAATTTACTGTCACAACTATCAATGAATAAATTTGCTAAATGAACCAATGATATTTTCTACAGATTGTGAGACTGAGTTTTTTTACAATCCTCTTGTGCAAGATCTACATGTTACATAACAAAAAAAAAAAATAACAATCTCAAGGTGAAATCAAAAATAATTAATCATCACGACAGAGTCCCTACATCATAAGTTAACAACACTGACACTCGTCAAATGGCACGCAATGCAGTCTGGTAACTACGGCAACCTATAAAGATAGTGTAGAAAACAACTTTGAATGCACATAAAACCAACAATAACACCAACAACTAACATTGAAGTACTCGTATGTATGGCAATTTGGGCACGATCAGGTGCAAACAAAATGATCTTCAGTTGCCGCAATTAGAAGTACAAACAAACACATATGTAAAAACAAACACACACGAACACACTCACAGTTGATATAATACCTCTAATTTATGTTTTGAAAAACATTTTTTGTGCCTTTCTCACAATTAGTTGGATCAAGTGCAGCGTTTGTTTACACAAACATGTTATTCGACTCTGTTGCCTTCAAAACTTCAGCGGATACATTGGGCGATATGCGCTAGTTTTTTTGACTGACGTGCCTATTTGTTATTGTTATTTTGTTAATTTTGTAACTGCGAGTCTTAATTGAATTTCAAGGTGCTCAATGTAATTATTTTAAGTGTTACTTTGAGCATTTCCAATACGTAGATCTAATCTGATATTAAGCAATGGTACTGATCTGAACCAAGATTTTTGAAGGTGTTTTGAGAAATACTTAAAAAAAAAAAATTTTATTTACAATTACAATAGTTGGAATGATGACATCAAGGTCATCAATCTAAAGTCTTTACGAATATATTACAAAATATTAGATATTTACATATTTCTAAGGTTAAGTTGAGAAAATAACATCTAATATATAATCTGTTACCGTTGATCCGTCGCCAACGTATTTGCTCTTCTGAAATTGAGAATTTTTATCAATCTAGACACGATCTAGACATGAAATTCCTTCTAAGGTAATACCAGACATCACTTTTTCATTTAAAGCACTTTTCCTTTAACGATGATGTCAGTGGAGATGACCTAGATGGATACATTGGTCGATGAGATCAGGAATCTTCCCCTGGGCATGCATATATAATGATAGGTATAATATAGATAGGTATAATATAAATAGGTGTAATATAGATAGGTATAATATTTTAGAGGATAAGTTAAGAAAAAAAATAAATGGATTATATTACTCCCTATAAGAATGCAGAAGGAGTGCAGAATTTTCGATATAGAACTTACAGTAATCTTATTAATTCATATATATGTTAACTGTTATAATATAGATTAGAAAAAATGCCTATAACACTAGTTCAAAAATATTGGCCTTTGAGAACATTGTTTCTCATAGACCTTTTTTAATGTGTTTTGTTTTTCTTAAAAATAGTTTTCGAGATATTCTTAAAAAACACGTTTTTTCACTTTTTGTGGTTATTTGCCAAGTTTTCTAGCAATTTTCATCTGACCTGTAGGAACTACACATTAATTTCAAAGAAAATTGAATTCTCTTTACAACGGTATGCTGATCAAACTGAAGCAATGTAAGGACTATATCGAAAAGAAACTGCCCCTTTAATTTTGTCTGTATTTTCAAATATATTAACCCTCTAATGCATGATTTTTGCGTGCGAAACGCTCACTTTTACAATTACAACTGACAATAATTACAAAATGCGCTAAGCTAGAAAAAATTTCCGTTACAAAAAATGTTACACGAAGTACATAGAATCGATTTATTATCTATGATTTGACTTCTGAATATGGAAAAAAGGTTTTCGATTCTAGATTTGAATACAAACGTAAGTGTGCCTAAAGGCATTGTTATGTAGTAGAGGGTTAAAGTATTTATTTTATTAAAGCCAGGTTTCACTTTACGACATATTTATGAAAAATATTAAATAGTTTTGATAACAAATCATTTAGGTTTTAAAAGTCTTTCGAATTTTTTGATTAACGCTCTTCATCAAACATTGTACTCGTACTACTTCTTTCGTTCGAGTAGGAGATGCTCTTTGCCAATTCCGTTTGATGTCTGTGAAATCTTTAGCACATTTTCTGGTTTTCTTTAATCTTTGTTTCATTAGAGCCCGGTAAAGCTCCATTGGCCGTATCTGAGAAGCATTTGGCGGAGTTTCCTCGTTTCCAATAAATTTGATAGCATTGTCCTTAAGCAGCTTTTATGTTGATGTTGCGTAATGAGCTGAAGCCAGATCGGGAGAGAATAAAGTCGCCACCTTGTGCTGCTTGTAGAATGGTATGACCCGTTTCTGGAGGCACTGCTTTTGGTAAATGTTGGCGTTAACTGTCCCTGTTGTAACAAATATTTTTGATTTCAGGCCTCATAAACAAATCGCCTACCAAATGAGAGCCTTACTTCCGACCTTTTCGAATTCTACCGTCTTGAAGGAGTCGTTGACATCCTCACTCTTATTAGTTATTTTTATCTCTTAGTATAATATTGGGGACCAGGAAGAGTAGAAAAGTCAAATTTTAAATACGTTTCTTCATCCCGTTCTCTTTTTCCCAGGGACCGAAAATAACTCTTATTTTCGAAATTTCAATTCAAAAAGTGAGTCAGCGATGCTTGTTAGCTAAGGAATAATAATCTTCACAGCTTTTTATTTATTTGACTTTTTTAAAAAAGTAAAAAAATAATGGTTATTTTTTGACCGATTTTTTTTTTGTCAAAAATATAAGTTAAAATTTGACTTTTATTTTTTCGGTCAAAGTCAAAATGACTTTTATTTTTTTGGTCAAAAATAAAAGTTAAAATTTACTTTTATTTTTTCGGTTAAAAGTATATATCATAACAAAAGTATAAATTCTATTCATTCTACTCTTCTCTACCTTTATTTTGCTTATCACTACACATTGCGTTGCCTGACACTGTTGTTTGTCGAATCACTACACATCAGAGAACTGCAATGAGTATCCAACAGAAATCGGATACTCAAATCATACCCGAATTACTTGTTGTTTTCTACACTATCCATACTCAATGAAATATGTTAAATACTTGAACTCATTCGGCTCATTAGCATATTTTCGGGTGCAAGTCAACGTGTACCGGGTAAGCTAGTAATTAATATAGGATATCACTGTCAAATTTTTAACCTTTCTTTTTATTGGAAAAAATAAAACGTACATTTTAACTCTTATTTTTGACTAAAAAATAAAAGTAAAATTTTAACTTTTATTTTTGACCAAAAAAATAAAAGTCAAAATTTAACTTATATATTTGACCGGAAAAATAAAAGTCATATTTTAACTTTTATTTTTGAATTAAAAAAATAAAAGTCTAATTTTAACTGTTATTTTTGACCGAAAAAATAAAAGTCAAATTTTTAACTTTTATATTTTACCGGAAAAATAAGTCATATTTTAACTTTTATTTTTGACCAAAAAACAATCGGTCCAAAAAAAACTATTATTTATTGACTTTTTTGAAAAAAGTTTGAAAAAAGTCATAACAGTTACGGTCCCTGCTTTTTCCCCGTGATTTTTTATTTTTCAGTCTTATTCGGTGCTTTTTGTTTTTTATGTCTTTAAATTGTTGCGCTGCTTCACTCTTTGTATCATTCCAACCGTTGTTTTACCTTTTTTGGCTAAATCCCAGACTGACATCGAAGGATTCTTAGTCCGGGATCTTCTTTATCAAGTTCAACAACTTTATCTCCAAATCGGGATGACGCACAGTACTTTGAGCCCATACAAAAGTGAGGAAAAAAATACAAGGAGTGGTTCGATTGTTATGAAATTCTGCATGTTTATGAATTTTTGGTAGCTAATTTCAAATATTGAATCAGATTTTGCGCATATCAAGTATTTGCGCCAAAAATTAGGTTTTTTTTTTAAAAGATAGGCATATACATAGTTTCCAATGCACTTTTTCGACAAAAATGCTACTATACATGTAAAATAATGTTTTGCAAAACAAAAAAAAAAAATATTCGTATTGGTATTTTTTTTTCTTAATCAAGTTAATATGAGTAAATAAAACTAAATAAAAAAAATATTTTAAGGGGACATATGGGTTACAAATTTTAAAAAAACATTTTTTTCGGGAATTTTGTTTTCATATCGTTTTAAAATTTTGCACATATATTTATTAACATTTAACAAAATACAAAAAAATTCGTTCAGAATTTTTGAAGCATTTTTTGACGTTATTTGATTTTTAAAAAAAAATGCCAAAAAATTGACGGTGTGCAGGATATCACCAGTCTGGACCATTTGAGGAAAAAATAAAAAAACGAATTAATCCTTGTTTAAGTGGCCACCGCCTGAACTAAGATAATTTTTATCCGGCGAAAAAAACAAAATGGCGGCCATTTGAAAAAAATCAATTTTCGGTGTTAAAAAATCGGTCCATTTCATTTGGTGTTAACTTTTCCCTTATCATGTGCTAAAAAGAGTATTTTAAGGAAACATAACCTTTATTTTAAGTTTTCTTTTTTTTTGTCTAAAATAACATCAGAATTTTATTTTATTTGTTACGAAACATTTTTTTTTTTAAAAATTCTTTAAAAATTATAAGCAAACTCCGGTAGAGTGTAAGAAATATGGTAACAAAATAGAGAATAATTTTTGAGAAAACATCAATTTTAGACCATTTTTCAAAAAACGATTCTCAAAGAATCGGAAAAAGTCGGATAAAGTGAAAACAGTTTCTGAAAGAATAAAAAAAAAAAAAATTAATATATAAAAATTAAACTGGAGGTATGTGGAGATTTTTCTTTCTTGTCTGCTAAAAATAGAACATTTTTCAAAATATTTTTTAAATTTTTTTATAAATTTAAGTAATTTTTTCAAAATAATTTCCAATTTTTTTTACAAAATATAAAAACCAAAATTCGTTCATAGATTTTTTAAAAATTAGAAAGAAAAACACTCGAATTGTTTAAAAAATGTGCTCACAACATTTTTTTTCTTTGAATGATGCGCAAAATAGTAATTTCCATTATTTAGAGGAAAATATGATTTTTAGACCATTTTTCAAAATGCGATTACGGTTGAAAACGGTTATCAAATTTTGGAATCTGAAAGATAAATACATGTTTAACAATATGTTTGAAAATGGAAGAGATGTTTTATAATGTTTTTTTTTTTAATTTGCTCTCAAAAATTGCAATTTTTTTTGAAAATTTTTATTTTTTTTGGAAATTTTTCATTTTATTTTCTTAAGCTAAATTGAAAACATATTAAAAGTCATTTATTTATACAATATTTTTCTCGAAATAAAAAAAAAAATCAAATGAATTCGGCTAAAATTGCGCTTACAGCAATTTTTTCTTTGCAAGATGTGCAAAATCAAATATTCCACAACAATAAAAATACATAAAAATGGTTGACTTTAAAGAGGTATAGTGTCTACAAAAATTGTTCAATTGCAATAAAATTTTGGATTCTTCTTAGTGAAAGTATAACCTAAACAACAGTACCAATTTTGTTAGGTTCTGTTACAACAAAAATCTTGATTTATTCCTATGGGACAAAGTACTGTGCGACGTGAATCTTTTTTTCGACTACTTTTTGGTAAATTCGATAGAGTGATGTATTCGCCATAACGTTCCACTATATTTTTGATTGATTAATGTAATACCTTATATCGTTTTGCTAATGCACGATATGAAACTCCTTTTTCTGTACAGTAATTGTACAAAATTTGTTTTTGCACTTTTAATGTAATTTGTGGCATTTTGAATATAGCGACAAAAAGTAAACAAAAATCAAATGTTTTTTAAAGCTTAAATGCACTCATATTAATGGTATGCGCAGGGTTGCATATAAACTGATGCACTGAGAGAAATTCTGTTCGAAAAGTTCAAAAGATACATGGAGTTCACAAAAGATACAGTTCAAATTACAATTTGAATGAGTTCAAAGTAAAAAAACTGATTTTTTTTCTGCCTTTTTTAAAAATCGCTAAATTTCAATTGATCCGCTGAATTAAAAAAATTTTTTTTCACATTTTTGAGATCATTATTTCACATAAATGTGAAGTATATAATTTTTAAAATTGGTGACGGAAGGTAACATCTAAATTTTCATGCATTCTTGGATCTGGTCGAAAATAAATGGTCCCATCGGTGTTATTCAGAGTCTCGGCTTCCAATTCAACCGCTTTTTTTATTACAATGAACATCAGAGTTTCCTGTAACACAGTTAAGACAAACATTATTGTGGTAAGCAGTACAGTTCAGCTTACCCTGATATTCACTAACGGATCTTGAGAATTTGACTAGGATCTTCAGAGCTCTTCGTGTAGCCTGACTGTCACAGCATACGTCTTCAGACTAAAACCGCCTGTTATTCTTAAATTCATCACGAATTAATGGTTTTTTTATTAGGATATTAACCAGACCCAGTTCCTTTCGTAGTTTTGGATACATCATATTGGACATATATCTAATAATTTCCGTTAGATTATTTTCCATACATCTCGCTTGAGTAACTTTATCTCATATCTTCTTCCAAATCTGACGTTGGAAAAAAGATTGTCTATTGGTAACAGAAAGATTGAAGTAAGCATACGACAGATCTGTCTGTGACCTTTTAACTTCTTGACTTTTTCGAAAGATCCCAATCTACCTTAGCCTATATGTTAATTTCAATGTATTGTTTTGGTGTTTCAGTATCTTCATTATCTACTCAAACTCTGTTTTATAAGCGCCATGGCTTCTGTAAGGTTGTAAATAGGAGTTCTTAATCCACTTACTCATTGGACACTTAGAATGGAGACCAAATAGTGGCTCTGAACTAACAGCAACTGTTGGCAATTCGAGAGATCTCTAAGATATTATATAATATGGCGATAAAGGACCAAATCGTTTGAAAACCACGCCTGCCTCTCATGCAAAGCTAATATAAGTATCATAATGATTAAATCTTTAAAAATTCAACAAAAAGTAAGCTATGACCTTGAAATTCTGTAGATAAGTTTTGATTTCAAATATTCACTTAACGTTTGTGACTTCAATTTCCTAAAATCGAATGAAACCCACGTCTAACTCCCACATAAAGTGACGTCATTAAAATGGTAAAATCTTTAAAAATTCTATCAAAAATTAATCACTTTATCACTTGAACTTTTACACTTTAGCGATAATTTCTGAGTTCGAAAATGAGCCAAATCGGATGAAAACTACGTCTATCTCCCATACAAACTGACCGCATCGAAATAGAACGCCACAAAAATGAAACTATTAACCTGAAACCTTTTGCTTTGATTCCAAATAAGTACTTAGAGTTTGAAATTTTTCAAAATCGGATGAAACACCACATATCTCCAATACATGACGTCATTAAAATTTTAATATCTCTACATAATCCACAAAAATTAAACTCTCACACACTTGAAATTTTGCACATAAGCTTTGATATCAATTAACTACTTTTGATTTCAAATTTGTGAAATTGGAATGAAAAACATGCTTTCTTCCCATACAGAGTGACGTCATCAAAATAGGAAAGCCTACATAAATTCCACAAAAATAAATGTATTGACCTGATATTTGAACCAAAAGTTTTTTTTTGTTATTTAAAACGTACTATGAGGTTGAAATTGAACAAATTATATGAAAACCACACATATATACAGACTGACGTCATCAAAATATAAAACATTAATTAACTGCGGATATTATATATTACACACGAGTGTGGTGGTATTTCAACGAGCATTTTAACAAAGACAAAACATATTCTACTAGTTTTTTTGTTACTCTGACTTGAAGAATTGTGGCAACAATGCCATATAGAGCATTCCATTTGTGCAAGTACACCAAAAAGTGTAACTTTCGATATCTACTAGAACTAGATATTCATAATTTAAAGGAATCAAAAAGAATTTCCAGTTTATTGTACGCAATAAATAATTAAGCCTCAGACTGGGTCACTAATAAGCCAGAACATTGTCATCGTATCTAAATCTCGATGATTTATTTATCATAAGAATCTTATACTCGTTGTATTTAGCTGAAACTTCAACCATTACCCCCTGCCACCATCCGCCCCAAAAGCATCACAGTAGCAACAAACAGTTGTCTTAACTAAATAATCATAATTAGTCTGCGACGACGTAGAAATCTTGCCGGGCTATCAATGCAGACAATCATGATCATGTCTGGAGTGGCTTTGCATAAACAAACATACTTAGGATAGAAATAAATTCTTAAGATTCACTTTTAAAATATGCATTGACCTTAATTAGATTCCCGTTTTAATTAAACTCATACTACATATACATACATATGCTCGTATACAACAAGACATTATTAGCAATAGTAGCCCAAAAACAACATGAAATGAGGGATAAACTCAAAACCCGAGCAGATAGACCAACAGATAGACAGCAAGACGCAAAGCCAAATACCCATGCAGCCATAGACCAATGAAACAGACACAAACTTGGAATCACCGATTACTCGAATTTATCGCATTTAATGAGCTTGCATCTGCATCCACCCGTCTATAGCAGAGCGTAGAAAAAACTAAGAATTTGTAAAGGCATAAAAACCAAAGACAAACAACAAACAAACTCATCTTGAATGCCTTAAAAAAATATATATATTTATATTCAAAACGGTGGCTCCATCTGACTAATTTATATGCAGTTATGATGCGATCATCATAATTTTGTTTTCCAACAACGTAGTGCATAAATATTATAGAGCTTTGCGTGTGAATGGATAGAATAGATACATGAAATGGATGAAAAAGAAAAAAAAAACATTTTGTACGTTGCTTGTAGGTATATAAAATGTATAAAATACAACCCAAGAGATCGCTGCGATCAATTATAATGAGAATGACATAGAAAATTTATAAAGACAAGTTCGTAAATGTTTTTATAAACAAATAACTAAAATTCAGAAAATATTTGAAATTGTTGCTTGTAGATGTTTTCTCATTTCGTAGCAAATATGTATGTTTCAACGAGAATGGTTTTGATATTTTTGGGAGAACATTACTTTTGATAATCATTTGAAAAACTCATCTCAAACTGTTAAAAAAATTTCTATTAGATAAGGTGGATAAGATTGTGACCACTTCGGGATAAAGGGATATTTTGGAACTTAATTTATTGGGCTCAAAATTATCGCATCATTTACAGAGAGTTTCTAAGGATGTTAGAAATCCTACGATATGTTAAGAAAAAATCAGATCAGTTAAAATTCCATGCAACGTTTTTTCATTGCATTAAGTGGTTGTCGGCCTGTTGATATGGCGATACAAATTTCTTTAATATTTTCATTGTCAGGCTTAATAGCACAACATCCTGTCGTACAATAAAATTTTAAAATTTACCGTAGCCCATCTGCTGATCGAGCAATAATTACATGCAACGATACTACATTTCTGTTGCATAAACTGCTATCCTCACGACCTGAAGACGCGGAACAATTTTTTTTTTAATTTTTTCGTTAGCTTCGTATAAATTCTAAATTTTTGTTTTTAAAAATTTACCGTAGCTCATATACTTAGCGAGTAATAACTCAATGCAACGCCATTGCATGAATGTTGCATTATCGATCTTTGAGCGGCTCTTTCTGTGTCAACATGACGTCAGAAATTTTTTATCGAATTTTGTTGTGAGGGTTTAAAGCAGGCCTTTATTGGAGCATTATATTTTTTACCCCATAGCACCAATACTCCAATACACAAGTATAATAATACCAATAATACCAATACTTGTGGCGTCCGTGACGTAGTTGGTTAAAGTGCGTGGCCGCTATGTCAACGAACCTGGATACCCGGGTTCGAACCCCAGCAGCGACAGAAAATTATTTGTATTAAAATAATTTTTCTGTACGGCCGCCACCTCTCTGCAGACAATGGCAAACCTCAGAGAGTAATCAAAATGCTGTGTAAAGCTTCTTGAGAGCAAGAACATTCCGTTCATCGCTGTTTGGAGTCGGCGTTAAACCTGTAGGTCCCGTTCTCGGTCAATTGTGTACAATCTTAATAACACGCACAACACAATTGATCATAAGAAGCTAGGTCAAAGTCCTTTCTAGGGCTGACATGGCCAGTCATTTATTTTTTTTTTTTTGTAGCACCAATACTCAGCTAGTATTAATTCCATGTAACAAATTTGCAGTTTCGTTTCTTAAGGAGCTCCAACCGCGCCCCGATGACGTTTTCAGTTTTTTTTTTCTTTTCGTAATGATGTCAAAAAAAAAACCTTTATGGTCATAATATACAGTTTTGATATACTATTGTTTTTTAGATCGACTATTAGTGGTCTTCCAGAACAAAAGTTGCTTAAAAATGACCAAAAATTCAATTGGGGGGACGCAAAAATTGGTTGAACTAAAATAAAAAAAAATATAAATGTATAAGAATAGAAATGATTTTTACATAGGTACTATTTAGCAGGTGAAACTTCTTTAGCCGAGATTTGAAATAAAACCAATGAATCAATTCGCCGATGAAACGCTTTGGCGTGGTTTTAACATAGTGTTACGCAAAAATAAATAATTATAATATAGTATGGACACAGTAGCTAACTGCATGGTTCATACATTGAGTAATTATAATATTGCCATAAAAATTCGAAGCATATGGAGCATGTCTTTTATATTATTCATACTGAAAACATCAACTTTAAACGAAAAGACGAACACTGACTGCTGCTAAGTAACAGAGTTGTAATGTACAACATTTCAAAATATATTTCAAACTTTTGCGAGTAACAAAAGAGTACCCAGGGTATATTTCTGTATTGCATTTATTTTCCATATATCTTTATGTTTTTGATACAAAATTCTTCATATAACATAGTTTTATGACACATACTAACCCTCTCCAGCCCTCTCTTGAAGCCCCCTGTTCTGGTGTAGGGAGTATATATATGTGGTGCCCACAGAGTTACACATAGAACATATATTAAACACTACATACAACAAACACTTTACACAAAAACACTTCACTTTAAAATTAATATTCAAATTTAAGTTTCTTGGTTTTAAGTAATCAAAATTTATAAAAATGTATTTGAGTTGTGAAAATAAATTTGTTCAAATAAGTTGTTTAAATAAAAAATTCAAATAAAATAAAAATTAATTATTTTTTGGTTGTACACCCAAAATCGGGTGTACACCAAATATATATATAAAAATCATAGAATTTGTATGGGAGTCCCCCTAAGGAATGCTCGGAGGGTATAGGTCCCAAGAGAAAAATTTTGGAAATTCCCTTCTTTTGGAAAATTTATGGGGGTCGGTCATAGATATTAACCCTCTTCAGCCCTCCCTTAAAGCCCACATGTTCAGGTGTAAGGAATAAATATAAAAAAATCATAAAATTTGTATGGGAGCCACCCCCCCCCCCCCTAAGGGATGGTAGGAGGGAGTACGTCCCCAAATAAAAAATGTTCATTGTGCAAAAGTAATGGGGGTTGGTCATACATATTAACCCTCTCCGGCACTCCCTTAAAGTCCCCCTGTTCAGGTGTAAGGAATAAAAATTTACATGTTCCTGCAACAAAGCTGTGTGGTGATTTGAGTTTTATGTAAGGTTGTCTCGTGGCTGATCGTACTCTCTTTTCAGTACCCATAATTGTCAAAATCAATGAAAAGCAACAACAACAACTTCAACGGCTTTTCATGTTATTAATTTTCGTTTTCAGATTTTGTATGAGATGTCAAATTCGATTTGAAATTTATGGGAACTCGCTCTCACCCCTGCGACAACCTTATTTATTCAACCATGGTTTTATGTTTAAAAAAAAAAATAAAAAAAAAATGGACAAATGATTTTTATTTTTGAGCGTAAAATAAAAATTGAAAAAAACTTTTATTTCTGAGCGAAAAAATAAAAATTGAAAAACAATTTTTATTCTTGAGCAAAATAATAAAACTCAAAAACAAATTTAATTTACTCTTGCCAATATATGAAATGGGACTTTTTTAGTAAGACGATAATAAAGAGTAAATCAATTAACCACTTAAAAATCAACTTTTTTGGGAGAAAGTTTCACTTCTACCATACGTGGTGGCCTCACATATATTTTTTTTTCAAAAAGAGTTTAAAAACATTAAAATTATTATTCTATGTATTGTAAAACCAAATAAACAAAAAATTATTATTATTAGTTGCCTGTAACAAACGAACCAGGACACCAATGTTTTGAAATTATTGTCAATTCACATTTAAGCTAACATATATTTGTCCTCAAAAAATGTATAACCCCACCCATTTCAATTCGGGCATGAATGGGTTAAACAAGCAATGTAACAAGTTTGCATTCAAAAATTATTCTGTAAGAATTAGTTCGAAAATGTTGATGTTTTTCTCACTTCAGCACAATTTAAAGCACTCACTTTATTCCCCACAAAGATAAGTCACCAAAATATGATATTTTTAAATTTAGTCACAAAAAGTTTACACTAGAATTTTCTAAATTGTAGGTAAGCACTGCATTACCGACAAACTTCAAATAATCTAGTTCAGTAAGTCAAGTTAGATCATTTCGCACACAGCCTTAGTTGCAATAGGCTTATAACTTTAGTGTTGTTTATAACCTGAGTATTATTTTTATTTAATTCTACGTCTTGTGTAACGATACAGTCGAAACTGATGTCTCGTTTTTTCTTTTTAATTATATTAAAACCTTGATAATTAAAAAGTTTATGTTTTTAACTCTGACTAATATTCGATTCATTCACTCTTCATTAAAAAATACAGTCAGTTTTTTTAATAAATTCCATTTATTAATCAATAAAAGCATAAACAACTCATCCTTTTAAATTGGAGTTTATAAATTCTCTAATTTATATGTTTATTTTCTTCGTTTTGATAAATTATGATTGCCATCCTCTAAAGTTGTCTGTCAAGCATCAAAAAGAAAACAACAAATTATTAACTCAATTTTTTTCTGTTTTATTTTTGTCTGTTTTCATGAAGATGATTCAACTTTTTCAACATAGCCAATCATATTTAATTTGTTTGTCTTAATTAAATGCATGAATTATGTTTAAAGAATTCGGTGTAGTTCTTATTTCCCGACTAGCTACAATAAATATTCACATCATTTTAAGCAAATTTGTGTGAATGCATAAATTAAAAAAAAAAAAGTTACTTGTTGGAATTTGTACTCTATTAAATTAAATTAGCATTAAAATATCATTTGATTTAAGTTGTTGATTAAGTGAAAGCTATTTGTAATTCCTAAATTGTGTTGATTCGTTATGATAGCTTAGTTTTCTTAATTAAGGCGAGGTGTAACCTTGTTAAGCCTTTTTGAAGTTGTTATATCTGATAATCTGAGTTGTAATATCTGATAATATCTTATATCTTGAAAACACAACAAGTACTGAAAGTATACAAGTTGATGTGCGGTGTGAGAATTCTTTAAATTGTACATTTCGTGTAAGTCTGGTTCAACAAGTCCTTGGTTTAATACATAGCTTTGAAGCAACGATTTCAGGTGTTATATCATTTCAGTCAAGTCTGCCTTGGTTCGAAATGGAGTGATGGATTATTGTGATGGAGGAGGCAATCAAGTGAAACATATGTAAGATATCTTGAATGTGACAGAAAGACAAAGATTTCCGACAATTTCAATCTGAGGCAAGTGTTGATTAAAACACAGGAAAGAAATGCAGAAAGTAGATAGCTTGGGCCTATGGCCTGGCAGGGATTCGAACCTGGGACCTCCGGAATTGCATTCAAGCGCGGCACCACCACTCGACTACAAACGTAGGGGTCGTGTATTTAAGTTTTTCTTCATATCTTCGGCATTAACAGTTCGTTCTTTAAGAATGATTAATTAAAAATATTTCAGATTAGGCGGTGTGCGGCGTACTTTTATTTTTTGCATGTGAGGTGATACGGTCTAATGGACATACATATATGTCATTTTGCTCAGCTGTTTATTTACATATAAAACAAACAAATTAATTCAGTTTTTCCTACACGCAAAGAAATTTTTCGTTTACCACAACTGAAAAATTCACCAACTATGCTTCGTTTGCGAGCTGTTTTTGCCGCAAACGAATATTCAGTTGTCACAACTTAAAAATATATCTTATATATATATAGTATAAATAATATATATATTATCATATATATATATATTATATACCGCAAGCTATTTCGGTCATTATTATTTATTATATTAATAATCTATCTCATTATGTCCGTCCGTCTTCTTATGGATTGCACCTCTGTTGCTATCTCCGTCCGCGTATTAAGCAAACTACCAATTTCCTTATATAGTAACATTTTGTCCAAAAAGTAACTCTAAACTATAAGCGTTATGTTTATACAACGAAGGGAAAAATAAACAACATTTTTAGTTGGGAAAAACGAAGTTTTCAATTGCTGCAATTTAAAAATCACTCACGTTTATGACAAATGAAATTAATTTCCTGCAACAATATGACGCGTTTCTCGCAACTGAACTATTACTATGACAACTGTTGAAACGTTTGCAAATAACGATCCCAAGCACGACAAACGAAGTTCGTTTGCGGCAAACTGGCGATAAACGTTTGTTTTCTTTGCGTGTACTTTTCTTTGGAAATCGTGTTTTAAGAGTTTTTTAAAAACGGAGAACTTTGATAAGCATTGTTTGATGGAGTTTGATGGAGAACTAAAAAAACAACTGAACTGAAGCCAGACAAAAATTAGTGGAAGTTTATGGCGAAGATGTGATTAAAGAAAGACAATGTCAGAAGTGATACCAGTTGCCCGTTTCTGTGGTAAAAATTTTTTAATCAATGGATGCTTCTCCAATGAATGCTTCTCCTTCTGGTAGGTCCTTGGAGGTTGACGATGACCAAATCATGGCGCTTGTGGAGACAAACAAGCATTCGACAGCCAAAAAAATCGTAAGTGCTCCCAATTTGTCTGTTGGAAGCGTTAACGGGAAGTTAAAGGCCGCTGTTTTTATTAAAAAATTGGATATCTTTGTTCCGCACGAATTGAAAGACATTTACAAAGTATATCGAGTTGACATTTACTATCGGCTCATGACACGTGAAAAAAATGACAAATTTTTCAAGCGTATGGTTACGGGTGGCGAAAAATGAATTATCTACAAAAATTTCAACAGAAAAAGAAGTTGGTACAAGAAAAATGACGCTCCAGAGAGGCAAGTAAAAGCAGACATTAAGCAGAACAAGGTTATGCTCTGATTCTGATGGGATTGGAAGTGACTTGTCTGCTATGAGTTACTCCCACTAAGTAAAGCCATAAATTCTGAAGTCTACTGTGGGTAACTACAGAAATCGAGCGATACCATCCTATAGAAAAGTCCTTAGCTAATCAATGCCACATATTAGTTTGATGACTCGCCAAAAATTGTTCGGATGTGATGTTTTTCCCCATTCAACGTATAGTCCAGACATTGCGCACTCGATTTGCAGGGCACACATTACCATAAATTTCGTTCCCTGCAAAACTCACTGTATGGTAAAACCTTTGATAACGACGGTCTTATCAAATAGCACCTTGAAAAATTCTTTGCCGAGAAAAGCGGATACTTCTTTCTACGATCTTTAAGAGGCATTCTTTCTACGATAAGCAGATCTTTAAGAGGCATCGACGACGGCCCGCCCTCACTTGCAGAAATGACGACCACAATCAAAAGTCACAAAAACAACAAAGCGACTGTGCTGAAAAGTATTCTAGTCAAGTTCCTGAAAGCAGATCCAGAAATTACATCAAGCATATTACTACCAACAGTAAAAAACATCTAGGAACAGGAAGCTTACCCCGACGAGTGGAAGGATGGAGTTGTAATTAAAATAAAAACAAAAGGAACCTTAAAAACTTCCACAGTTGGTGAAGTATCACGTGCTGGCTATGCTTACAAAAATAATGGCTTCCATTATTCTGGAACGCACCAAGGACAGCATCGAGTAAACACTGAAAAGACACCAAAACGGCTGCCGCTGTGGACGGTCGTGTATCGACCATATCAACACACTAAGCACCATTCTGGAACAAGCAACCGAGCTCACGTCACCACTACATGTCACGTTTGTGTACTTTGTTAAAGAGTTCGATCGAGTAAACCGTGATTGCATCTGGAAGTAGTTGACTCAAAGAGGAATTCCTCCAAAAATTATCACGAATTTTAATGCATCCTATGATCATGCGCGTTGTTTCGTTCCACCGCATTTGAAGTAAATCAAGGAGTTAGACAAGGTTGTATTCTCTCCCTGTATTTTTTTTTCTAATGGTAATTCCTGAAGTAATGCACTCCACCGTAGACCCAGGCGAGAAACACGGAAAACAGTGGCGATTCGATTGCCTGAGCTATTTGGACTATGCCGACAATATTTGTTTCCTCACAAGCACCAGCAATGGTTTGGCCACAATGAGCCAGTCGCTTGAGAAAAGTATAGAACCAGCCGAATTCAAAATAACTTGAAAAACAAAAAAAAAAAATAAAACTATGCACTTAGGCCGAACGGCATAAAACAACATTATCCTAAGACAAACGGCTATTGAGGATAATCCGAATATGTTTAACGTAGACACCTGCCTTGACGACTTAATTCTACGGTGCTCCATGCAAGTGACCGGAACATTGCGGCGGTCTGTGTCTCTTTGAGTGTTCAAAGGTACCAAATTAGCTCTATGTTGTGATGATGATCCCACCATTTGCGCCAACTACCGTGGGAAAAGCCTTTTTAATATCGTATATAAGGTCCTGTCGGGCAAATTATGCGAAAGACTGAAGCCGATCGTAAGCCAGCTGATTGAACCTTATCAGTGTGGCTTCAGATCTGGCAAATCCACCATAGACCAGACATTTTTTGCACTGCGACAATTCTTGGAGAAGACCCTAAAGAAAAAAATCGACACACGCAATCTTTTTGTCGATTTCAAAGCCGCCTTCGGTCCAATAAGGAACCATCTATATTACACCATGTCTGAATTTGGTATTCCTGCAAAAGTCATCTGTCTTTGCAGATTGAACTGAGCAGCCAAGTTAAAATCGGGAAGGATTTCACACCTCCATTCGATACCAAACGAGGTTTCAGACAAGGGGATTCATTATCGTGCAAATTTTTCAATCTTATGATGGAGCAGAACATCCGAGCTGCTGATTTGAGACATAGTGGGCTCATATTCTACAAAAGTCTTATGCTGCTGGCGTATGCTGATGAAATCGATATTATTGGCCATAATACGCGCGAAGTCAGCACCGCATTCTCCAGATTAGCGAAAGAGTCGATATGAATGGGTCATGTAGTGAACGCAGATAAGACAAATACCAACTGTCAACAAATAAACAGTCCCAGCTGTTGATAACATCTCCTTCGAGATTGTTAAGAACTTCGTCTACCTGCGATCCAGCATAAACTCTTTCAACGATGTCAGTATTGCGATAAAACGAAGGATAACTCTTGCCAACAGGTGTTACTTTGGGCTGAGTAGGCAATCGAGAGGCAGAGCCCTCTCTCGACGAACAAAATTCACGCTCTATAAGTTACTAATCATGCCCGTCCTATTATATGCAGCACAAACCTGGACGTTGAGCAGTTCTGATGAAAAGACTCTGGGAGCCTTCGAGAGAAAGATCCTTCGTAAAATCTTCGGTCCAATCTGCGTCAATGGCGAGTACCGAATTCGATGGAACCACGAGCTGTATGAGCTGTACGCTGACATCGACATAGTTAAGCGCACTAAAATAGAGCGGCTCCGCTGGCTAGGTCATGTTGAGCGAATGGAAAACAGAAATGACTGGCGCAATTTCTTATACGAGGCCAAAACTGACCAACGGTTGTAAGCGCCAGATGAGTAAGTGTGCAAGTTGTGATGACTGTCGCAACCTTTGGTTTGGGTGGAGGTCTATCTAACATCTCTTCCGTACTTTGGTGTACAGCAACCGGTTAAAAAATGCAACTCCATGTCAAGCTGAATACCTCTGCCCGCGATATTGGTGGTAAACCACAACCAACACGATTCTCCCCGAAGGACCATCTAAATCAGTCAGCCTGACCTAAGATAGGGGCCGCACTCAACACTCATTCATCACAATACACTCAAATTAGATACATATGTATATTTTTTTCTAAGCCTCAGTGATAAAAATGGGGAAATACTTGTTAAGCAGGAGAGAAATATTATAAATGTGCATGATGTCGCATAAAACCCGTTAACTATTAAGTTACAGCGTTGGAGGAAACAGTGTCATTCAAAAGAGAAAACAGCACTTGTTACAACATCAATGGCTGCTCCTTAAGATATAATCTTATTCTTTTCAAACCAGATGAAATTCAGTAACTTCGATAAATCACTAAAAAACTTAATTGAATCAAAAAATGCAAGTTTTCCGACACACGCCTAATGCCAGTAAAGAAAAACAAAAACGCCTACTTGAAAAATATTTTTAGGCGCCACATTTATTGCGTACAAATGATATGTAAGTCTTAATCAAATTAAAATATATACATACATAAATAGATGAACCTTTTTGAGTAGACAAGATGCGAAATTTGAAACCTAATGTTAGGTTTATGATTTATTAAGTTCGAATAAAAAAAAAAATTTCTCTTAAACCTGCGTAAAATCTAAAGAGCTACAGTTACCAAATTTTAGAAAAATCAGAAGACAAGACTCTATCAATGAAATAGAAATAGACTTATTTAAATAAAAAAACTAAAAAAAAAACAATAAAAACCATCTTACTTTCAGTTAATATCAAATAGCATAATAACTGAACCCAAAAACCTTGAACTGGGTCACATCAAAGATCATGCAGACAAAAACACAGCGGGATCAGCTCAACAGCAGGCCAAAAAATTTAAATGCATTGTTATGGTTGGCATTGCAAGCGCTGCGCATGCGTTCGTTCATGTTCGAATATTAAATCATAAAAAATAAGATAACAAATGCTCAACACTTCAGCAAAAGTGTCGAATCTCTAAGCGACATGCTGAGCCCCGCGACTTAAGTCAGGGTAAGACAAGCTAAGGTAAGGTAAGGTAAAGTATGCGGTCTATATGCAACAACTACAACAACACGACAACACGACCAAAAGAGCAACATGCAGAGTTCGTGTGAAACAATAACTCAACACCAAAAGCGTAAAAAGATATCTTCTAGTATATGAATGAAAAAGCAAGAAGAAGAAGAAAAAAAGACACTTGGTAGATGAAACTAAATCAAGCACAAAAATTGTCTCAATTTTTTAGGGTGTGGCTGGGGAGTCATTTGGTCACACAAACTAGCTGGTTGTTTTGTTGTTGACAATGAGTGCGACACGATTTAAAAATCAAGAACATGCAACTATGTTGAAGCCACAGCGAGCTTGGAAAGCTAACATCACTCGGGGCCAAAAAGATCTCTGACTGTCTGATGAAGTCATTTAGAGCTTGATAATATTTTTTACATATTTTTTTTTTTTTATTTGGGGCTAGTTTTTAGACCCGTACGCACACACACACACACACACATACATATCGACTTTATTGCATTTATGACTTAATGTTACCTAATTTAGCGAGCTTCACTGCTAGTGGGCTTCCTTCACTTCATAACTAACTTTGACTCATACTCGTAGCGCCGAGCTTTTGAGTTCGAGTTTGTTCAACAATTAGCAACATCTTGAACATACTCAAGCCATTAGCAGTCGCCTTTCTTAGACATCGTCCATTGATTGTTCGGTGCCTCCGCATTGTTCTGCTTGTTTACATCTACGATTAGAGCCGTTCAGACTCACACTTCTAATTGTCAATTGAAGCATGACTCGATGTCATTCGCCCATAGCCCAGGTTCATGCCGCTTCAAATTCATGCCATAAAAGCTATCAGAGACACCACAATTCTATATCTTCGTCATCGAAATAGTTGAGCTCTCAATTAGCAGCGTTGTTCATTCTATTTATTTCGTTCTTTTCCTTTTCTACTTCTTTTGCTTGACGTTGTTATTTTGCTTGAGTGTTTGTTTACAAGTCTTTCTTAATTGTTGGCTTTGTGGTGATATTTTATGGTTACTTCTTTCTTTCCATGTAACCTCGTGTGTAACTGTATTTTCTGCGTCTCTATATTCAGCAATTTCCTGTCTAATGTTAGCTTTTGAAATTAGTGTTTATTTGTGAATTTCTTGACTCAATACAGAGTAATTTGTGCATTGATTGAGTTGTAAGCTCAATGATCTGATTAATATACAAATATCGGTGCATAGAAGGGAATCGGTGAAATCGTGAAATCTTGAGTTTCTCATAGAATTGAAATAACAGTTGTTTTAAAAAAGTAGTCTTTTAATACCATGTTCTTATTTAAGGATTTCTAGTGCTACTCCTATCCACGCAGATTACCTCGATTCAAAAATTAGATTATAGATTAGTATATAGATTAACAAATTCAACATTTCTGGAATATTCTAAGTGTTACGGAAAGTTGAAGTTCAGCTTTACCTCAGCTGAAGGATTCTCTTAACAAATATCCCTATAAGCAACTTTACCATTTTATTCTCGTGAGTCTCATCAATCAGATACTATTGGGCAGGGTGGTGAACTCTGAAATGGGAGGATCCTCTACTACCCGTAGGTTTGCAAGCAGGGGAACTCCGCAAGGGGGAGTCTTGTCTCTGTGGTCCGTGACGGTTGACCGACTGTTGCGCATCATGGAGGGGAAAGGCTACATGGCCGATGATATCGCTCTCGACTTTAACGGAAAATTTCCTCAAACCCTCTGTCAACTCATGGCACTCTTAATCCTTTCGAGATGGGCGTCCTCTTGTGGATTGAGCGTAAACCCAGATAAAACAGACCTTATTCTTTTCACTAGGAAATATAAAATCCCCAACCTAGTACCACCTCGTCTGAACGGCACGAGGTTGCTCTTTAGTGATAGCACGAAGTACCTAGGAGTTATTCTGGATAAGAAACTTATCTGGAATGATAACATAAAGGAGCGCGTTAAAAAGGCAAATATAGCTCTATTTGCCTGTAAAAAATCTATAGGTAAAAAATGGGGGTTTTTCCTTAAAATAGTACGCTGGATTTATACGGCAATTGTCCGCCCCATACTTTCACTGGTATGGTGGAGGGCCCTTGACAAGGCAACTACACTTCAGAAATTTGCAAAAGTTCAAAGAAGTGCTTGTCTCTGTATTACAGGTGCATTATCCACAACCCCAACTAATGCTCTTAATGTTATACTTCACCTTCCTCCTCTAGATATCTTTGCCAGAGAGTGTGCTAACTCAGCACCCTTCAGACTAAGAGAATCTGGAAATTGGAAAGGTAACAGCTGGCTAACAAAACCCCCCTTAAAATAAACGGAATTAAAATCTTTACAGACGGATCCAAGCTTCAAAAACAGGTAGGGGGAGAAATTTACTCCCAAGATCTGGAAATAGAAGCTTCCTTTAGACTCCCAAACTATTGCAGTGTCTACCAAGCGGAAATGATGGATATATATGAAACCGCTAAGATTTTAGGTCAACGAGACCTTAGGGGAAAGGATATTGACACATTCTCAGATAATGCTGCGCTCAAAGCGCTGAACTCGCATATTGACAACTCTAAAACTCTCACTGAGTGCCGCAGATCTCTTAACGAGATGGCAAGGTTATCGAGGATATCGATGGCAATAATCTGGCTGACGAATTGGCAAGGAATGGTACGACCTCAAACACCCTCTTAAATGAGGATTTCATTGGTATACCCATGTCTTCCTATAAACTCCAGTCCAAGAACAATTCTTTGAGTCTTGCACAAGTACGTTGGGAACACCTTGACACATGTAGGGTAGCAAAGCTAACGTGGCCTCGCTACGACTTAAAACGTACTAAATCACTACTTAAATTAAGCAGAATAAACCTTTCAAAAATAGTAGGAATCCTCACGGGTCACTGTCTAATCGGAATACATGCTCTTCGATTGAGACTTACATCAAATGATTTCTGCAGAAGCTGCAAATGCGAGGAAGAGGTAGAAAATGTTCAGCATTTCCTCTGCGAATGTCCGGCGCTAAGTAAAAGGAGATTGGAATTTTGGGCCATCCCTTCTTAAATGGACTTACCGAAGTCTCATACCTGCAAATCAGGCATATAATAAAATTCATAATCTGTTCGAACTGGTTTGTTGAGGAGGATATCTCTCATAGGTCAAAAGAGATTATGTGGTATCACAACGGGCCTGCACTGGCCTAAGTGTACGAGTCGTCTGCCGGCTCAGCCATAAGAATCTAGTCTAGGTCACTACGTATATTTCGGGATTAAATATAAAGCCCAAATTTTTTAATTTATTATTTTTCAAAATGTTCATCCTTATGATTAATACATTTTTTCATTCGTTCGTACAATTTGTCATAACATTTATCCAATTCCGCCTGAGACAAGTCCAAAACATGGTTTTTAAGCGCATCAACGGCTTCTTCTGACGTAGAAAATCGTTGTCCACGCAGTTGTCCTCGATGTGTGTGAGAACGAATAGAAGTCGATGGGTTAAATTAAATCGTGAGCCCATTCTCTTCATAGAGACTAACTCTTCCTCGAATAATTCTTCGGCACTTGTTTTCGTAATTTCACAGAAAATTGTTTATTTTTCTACTCAATTAGTAGAAATTTAAAAATTTTTTCTATTTTTTTTCAAAATAAAAACAAAAAAATAATTAAATCGCTCTTTAGGGCAGACTGGGTACGGTTGAAACGGTGGACGGTTGAAACAAAGCGAATATCTTGCCACCGTGCGTAATGAGGTTGAGGGGTACAAGGGGAGAACGAAGCAGGCGACAAGTCGAAACACGAATTTGTATGTTGCTTCGCTCTTCGCGCACTGTGGTTATTAATTGAAGACTCCATTGTGTTTTTCAACGGAAAAGTTAATATTTTTTGTTCGTACATTTTTGCAATTATTATGGTTTTATTAAAATAAGAGCATTGAGATTTTTATATCGTTTAAATTGAAGTTTGTAGAATATGGCTTAGTATAAATATGGATTAGTTTTTCTTCAAATTTATAATCATTCTTACCGTGAGCCGTTTTATACCTGGTTGGGGACAGTTGAAACAGTTTAAAAAATTGAGTTTATAATTAATGCTGTTGAATTTCGAGGTATATAATATCAAGTAGTACACTAACACTGCAAAAAAATAATCGTCACCAACATCCCATTATTAAATAATTTAAGTTATACTTAATATAAACCTTTGAAGGCTGATTAAAAGTTATGTAAGATATAATGTAATTTCACCTATCTTGAGAGACTAAATAATAATAAAAACATATTTTTGATGTTCAACTGTGTCATTACGAGTCGTAACATATTATTAGACGATGAATAAAACATTTTAATATATTAAATTTTGTATAATTTGCATGTGTTTCAATTGACCCCAGGCACCGTTTCAACCGCCCCTGGCATGGGACGGTTGAAACAAATTACATTTTCATTTTTTTTTATATTTGATTTTACACATTAAATCTCAAATAACATTGCCCATTAGTAGACCAATATATGATCTTTTATTTAACAAATTTCCGTCATCGCTCTCTTAACTAATTCCGATGCAATGGACGATAAACGCTAAAATGTTTCAACCGTATCCAGTCTACCCTACTATTGTTTCATTATTTTAGTCACAGTACCTATTATACTCATTGAGTAACAATTCCATGCAACGTCTCACAATAGGAGGACCTCATACAAGTTTTGGCTATACATAGTAAAAATAAAGCAAGAGCTTTGAAATTTGGTATGAATGCTTTGTACAATTAAAAATAAAATATATATAAGTTTGGATCAGATCCACCCACAGACACGCCCACCTTCCATACGAATTTTTTTACAGAAAATAGTAAAAATAAACGTAGGCTTTAAAATTGCGTACGAATGCTTTGTATATTTAAATCAGTGTCGGCCGACGCCTATGCACGCGTGCTTCGTGAAACTTCGTATTTTTACACCGACATAAAACTGGCTGTCGTGCTTTTACACCGACGCTCAGTGTTGCCAAATTTTTTTTTTTTAAAACTGCTTAATCTGAAGAAAAAAACTGCATTTTGAACATAAAAACTGCCATTCGAAAAAACGATCTGTTAAGCATTTTCTTTAATTTTGTATTAAAAACAGAAATAAAAAAAATTCATTTGTATATAAAATTGTTGTTGTATTTAATATATAAAAAAACTTTTGGTATTTTATTCACATTTCAGATTATTTTAAAATAAGTAATTCAGGTATTTTTAATGTTTGTTTTTGTACATATATTAATATTTGCATTAGTTATACATATCACTATTAAATTTTTGTATCATAGTTTTTGATACGTCGAAGCGTTGTTGAATTGTTTTTTTTTATTTGTGAGAGGGTTGGAATTTCTAGTTGTCGCACTAATCTTGTCATTTTTGCCAATCCAACCTTTCAAGTACTTATTTTCCTCCTAGGATCTACAAGCCTTGCAGCCTTGTGGCTTAAAAAGAAAACACGCAAATTGGCGCAAATGAAGAAGTGAGGTTGGTTCATGTTCAATGTTCAATGCGTGAAGTTAGTTGACGCTGCTGCTGAAGTTTAAAGCAGGTCTGCTTTAAAAAAGTAATTGAAACATAATGATGTTTTGCTAAAGAGAATTTATGAAAACTACATACGATTTTATATTTTCATAAAAACTGCATTTTACCCTGAAAAACTGCATTAATAATGGAAAAACTGTATTTTTTTGGAAAAAACTGCCAACCTGCTCAGAGTTAAAAAAACTGCCATTTGCAGGCAAAACTGCCATTCTGGCAACACTGCTGACGCTGCCGATTAATCGTAGCAAGAGCGCTCAGTCGATGTTTTCTCTTTTGGCTAGTTAACACCACGCTTCTATGCGTGGCTTCTTACACGTAAAAAAATGTTGAACCAAATCGTCGTTCGCAAATTATTGTGTTCTATATGACAAAAATGTTTTTTTGGTAAATCAAGTTTAAAGTTTAGTAAAAAACTGAACCGAAAAATCTACCGCAATTTTCTTACCAATGAAAGTTCAAGAGTTTGTGGTTTTTTCTGTCAAAAAAAATGTTCATCCTTGGAAGCGTTTTTTAGAGTAAGATGCATTTAAAAAAAAATAATTTGTTCTATATGCACTTATTTACGAAACTATTCTTTTTTAATAGCATATAGAACAAAATGTAATATGTACTGGAGAAATGAAAAGCAATGTGATTTCACCCAATAAAAACTTTATTTCATATATTATAATATTAACTTAATTTTAAACTTAATCTTATACATATGTTCTTATGAGTCCACTTAAATCAATACATGTTAATTTCTTAAAAGGTAAGTTTCGACTACAAAATCAAGTAAAAAATTAACCAAATTTATTTGACTTCGATTCCACGAAGTTCATGCTTGATTTACGGAGATTTTTTAATTGAAGCAAGTTTGTTAAAAAAACGAAGAGAAAGAGTTGTACCTATATTTTAAATTGTATTAAACAAATTATTATGGGTATTTACGGGTTGATGCGAAACACAGTTGCGACGGTGCGAAAATGCAAGATTGCGAATTTTTGCTTCATTCCAACAACAAACACATTAGAAGCAATTTTGGGACTCTTCTTGAATTACGCACTGCTCAAACCTATTGCGAAAGCGCACAAACAGTGATGCGAAACAGCTGATTCATGTTATGGGTGTTTTCAAGCATAGTTGCCATCTGGGTAAAACTTTAAAAAGACTAAATTTGTACGTTGATTTAAATAAGTTTTTGTTATTTTGAAATAAGGTGGCAATATATTTATTTCCGCTATCGTAAAGTTACAATATTGATGTTCACGCGTTAGTGCGAAAAATATGTTGCATTTTCGCATTCTTGCAATTCGCATCAACCCGTGAATACCCCTTTTGTAGTATGCCACTGCATCAAGTGATAAAAGTTGTATAAACTTTTCACGTCATTTACTTTATCCAATGATATCTTCTTATCTATTGCTTATCCATTCTTATTCTTAGTATTAAGCTTTTTTAAACGTTGTTGTAAAATTTAACTTCTAACCTTATGTTATTTATGATGGGTATTTTCTTTTCGTTTTTGTTTCATTTTATTTACCAACTGCAATCTAAAGCGGGATTTTTTCTTTTTTGTTTCATTTCATTTGCCAAGTGCAATGTGAAGCTAAAAAAAAAAAACCAGAAAAAAAACAAAAAAAAAAGCAAAATACAAAGACCTCCAAATAATAACTTTAATAACTTTATTTAGACTTGCATATAGAACAAAATAAAAAAATATTTTTTTTACTTAGTATTTTTGCTTCATTTTTGTTCTATATGCACGATTTTTTGCATATAGAACACAATAGGTTACGAAGCTTGTCACAACAGTGTTGTATAGCACAAAGTCGATGTCTCATATTTCGAAAACTATAAAAGATAAAAGCAAACTGATGACACAGATCGATAGATCTCGAAAAATTTGCCTATATACCAGTCTTATCTCAATTTTTTCAATTTTGTGATATAGAACATAATAATTTACGAACGACGAAATGTAGGAATTAGCATATTTTTTCTTTAAAAATTGTTTTGGGGAAGCGAAAAGTTAATTTGTCAGAAGAAAGTAGGGTGCGCTACCAGTGGTTTTATATCTTGAAGTAATATGGAATATAAATAATATTAGTACTATTAGGAGTCGGTAAAATATTATTTGTTAAAGATTACTTTCCAAATAAATATGTAATATTGATATTAAAATAACTATATGCATATTTATATTATTAATAAAATATTAATATTAATGTTATTATTAATAACGCGGCCCCTAGACAATAAATAATATTGCACATTATTTACCTAATAAGAAATTTCATTCATTCATTTAGAATGCCGTTTAATGTTAATAATAAAAAAATTTCTTTAACCGTCCTGCGAAGTAAAATTTTTACAGTGTAAGCCAAAGAGAGATTTTTTGCTCTCACTTGGGCGCACACTACTACAAAACTGAAAGAACTATGTATGTATTTTTTCGGCCGACACTGATTTAAATATACAATATATATAAGTTTGGATCAAATCCTCCCACAGACACGCCCACCTTTCATACGAATTTTTTTGCAGAAAATAGTAAAAATAAACGTAGAGCTTTCAAATTTGGTACGAACGCTTTGCAAACTTAAATATGAAATATATATTAGTTTGGATCAAATCCCCTTGCAGACACGCTCACTTTCTTTTTTAAAAAGAGTTGTAATCTTGAAGTTAGTCTTTACAAAATTTTCTTGTATAATGTATTGGAAAAAGTTTTATTTCCGAATTTAAGCAAAATTTGCTGACAGACACTCCCACCTTTTATCGTAATCTTCTTTCTTTCCATATAACACTTATTAAACTCTTCGTATACATTTTTCTTAAGAACATTTTTCTTAAGAACATAAGCATAGGCCGTACAGAGTCGGCATAAAATTGAAAAAGCTAGTTTAAAATTATAAAAATATTTTTTATTGCTCATAAAGCTCATTTTGTATAAGTTCTCCAGCTTTATTTCCGAAATTAAAGTTTTATTTCCGAATTTAAGCAAAATTTGCTGACAGACACTCCCACCTTTTATCGTAATCTTCTTTCTTTCCATATAACACTTATTAAACTCTTCGTATACATTTTTCTTAAGAACATTTTTCTTAAGAACATAAGCATAGGCCGTACAGAGTCGGCATAAAATTGAAAAAGCTAGTTTAAAATTATAAAAATATTTTTTATTGCTCATAAAGCTCATTTTGTATAAGTTCTCGAGCTTTTACTGACAGCTTTTTGTATTTTTGTCTTTCTTCAGTCGCAAATGGCTGACAAGACGATCGAAAGATATTAAAAGATGGTGAAAAATGTCTTTATTATTGGCAGTCCTGGAAAAGGTTCTGCTATTGTGTAGACGTGCGTTCTTAAATATTTTGTTCGATGCCTCTTGTGCTTCTTCAGACAAACGTCCAATTGAAACGCTTAACTCCCTTATTATTTCGCTCCCATGAATTAGTACTTTGTGTACAGTTGGATGCATAGTGTACCATCTGTAAAACTGCACATACAGTTCAACTGTTTCTCGGGTGTAAATTTCAAATTTTTCCACATGAACTTCCAACCCACCAGCAATTACCTGTAAAATCATTGGAATACTTTTAATAAATCTTTATTTATTTTTAGAAACCACAAATCTAGGAATTACCTGCAAAATATTTGCGAACCTGTTGATTAAGTCCTCATTTACTCCTAATATCCATGAAATTGTTAAAGGCTCCGAAAAAAATCGTCGAGCTGTGTTTCCAACGTTGGTGGTTCCATATCCCGGCTTAACAAAGTCCACATTGATTGAAAGAGAATTTCTCTAGTAATTTTTGATTTACTCTTTTTTGTTTTGTTTTATTATTTTATTTTCACCAGACGCAAAACCATTTTTAAATTCAATGTTGTACGCTATGTGTAGAATACATTCCACAAAACGAATCCATAAGTTTATTGTTGTTTAATTGCTTTGACAAATTGGCGTGACTTTTTTTGCTATGTATCACTACAATTAGCAAATCCAAAAAAAAAGAAGCATTTATCTATTTTTTATCTCATTACTTCTCCACAAAAAATGCACGCAAAACGTCTTTTATCACAATGAATTTAACAATCATCAGTAATCTTCTATGCCTCACTATGAATTTTCCACCTTTACATTGTTCAATTTCGTCGAAAAAAATTCACATTTTTTTGCGTTTCTCCGGAATTTTCCGAGTTTTCTACTAAGAATTTCCTATTTTTCCATTCGAAAAGCCATTCCGAAACATTTGCACACAAAATTCCATACAAATATGTAAGTAAATTTTCGACTTTTCCAACTTCCAGACTTTTGCGTAGGGTTTTCCAAAAATTTTCTTTCGTAAAATTCTTTTCCTGGTCATTATGAACAACTGCAAAAAATTGAGCCAAATCGGCCTACTATTTGTTACTTTTAGTGTAATTTTCATTTTGAAGATACGCTGAATAGAATATGAATAGGCAAGTTCATGCAGCAAGAACCATATTTTTCTATAAATATATATATTTCTGGTCACTATTTTGAAAAAACTATATATATGTTTTTTCTTTTTACAGCTAAAGTTTTCAAACTTTTTAGCTTTTTTGCACTAAAATGTTTATTTTTAAAAAATCACAAAAAATACATTTATTTTCGTAACAACAAAAAACCTACATTGTATGAAACAATAAATATCATATTTTTATTATTTCCTCATTTCAATTCCATTGTTATAAAAACAAAACAAGTGGAACACTTTCAACTGCAGGTAGAAAAACAAGTGATATTCTCAAATTTTTGTCATTAAAAAAAGTTGAAATTTCGAGCCATTTTCTGACCAAACCTTAAAAGATTTCTGAGTGAATTTTTGGGTGTTTCTTATCTGAAGCATTAACTGTCGATTAGTAAAAAAATTTTTTACAATTTCAAAACTTATACTTTTTTCTTAATATGGCCACGAATCTCCCACTGTGCGTCGATGAATTTTGAAAAGATGACCCCTTCAACTTTTTTGGAAAAATGCGCGGTGAAACGTAACGTTGTCACGATAAACTGCTTATTTTTTGCTAAAAAATTAATAATTATTATTTTAATCATTGAGTTAAATTGTTAATTTTTTACGTTATCTTGTTAAATTTTTTAAGATTCTAGGTGTTTACTTTTATGACAAGTCAGGATAGTAGTAACTTAAGGAATTTTTGTGATTGTATTGTGAACTAAGTGGCTGTATTGTCTTTAAGAGTTCAACAGCTTTTAGCCAATACAACTTATTTTTTATGGATCTGTTGTAATTAATATGCGGTTAATTCCATACATTTTTTTATCTATCAAATTATGAGAAATGAAATCTAGCCATGCTATCCACATATGGATTCACTGTATAAATAAACTTGGGTTATTAGTAATCAATAATAAACACCTTTTGCCGCATAGAAGCGTCGAAATCAGCTGCGTTTAGCTCATTTTTCTAACATTACAAATGTTTTGCTCAGCTCTGTTGTTTATTTAAAATTCGCAAAAAAAAAATAAACATTTTTTTTAGTTGTTTTTAAATTTAATTGGAATTACGTGGAAATATAGGTCATTTATATGTTTATTTAAACGTTTGCTAGTATAAACATAAAACAAAAGAACATGGATTTAAAAATAAATATCGTAAATAAGGGAATAAGAAAAGTTTTTGTTACGCAACTAATCAAAGTCGTGCCTATTCTGACCCATGATATTCTCTTCACAAGATCGGTAGAGTGTATTTTTCGAAAGTTACGAAATGACTTTCATAGTTACTAAAAATAAAGTTTGGCCTGCCAATTCAAAACTTGAATTTGAAATTGGCGAAATATCTGTTGAAACACCAGGAAGTCATTAGTTTTTTTATTGCTCGTCCATTGTTTGTCAATTTCACTCAAGTGTCAGTTTTTGCCTCCAACCAACTTTACCGTTTCACCCACATTTTCTATTCGAAAATATATGCTTTCATAATTAATCTATTATAAAAATATTTCTACCTAATTTATGCCGGAAGGAAATGTATAAATTATAATATCCACACGATATCAAATCAACATCACCTCTTATCAAACATTTAATTATATTTATTTATGTTATTTTTATCTCTTTCATCAAAAGTCAGAGAAGAAAGTTGTTGTGTCATTTATTAAACGGCATCGTAAATAATATTAAAAGAAAACATATCTCAATTAAGCAGTTTGACAAAAATAACAACAAAGCTCCATAGATACTCATACAATTAACATGATCACGTTGATTCGTTTGCATTATTTGAATGCTTGATTAGTTTGATCGAAAATAAATGTTGACAATAAATTGTTATAACTTTTGACAAGTCGATACATAAATTTAAAAAAAAAAAAAGAAATATTCTTCCGTTGCGGATATCGTCATCGACACTTGAAATATTAACGCACAATTCATGCTGTCAAATTGACTGTCCAACAAAGGGTCTCGTTTAGTTCGTTGGTTGTGTCGGAGGTTGAATGATTGGTTGGTTAAAATACTTGGTGCGATCATGCTTTGCGCCGCTGACTCCGCCACGGTGGTCAGTGTTGTGCATTATTTTTGATTGTTGTTTGATTAGTGCGATCATGTTTATGTATTTGACGTTTGAGATGGAGGTTTCGTTTTTGTTTTTTTTGTTTTGTGTCGTAAATTGTCACTGTTGCTTGTTTTTATATTTTTGCTGCCATATTTTTGGCTTTGCAGTGAGGGGCAACATACGGCGCCAAACATAATCAAGGCGTACATAATATATGAGCCATGATATTTATGAGGAAGGAAGAACGTTAAGTGCGTGCATTTTTTTTTTTTAAATATCTTCATTGTATATCAAATAATACTTTCGTGAGTACCAACAAGAGATGTACGATTTGTTTTACTACATATATTTCGGGAATATATATAAAGACCGAACTTTTTTTCTTTATTAATTTTCGAAATATACTCCTTGTTCTGACTTGTTTACAAAACTATCACGCACAAACTCCCGACAAATGGAGCCCAAACAGATATTTGCGCACCAGATGACAGATGACTCAGAAAAAAAACATTTTTTGACGTGACGAAGTTACGTTGTACCGCTCATGTTTCCAAAAAAGTAGAAAAATGAATTTTTTAAAAATTCTTCTGCGTTGCATTGAATTGTTACTCGCTGAGTATAAGAGCTATGATTGAAAAAATGGTATAAACGTAAAGACTAATTCTTTGACTTCATTATAAAAACAAAACAATAATTCAAAACATCATCGGTTCGCAGGGGGAACTGTTTCAGCAACACAACTGAAAATTTGTTACATGGAATTATTACTCGCTGAGTATTAGTGCTAGGATTAAAAATACGATACGCCAATAAAGGCCTACTGTAAGCCCTTACAACAAAATTAGACAAAAAATTTCTGTCGCCATGGGGACGCTGAGAGAGCCGCTCAAAGATCGATAACGCAACATTCATGCAGCGGCGTTGCATTGAATTTTTACTCAATGAGTATATAACCTACGATAACATTTAAAAAAGGAAAATGAAGGTTTTATACATAACTTTACGACAAAAATTAAAGAAAAAATTCCGTCGTCGTCAGGTCGTGAATATAGCAGCTTATGTAACAGAAATGTTATATCGCTGCATGAAATTATTACTTACTCAGGAGGAGTGCTACGGTAAATTTTCTTTTACGACAGCATGGAAGTGTTATTACGCTTCACAACTAAATTACAAAAAAAATTTTGTTGTCATGATTTCAGGGATGCAATCACATAATGCAGTAAAAATGCTACAGCCATGAAAAAACGTTGCATGGATTTTTAACTCTATGATTACTGGCGCAACGGCATATGACAAAAATAAAAAAAAAATTGACGGCGTGTCAAAGACCCTCAGGGAACCGCCTGATGTGACGCATATGCATCATTTTTGCTGGATTAATTGAAATTAGAGCACAACCAATGGGGAAGCAAAAAGAAAAAAACCAACTCCAAATCCAACAACTCCAACTCCAACATCAACACCAACACCAACACCAACACCAACATCAACACCAACACCAACACCAACACCAACACCAACACCAACACCAACCCCAACACCAACACCAACACCAACACCAACACTAACACCAACACCAACACCAACACCAATACCAATACCAACACCAACACCAACACCAACACCAACATCAACATCAACATCAACATCAACATCAACATCAACATCAACATCAACATCAACATCAACATCATCATCAACATCAACATCAACATCAACATCAACATCAACATCATCATCAACATCAACATCAACATCAACATCAACATCAACATCAACATCAACATCAACATCAACATCAACATCAACATCAACATCAACATCAACATCAACATCAACATCAACATCAACATCAACATCAACATCAACATCAACATCAACATCAACATCAACATCAACATCAACATCAACACCAACACCAACACCAACACCAACACTAACACTAACACCAACACCAACACCAACACCAACACCAACACCAACACCAACACCAACACCAACATCAACATCAACATCAACATCAACATCAACATCAACATCAACATCAACATCAACATCACCATCAACATCAACATCAACATCAACATCAACATCAACATCAACATCAACACCAACACCAACACCAACACCAACACTAACACTAACACCAACACCAACACCAACACCAACACCAACACCAACACCAACACCAACACCAACATCAACATCAACATCAACATCAACATCAACATCAACATCAACATCAACATCAACATCACCATCAACATCAACATCAACATCAACATCAACATCAACATCAACATCAACATCAACATCAACATCAACATCAACATCAACATCAACATCAACATCAACATCAACATCAACGTCAACATCAACATCAACGTCAACATCAACATCAACATCAACACCAACACCAACAACAACACCAACACCAACACCAACACCAACACCAACACCAACACCAACACCAATACCAATACCAACACCAACACCACCACCAACACCAACATCAACATCAACATCAACATCAACATCAACATCAACATCAACATCAACATCAACATCAACATCAACATCAACATCAACATCAACATCAACATCAACATCAACATCAACATCAACATCAACATCAACATCAACATCAACATCAACATCATCATCAACATCAACATCAACATCAACATCAACATCAACATCAACATCAACATCAACATCAACATCAACATCAACATCAACATCAACATCAACATCAACATCAACATCAACATCAACATCAACATCAACATCAACACCAACACTAACACCAACACCAACACCAACACCAACACCAACACCAACACCAACACCAACACCAACATCAACATCAACATCAACATCAACATCAACATCAACATCAACATCAACATCAACATCAACATCAACATCAACGTCAACATCAACATCAACGTCAACATCAACATCAACATCAACACCAACACCAACACCAACACCAACACCAACACCAACACCAACACCAACACCAACCTCAACACCAACCTCAACACCAACCCCCACACCAACACCAACACCAACACCAACACCAACACCAACACCAACACCAACACCAACAATAACACCAATACCAATACCAACACCAACACCACCACCAACACCAACATCAACATCAACATCAACATCAACATCAACATCAACATCAACATCAACATCAACATCATCATCAACATCAACATCAACATCAACATCAACATCAACATCAACATCAACATCAACATCAACATCAACATCAACATCAACATCAACATCAACATCAACATCAACATCAACATCATCATCAACATCAACATCAACATCAACATCAACATCAACATCAACATCAACATCAACATCAACATCAACATCAACATCAACATCAACATCAACATCAACATCAACATCAACATCAACATCAACATCAACATCAACATCAACATCAACATCAACACCAACACCAACATCAACATCAACATCAACATCAACATCAACATCAACATCACCATCAACATCAACATCAACATCAACATCAACATCAACATCAACATCACCATCAACATCAACATCAACATCAACATCAACATCAACATCAACATCAACATCAACATCAACATCAACATCAACATCAACATCAACATCAACATCAACATCAACATCAACATCAACATCAACATCAACATCAACATCAACATCAACATCAACATCAACATCAACATCAACATCAACATCAACGTCAACATCAACATCAACATAAACATAAACATAAACATAAACATAAACATCAACACCAACATCAACATTAACAACAACATCAAGAAACTTCGTCACGTCAAAACCTACATGTGTGGCCACGACACAGCCAACTCTTTTTTTTTTTTACCATATCTCAAGCGCAGTTTGTTTGAATAGAAAATTCCGGGTATTTTTTGATCAGAAAGTGCTCTTTATGGGTGGGTATAAAAATTAAGGAAGCCATGGACACCGAGCAAAATTTGTGACAGATCATTTTATAATGTATATAATCAAAAAAAAAAAATAAAATAAATAAATAACTGCCCATTTCAGCCCTTGAAAGGACTTTGACCTAGCTTCTTATAATCAATTGTGTTGTGCGTGTTATTAAGTTTGTACACAATTGACCGAGAACCGGACCTACAGGCTTAACTCCGACTCCGAACGCCGATGAACGGAATGTTCTTGTTCTCAAGAAGCTTTACATTGCATATTGATTACTCTCTGAGGTTTGCCATTGTCTGCAGAGAAGTGGCGACCGTACAGAAAAATTATTTTAATTCAAATGATTTTCTGTCGCTGCTAAGGTTCGAACGTGGGTGTCCAGGTTCGTTGACATAGAGGCCACGTACTTTAACCAATTACGCCCTGGACGCCACTGTATACAATTATTTCTTTTAAAATTAATTATTCTAAATAATTATTTTCTATGTATTCTATATATTGTATGCATTGGCAGTTCATGGTTGTAAAATTTTTAATAATTGTGTGAAAATACTACAAAAGAGTTAAGTTACTACTAGTCATATTCAAATACCAGTTGACAATAGTTAAATTTTCGTTTGATTTACTCATAGAGAGTGTCCCGAAAGTAATTGACATTTTAATATAAGCATTACCCTCTGGGAAAAATTGGAAGGCTTCCATATGGTAGTTCCTCAGCGTTTCTTTTGGAAACTTATGGGAAGTTTTAAATTGATATTGTTTCCAAACCGCTTTCTTAAGAATGTATGTGGAAACAGTAGCATTAGAAGTGATGAGGAAACATTCCTCATCGTATCTTTTGAAAAATTATGGGAAGTTTTGAATTGATATTGTTTCCAAACCGCTTCTTAAGAATGTATGTGGCAACAGTAGCATTAGAAGTGATGGGGAAACACTTCTCATTGTATCTTTTAGAAACTTATGAGAAGTTTTTAAGGCAGCCTCGTTAGTCGAGTAGGTAGCGTGTTTGACTGCCACCACATAGGTCACGGGTTCGAATCCCGGCCAGGTTAGTCATTTTTTGTTTTTATTTATATGTTGTTGTTTCCACATTAATTTTTACGACAATGGGGAGGAATGTTTCTACATTCATTTTTAAGACAGCGCAGAAGAATGTTTCCACATTCATTTTTACGACAGCGGAGAGGAATGTATTCACATACATTTTTAAAACATCGGAGAGAAATGTTTCCCTCCAATGACAAAGTGTGTATAAAAAGAAATGCAGTATCAAACGAAAGGGAATACTTCCTGCAATCTATAGAATGTTTCTTGCTTATATCCGGGAATGTTTCCATTTCCCAGAGGGTTTTTTAGAAAAGCGTAGAATACTAAATCTATGGTAGCTGTCAACAACACACTAAGAGAAAAAGTCATGTAATCAGTACAGAGACATCTATGTAAAATCTATGTACTGAGTCTTGTATGAGAACGCAACGAGAGCTGCATGTACTGAGTAAAGTAAGCGTGTACTGGTTACATATGCGTTTATTCACTTTATAAAATGAATATAAAATGTATTCAATACAGCGAAATATGTGTTAAATACATTGCAGAATTTAGTAAATATAAACAACGTGTACTCAATCAATATTTTATGTAACGTTTTACAAGAAATGTACTCAATACATAAACTATAGACTCAGTTCATTTCTCGCTTGCACAACGGCATGGCAATGTGCTATTCACTCACTACAGAGCACGTCTAGATATCGATTAAAGCGACACATGTATTCACAATATAAAATATGCACTCAGTACAAGTCTCATAAATACGGATACCATAACGGACTTGGGTGTTCTAAAGGGGGTCTCGAACTCGATACGCACAGGTAGAGAGGTCGGTCGATATGATTACCTTAAAAAATTGAGAAGAACGACATATCTTGAAAACGAAGCAAGATGGGTCAAAAAGATCGATTTTTGCGACGTTTACGTATTGATGTCGGCTAATAGTAAAAAAAAACCCAATAAAACCCAATGGTAGATGGCTTGCAAGTCATTTGTGTTATGCTTGCGCAGCTCTCTAATACATATGCACTCACTAATTATGTACTCAAATATGTAATAAGTCAATTATGTATGTGCTCATTACATAAAATTATGCACAACAAATATGAAATGGGTAAATAATTTATGTAATGAGTAAATAATGTATGTAATGAGTACATGAAGATGGTTCTTAGATACTGTACTCATCACATATTTGTTATACAAATTTTATGTAATGGGTCAATAATCTATGTATTACTTACATTGGAACTGTGCTCATTACATAAATTTATTTTCAAAAATTTTGTGATGAGTACATAAAATTCTTTACTGACTACAGCACTGCTTAAAAGCATTATGTAGTCAATACAGATTTCAACATGTACTTAATACAGGAAAAATGTAAAATTTCTGTGTGCAAAAATTTCTGTCATGAGTACATAAATTTATGTACTCAGTCCATACGTTTTTCCCTCTGTGCAAGCATGATGGTTTAGTCAAAGAGAAATTTAAAGTCGAACAGAGCGTACAAATTGTGAAAATTCGCAAAACCCGCACAATTCCCGAAGAGCTTCCCATATAACCACAATGGTGTACTGTTTGGTATGGATTTTGGGCTGGCGGTGTCATCGGACCATTGTTCTTTGAAAATGCAACTTTGACAGTTTTTACTATGAATGGTGCCCGATATCGCGACATGCCGACCAAATATACCAGAATGTCATGGAAAATTTTATGAAAAGGGCTCGCATGTGCAAGCAAGGTCGAAGCGGCTATATTTTATTACACCAATAACCTTCTTATCTCTTCTTTACAATTCAATAAAAACTCACAGAAATTTAAAAAACAATGCGTTTTATTAAAAATTTAAAGTGATTCAACATATGGGACACCCTTTACATGAGTTAAAAATCAATTGATGATTTGCAAATAAAAAAAAAAAAAAATTAAATATATGTAAGCTTGTTTAAATTTTCCAACCATGTTTATATTTTTCTCAGCACCACAGTTCATTGCCCTCAAATCTAAGTTTTTTTGCAATAGTCGCCACTCACAGGGTCTCATATATTATGACATTTGTCACATTTACTAGCCCAGTCGTCGCGTTCTATGCATTTAATTTATTTTTCTATCAGTTTCCATTTCAATTCATATCAATTGAAAAATGCGGGCAACCGCACATTGACCGCTGCACAGCGATACGCAAACAGAGTTGCCAAGCCTGCCGCAATCTGCCGGTGCATAAATTGCTGCCGCATTCGGTGCAGTTCATTGCAATTGTTAAAAATTATTTAATTGTTAGCGAGACTTATTTATTTTATTTTCATACTCTTCTGATTGCTTAGGGCAAACTAATCGCTGCGTAGACGGCCAAGTGCTGCGGGATGCCCACTACATTTAATCGACCAGGAAGCAAGCTGGTTGCACTCGAGCTGATGTCAGTCGCGCACGAGTGGTGTTGAAAAGTCACCAAAATGCGACTCATTGAGTTGTTGCAATGGGGCAACATTTGCATATTGAACAAAAACATTAAAAAAAACAACTAGCGATGCGCTTTGGAAACTAAGTCAGTAGGGGCGAACAGAGGGGTAAAAGTCATTCGGAGAATACAAACAAAATTATCAAATTATTGGGAAGGTCGCTGACGGCTGTGGGAAAAATGGCTTGATTGACCATGAATAATACAAGTTAAGAACATCAATAATGCCCTGAGCCTATTTTTACGGTCAATCACTTTGGAAACAAACAGGTCAGACACAAATCATGTATATTACATATACATATATATATTGTAAAATTTTTTGAACATTTGCATCATTAACGCAAACTATCAAAGTGCTTTAAGCCTCTATTTACTATTTAATTCCCGTAAATTTTCAAAGCATTAAAGTGTATCGATAAATTATCATCGATAGCAATTATTTGAATTTTAAATTCATTTTATTATTTACATATATTTTAAACACACATATAAATATCTGCATATAAATTTGTAAAATTAAAAACGTGCAAATAAATTGAAACTCAAAATGAATAACAGATTCAACCCACACATTAAATAAAAAATGCCGCTCTGAACAAAAAAAACTCTGGCACGCTTATCGATAAAACCAATGTTTATTAATATTTAAAATGATTCTACTGCGTGTGCTGCAAACAAAAAAAATAATTGATATGGTCGAAATCGTATTGAACTAAATAAATTTATATACGTAGCAATTGTATTTAATTCAATTTATAAATTGAAATCAATTGCATGAGTTTTTATGTGTAGCTAATAATGTGATGGAATAATCGAAGCGAATTGAATGAGGAATCGTTGTGGGCGAAATGAATGGAGTACAGTTCTAAAAAAATGTCTTAAAATTTTAAATTTATGCTCTGAAAAGATTCTCTCTTTTCTTTCTGGGGATTAAAATCACTAAAAAAGCATCAATTATCTGAACGTTTAATTAATTAATTTAATTAATTAATTAATTTAAGGCAATCCTGCCCTACCCCATACACACAAAAAAACTTTTCCATAGAATCAGTATATTCCATAGAATAAATTGAGTCTAAAGAACTTCAAGCCAATGTGGATTCAGTAGCATCAAATTCAATCAAACAGAAGTCCTCATAATAATTTAATGGCTTGCTTCTATATATATCTACATCCATATCTACAAACATATCCACATCCATATCCATATCCAAATTCATATCCATATCCATATCCATATCCATATTCATATCCATATCCATTTCAATAAACATATCCATATCCATACAATTCACATTCAAATCCATTTTCATGTCTATTTTCACATCCAAATCCACATCCATATTCATATCCATATCCATGTCCATATCCATATCCATATCCATATCCATATCCATATCCATATCCATATCCATATTCATATCCATATCCGTATCCATATCCATATCCAAATCCATATCCAAATCCATATCATATCCATATCCATATCCATATCCATATCCATATCCATATCCATATCCGTATCCATATCCATATCCAAATCCATATCCAAATCCATATCCATATCCATATCCATATCCATATCCATATCCATATCCATATCCATATCCATATCCATATCCATATCCATATCCATATCCATATCCATATCCATATCCATATCCATATCAATATCCATATCCATATCCATATCAATATCCATATCCATATCCATATCCATATCCATATCCATATCCGTATCCATATCCATATCCAAATCCATATCCAAATCCATATCCATATCCATATCCATATCCATATCCATATGCATATCCATATCCATATCCATATTCAAATCCATATCCATATCCATATCCATATCCATATCCATATCCATATCCATATCCATATCCATATCCATATCCATATCCATATCCATATCCATATCAATATCCATATCCATATCCATATCAATATCCATATCCATATCCATATCCATATCCATATCCATATTCATATCCATATCCATATCCATATCAATATCCATATCCATATCCGTATCCATATCCATATCCAAATCCATATCCAAATCCATATCATATCCATATCCATATCCATATCCATATCCATATCCATATCCATATCCATATCCGTATCCATATCCATATCCAAATCCATATCCAAATCCATATCCATATCCATATCCATATCCATATCCATATCCATATCCATATCCATATCCATATCCATATCCATATCCATATCCATATCAATATCCATATCAATATCCATATCCATATCCATATCCATATCCATATCCATATTCAAATCCATATCCATATCCATATCCATATCCATATCCATATCCATATCCATATCCATATCCATATCCATATCCATATCAATATCCATATCCATATCCATATCAATATCCATATCCATATCCATATCAATACCAATATCCATATCCATATCCATATCCATATCAATATCCATATCCATATCTATATGCATATCCATATCCATATCCATATCCATATCCATATCCATATCCATATCCATATCCATATCCATATCCATATCCATATCCATATTCATATCCATATCCATATCCATATCCATATCCATATCCATATCCATATCAATATCCATATCCATATCCATATGCATATCCATATCCATATCCATATTCAAATCCATATCCATATCCATATCCATATCCATATCCATATCCATATCCATATCCATATCCATATCCATATCCATATCCATATCCATATCAATATCCATATCCATATCCATATCAATATCCATATCCATATCCATATCCATATCCATATCCATATTCATATCCATATCCATATCCATATCAATATCCATATCCATATCCGTATCCATATCCATATCCAAATCCATATCCAAATCCATATCATATCCATATCCATATCCATATCCATATCCATATCCATATCCATATCCGTATCCATATCCATATCCAAATCCATATCCAAATCCATATCCATATCCATATCCATATCCATATCCATATCCATATCCATATCCATATCCATATCCATATCCATATCCATATCAATATCCATATCAATATCCATATCCATATCCATATCCATATCCATATTCAAATCCATATCCATATCCATATCCATATCCATATCCATATCCATATTCAAATCCATATCCATATCCATATCCATATCCATATCCATATCCATATCCATATCCATATCCATATCCATATCCATATCCATATCAATATCCATATCCATATCCATATCAATATCCATATCCATATCCATATCAATACCAATATCCATATCCATATCCATATCCATATCCATATGCATATCCATATCCATATCCATATTCAAATCCATATCCATATCCATATCCATATCCATATCCATATCCATATCCATATCCATATCCATATCCATATCCATATCCATATCCATATCCATATCAATATCCATATCCATATCCATATCAATATCCATATCCATATCCATATCCATATCCATATCCATATTCATATCCATATCCATATCCATATCAATATCCATATCCATATCCATATCCAAATCCATATCCATATCCATATCCATGTCCATATCCATATACTACATATGCTATTAAAGTACATAGATAACATAATATAGATTACATTAATTTATTAATCTACGAGTATAGATTAAAAGTTCCCTAAAACAATTTCGAACTTATTCCACCGAAATCATTTCATTCGATGCGATTAATTATTTTTCGATATTTTTCAGCTTATAAGATTTTTTTCTCGGCGAGCAGTTTTTGGAATTTTTTTTTGTTTATTTTTTAGTAGCTTTAAACCAAGGATTTTAGGTGTTACGCCTGTTCAATAATATCTTCCTTCGTCCGAAGTGGATTTATAGGTAAGTGGGAGAGAAAGAGCAATCAAGTAAAGTAAGCGTGGTAATTAGAGTGGCGGAAAGTCGTGGAAATATGTGTTTTTCTCATCCATCATCTACAAATTTGGAGTCTTAAGATATTTATTTTCTCATATTTGAGATATGAGAAAGGCTAAAGCGTTAGACGGGAAGTTTGTTAAAAAATTCATTTCTGCCAATGTATCTTATTGAAATTAGTTCATAATTTTTAGTTTGTAGTGAAATAAATATTTTTGACGAATCGTCATATAATACAGGCGACAAAGTCCACATAACAGCCATTCCATTTTGAACGTATCACTCATACGGGTTGACCACCTTCGATGTTGCTCAAACTTTCAGAATTGAATCTTCTCATGAAATAAAAACACTAATTTGAGAAAAAAAAATTTTACATTTTTTCCAAGTTCTTACGTAACATTCAAATTTCGTCAAAATTGGAGAAAAAGTGAAATTGCCTTACTCTTAAAAAATCATATATTCAACAAAACTAACTCGATTTTTACGATTGAGAAATTTTCGAAAAAATAATAAAAAGTTGTTTTTTATAAAAATATTAAAAAAACAAATTACTTTTTTAAGTTTCATGGTCAAATTTTTGAAGTCATAAAAATCCTATTTTCCCCACTTTAAAAACTGAAAAAAAAAATATTTTCAGAAAGTTTATTTTATAACCTTTATTATTATAAAATAAATAATATTATTATAATATTATAATATTATTATATTATAATTTATTTAATATTTTTTAAACGACCACCTACCAAACTACTTCCATACAACCATACTATGTACATTAGACTGTACATCAAAAAAAAAGTGCGCCGTATACCAGCGAATATGACGCATTTTTTGCAGGACAATTACCAAAAAAAATTTACTTTTGACCGAACGTAGTGATTGCGAATTGATATATTTCTTCATATCTCTGGTGTTTACAGTAGGATTTTAAAGTTTGGTACATGTTCATATGGCGCAAAATACAATGACCTTCAATATACCCGTGAAATATTTTTTCTGTAGGATGGAAAATTTGTATTATTGGAGTTATTAAAACTTTAAAATACACAAAAACAAAAAATGGCTTCAAATCCCTTTTTAATATAACCCTTCAGAAGAAATTAAAACAATTTTCAATCTTTGGCCAACTATTTCCAAGCAAAATGCTTTTTATATCATAATGCTTATTGCATAAGGGATATATTCACTATGTCACTCCGTTTGTAACACTCATAAGGAGGTGGTAGGTATAGAATAGTGTGGTAGGTATAGAAACATACCGATGACTTAATAAAGGGTCCGCCATCTAACTTTTTTTTTTCAACTAGTGCTTATTTCGTGAATGGTAACACTTAGCACATGTCTGATTTGACAGATAATTAGTTTTATCCTTCCGCTGAACGAATATGGTTGTGTATACGCTTGAACAACGCTGGGAAATATTGCGTCATTACTTTGAAAATCCGATGCCGATTTTGCCAAAAAAATCATCTTTGATGAAGCTCATTTTGATCTTGCCGGGTATGTAAACAAGCAAAATTGTCGCATTTGGGGCACAGAAAACCCGCACGCATACATTGAAAAGCCGATGCACCTAAAACGAGTCACTGTTTGGTGCCGATTTTGGTCCAGAGGCGTAATTGGGCCATTTTTCTTCGAAAATGAGCAAGGAGTGGCCGTTACAGTCAATGGCCATCGTTATCGGGCCATGTTCACAAAAATTGAAGAGGAGAATATTGGCAACATTTGGTTTCAACAGGACGGCGCTACGTGCCACACAGCCTAACACAAAAAAAGCTACACTCTTTTTTTTATAGCATTTTCAAAAAAAAAAAAGTTATTTGGCAGACCCTTTATATTTATAAAAGGTGTAACTAGTTTTTTTTTTTTTTTTGGTACTTTACAGGAGAAGAAAAGAACTGAATAAAATCTGAAAAACTCTGGATATAAGAACTTTTTTAATGCAGTTTTTATTTAAAATAAAAATAAAAACAAAGTAAAGGGTCTACCAGAATATATTAAAAACGCAATTTCGAAAAAAACGAGTTATGCCTTTTCTATATTAAGTCATCGATATATTGGTGATGAGCATCACTATCTGAATCGATTTAGTGATGTCCGTCTGTTTGTCCGCCTATTTGTCCGTCTTCTTGACCGTCTGTTTGTCCATCTGTTTGTCCATCTGTTTGTCTGTCTGTTCTGTCTGTCCAGCCGTAATTTAAAATTTGATATTTAAGCTTATTTTTAAATATGTTAACACAAGTGTGGGAGTATTTAAACCTAGCCAGGCAGAATATATTCCTTTCAAGTTTTTTTTAATTTTTCCCGATTTGATTTCTTATTTGTCATAACGCTTGATTACTTTAAAATAGCTTTGGAAATAATAAAAGTCAAAGAAACAGTTTTAGGCTTTCTGCGTTAAATTTTCCAAATTTTTTTCTCATTCAAAGAGATGTATTTAAAAGATTAAAATTTGACCAAATTTTTTTATTGAATAATACCTTAAAATTTCCACAAAATTTTCTTAACTCTCAACAGCAAACAAAATTTCAAGTTATAACTCTACAAAAAAAAAAAAAAATAATAAAAAAACTTTTTAACAATGAAATAATATCTGAGACCAAATATCTGTCTAATATATAAAAATATTATTTATATTCTATTTAACTTTATAGTTTATGGTTCTTCATTTGATTTATGCCTCCGGTTGGGAATGAGACACTGAAAAAGAATGTTGCTTTTAATGTCAGGTTAAAAACAAAGACTGCTCCACTTTTTTTCTTCAAAATGCTTCAATATCAATTCCTGGAAACTGAAACATTTGAAATATCAAGGAAAAAAGGCGATATCCTTAAAAAAACCATAAATCTTTGCGTGCAAAAAGTACGTAAATAAAAGGAAAACTTCAAAAATTACTCTTGGGAATATATGTCTAAAGGTATATTCAATAAAATATATATAAATTTTGAAAGGATTTTAATTTATGGGTTGGCTGACTATTGATTGTGGAAGTTTAACGTTGTGAATGTTGCGAATGTTGTTGCCTTGGCTCGCCTGACGATGAACATTTACTTTGGGCAGTTTTTTTGGCATTTAGCCTTGCGACGCAACTAAACGCATTTTGAATATTTGTTTTATTCTATCTTAGTTTCTTTATATATATTCTTCGCTTTGCAGTTTATGTTGGAGCAAAATTAATTCGTTACGTCTGTCGATTTTTGGCAGACAAAATTGGCTGCAAGTCATAAAAGAGCGGAAATATCTAAGGAAGAAACAAACAGCAGAAAAACATAAATTTTAAATCTTAATCGAGGGGCGGGAAGTTTTAGAAAAAGAAACATGTAAGTTATAAACGGTATATTAAAAAGAAGTATAGGTTTTGTTATGACGTTATGACGTTATGACGTGATAACGTGCAGGTATAAAAAAAGGTGCAAAATTGATTATTACAAAATGCATCGGCATTGCATGGAATTGTTACTCCTTGAGTGTAGATTCTATGACGAAATAGATGTAGATGTCGGGACGAAGCTTCAAACTGCCTGAACAACGAACCTTCTGTTCCATAGAATTATATCTCACTATGCATTGTCTTTGTGGTTGATAAAATATTATAATTAGGGTATTCACAAGGTCTCATAAAGTCAAATCTCTTAAGTTGAAAACATAAAAACTTACAACTAGTATGAACAACCTCTCATAACTTATTGTGCTATTTCAACTCTACATCAGCTGATGCAAAACATATTAAAATAAATATTTGTTATCACAATGCCAAAAGGAAAGCGAAAAAGACAAAATAATAGCCGGTTTGTACAAAAATCATATTTTGGACGTTATTGAATACGACACTCAATAAACATAGCTTTTGGGGTTGTAATATTTTAGTACTATTTTTATATGGAAGGCAACAACTACATTTTTAAACTAGTGTAAAATTGTATTACATTATGATAATATGACATGATAGCACACCTTGTGAATACCCTAAATATTTTGTCTAATGACGAAAATAGACAAAAAGTCCATGCAGTTATGAGGCCACGGACTAAGCCGCTACAAGTTTGAAAATGCATGAATCATGCAACGGCGTTGCATATTTCATCAGTAAGGTTATCATATCATCCTTACTTATTTAGTAAGGTTATAAAACAAAAATGGAGGACATATAAATAAAATAAAAATTATGACGAGTCAGGTTGCGGAGATAGTATCTTATTGTTGCATGGAATTATTACTTACTGAGTAAAATTGCCAGGAAAACTTCTATTTTATGACAGTATTTGATCTCATAACGAAAATAAAAAAGGTTTGAAGCCAGGGAGGTAACCGGTTAATTAAGCAGAAATGCAACAACACTCAAAACAGTTGTTTGGACTTATAACTCCGTGACTATTGGCGTTACGGTTAATTTTATGGAATGACAGTAAAGTTGGGATTTTGAACAAAAAAAAACAAAAAAGATACAGTAGTTTTGACTATGTCGTAACACAAGACGTAGAATTATTCAATTCGCTTTTGATGACATCTTTTTTAAAAAATATTTAGCAAAGTATTTATTACATACACCTGAGCATATGACCTTTAAGAGAGTGCCGGAGAGGGTTAATATGTATGACCGACCCCCCCCCCCCCTTACTTTTGCAAAAGGAACATTTTTTTCTTGGATACCTATTCCCTCCGACCACTCCTTAGGGCTCCCATACACATTTTATGGTTTTGTCGATAAAACCTGAAACTGTCGATAAATAGGTAGCAAACTTAAGCAAACAAAAACATCAAATGTTGGCTTTATATTTCATGTAATTGTGTAAAATTAATATAAGTGAATAACATGAATTTTTTTCCCAGTGAGGATCAAGCAGACCAACAAGTGCTAACATCAACATTGTACGATCAGTACTTTAGGCACACTAAAGGCTCAAATTGTGATATAAATACCGACGCCTGATCACTATCAACGACCCTTCTTACGTCCGAGAATGACGTATTCTACGTCAAAAAAAAAAACAATAAAAAAAGACTTCTCAGCGAACCCTTAAAAGCAACCTATATGCATCAAATGCAATAGTAAAAATAAAAATTAAAATAAAATAATAATGTAGGGACAAGTATAAGGACAAAGATCTGGAAAATAATTAGAACAAGAAATTGAAGACTAATGAGGGAAATGATTTAGACAAATAATGGGACCAGGGGTAAGACGAGGATTATGACAAAGATTTCGACAAAGACTAGAGCATGAAATTAGATAAGGATTATAACAACAATTCAGACAAGTGTTTGGAAAGGGAATACGAAACGGATTGGGATAAGAATAAGGACAAATATTTAGACACACCTAAAACAATATTAAGGACAACATTGGATAGAGAATAAAAAAAATAAAAATAGGACAAGGAATCGAGCAGGGGTTTGGCAAGCTAAGGACATGATTTGGAGAAAAAGATTGGTAAAAGAAATGGGACAGGGACTAGCAAAGAGATTCGAATCAGGATAAGGTGTAGAATTTGGGCATGGATTAGATCAAGAGTTTCGACAAAAAATATGTCAATTTTTAGGACAAATATAAGATACTAGCGATACCCGGCGTGCGTTGCTGCACCCGGCAAGTATATTGGAAATAATAAGTAAATTAAAAACTTTTTTTAGTCCCTTAGTCTGACACCACGCTCATGTTCCACTGCCCGTTACAGTTTCCCAGTAGCAGAACATCATTCCCAGGTGACAATTCCATTATGAGTTTCAATGTCCTGTGATTTAAGCTTCCATAGCTATTCTGTAAGGAGAATCGGGCCACACCCCCTTTTCCAATGCACAAACCAGTTTTCCAGTAGAAAGACTTTGGCAATTAGTAACTCCATACTGAGTTTTATTGTCATGCGAAGTTTAGTTCCAAAACTATTTCATATCAAAAATTTGACTTGTGTGGTCGAAGCCATAACCCCTTTTCCTATGACCGTACCAGTTCTCTTGTTTATTTATAAAAAAACTTATTGAATCACACAATGTCAATTCTATAAAGTAAAAAGTCAGCCGTTTGTTCCTTTTGTTCATTTATAAATTACAGGAAAACCATCGTTAAAACATGTGTAGAAAAGTTGCATGCAGCGAAACAAATAAACATACTTAAATACATACATACATACATCAAGTCGGATTGATTTTCATTCTCATCAAAAAAATCGTCAACATGCTAAAGGTGGTCAGTGAATCCCCTTTTAACAAAACTGTGTTAGATTAATTCACCACATCAAAACTAATTTGAACATATTAGAATGTACTTCGGTCCAATTAGCTTTAAGCGCAGCAAAGTATGTATGTATATGTATTTGTTTGTTTGTTTTGTTGTTTTGTGCTTCCTGAGAACAAAAAGAGTATAGTAGAGAGCAACATGCAGTTTATTGAGGCTCTCGCAGCACAAACGCATGAAAAGCTAACGATCAAGCAATGCATGGCATTGTGGATGATTTTTTAAAGAACTTAACACTTTAATTAAAGATACTTATTATTGAAATTTCGTAAAGAAAATAACCAATGAACCTTTTGCAGCACAAATGTGATATTTTAAAACTTATTTCAAAAAAATCGGACCAGTACTTTTGGGGTTTTGCGGACACAAAAAATGTTCACTTTCATTTTATATAATAGTATAGATATAGATATAGATATAGATATAGATATAGATATAGATATAGATATAGATATAGATATAGATATAGATATAGATATAGATATAGATATAGATATAGATATAGATATAGATATAGATATAGATATAGATATAGATATAGATATAGATATAGATATAGATATAGATATAGATATAGATATAGATATAGATATAGATATAGATATAGATATAGATATAGATATAGATATAGATATAGATATAGATATAGATATAGATATAGATAGAGATAGAGATAGAGATATAGATATAGATATAGATAGATATACTTTGGGAATTAAATAAAGTAAAGGCATAGGAATGAAGACAAAGATAAAGATACGTAGTCACGACAAAAGCTACTACGGGTGTGTCGATACACGGGTCTGACGATACAACCAACTTTTTTTAATGAAACGAACAATTGCTTAGAAATCTCATAAATTTAAATTGAATAATAAAGCAGGCTCATGGTGATTCTGTATTAAAAAAGATATATCTTTCAAATGGTTCTTAACTAGGGTTAGCCTGCAGACCGTAATACTGTTTTCGAAATTTTCGGTCACTCTTTAGATTAATTGGGCTCTATTTTGGCGATCACAACTTTGATGTTCGATATGAGAGTAGTTAGCATAAAGCTTACTCCAAACAAAACTGCAAAGGAAGAAGTTTTATTGTGTTAAACCACAAGAGGTAGCCAATTGCCGTTCCCAAATAGTAAAATAACATGACCACAGGAGCTCGTGCGCAATAAATTGAGTGTTACGCGAATTGTATGGCACATAACACCAACAGGACGGACGTAGATATCGTCTGTGTTCGTATACTTCATCTACGACCACAAAAAATTGTTTATCATGTCTCTGTAGCGGTCTTGTTACTGACTGTAACGGCTCTTCCGTTATTATTTTCGAAAAAGTATGTTCCTATGACGTCTCCGGTCTAAAATTCGCACTAAACAGTTACTGGTTGTTAGCGCATTTTCATCTACTGAATCATTCGAGGGTTTTAGATCTCCAAATGCAAGAATTTTGTTAGAAAACACGATTTTTTTGGAAATATCACCATTACCATTCATGTTTTCTCCGTCCTAAGACTAATCAGAGAACTTAGGGCGGTGCTGGTGATCCGTCTACGGTCAGTTGTACCATGTTCGTTTACAGAGTGAAATCTTTCGTCAATATTCGGAGAAGTGCGGACATGGAGAGGTTAAGTGATGACGAATTAAAGTGCTTGGATCGTTTTCAACACTTTCCTTCACAGCGTCGATATTTTCAGTCGAACTTCTGCGGCGAAGTCGTTGTGTTGTCTTTATATCTTGCATAGGACCATTCTCATGCAATTTTTTGATAATGTTGCGCACACACGTCTCAGAAGGCACATGATTAAAAGGAAAATTTGGTGAATTTTTGTGCAGTAACAAAGCTGTGTCGGTTAAAGTCGTTTTTCATAATAAAATTCGAGGAATCCTATTCTTTCCTTTACCGTCTAGCATTTCATGGTGTATTTCCGCGTTTATCAATGACAAATATCAACATATGACAACTGTCAAGCAACCAGCAGTTAAATAATACGCCCTTGCAATCCTACACCTCTTGATACACCCTTTACATTCTTCAGTAATCTTCAGATAATCTTCAGATATCTTCAGTAACAATGATGATTCAGTTTATATCAACAAGTAATAGCACAGGGTTTTTCACTTAGGCTCATAGAGATCTTTATAATTCATAATAAAAATTTCGAAAACATTAAATAAGCCAGAACACAAACCTTTTATTGCCTTTTATCTTGCACATTCATGTGAATAGGCTACAAAAGCTACATAAAAAGCGAATTATTATAAAGCCAAAAAATATATTATTTTATTTCGACAACATGAATAAAATTTTAATATCTAATTTTACACGAATTTATAGCGGATTCATTTTGTTTTAAGAATAAAAAAAAAAATGTATATTTGCTAATGTAGATAAACAAACATAAAAACAAACCAAAGCAATGACAATAAAAACAATTCTATTCGCACACAGCTGCGACCAAAAAAATGCTGAATATTTTATAAAATGGATTTAAAATAAATTGGAAATTTTTGAAATAGTCGTCTGTCAATTTTTATTATTTCCATATTCACATTTTTTTGTTTTTTTTTTTTTTTTTTTGTTAATAGCTGCATTTGGCGGAATATATTGGCAATGGAACGTGTAAATAGCTGAAAAGTTCACAAATTGTGCGTTTCAATGCATTAAATTTTTTATGCATTAAATGCAGCAATAATAAAAATACACAAAATTGCATAAATTCCAAATATGGCAAAAGATCCAACATGAAAATCAATTTAGAAACAGCGTGTATTTTTTTGTTAATCGCAATTGCAGTTGTTTTTATACGGTTTTTCACACATGCAATTTTAAAATTTCATGCATTTCAAATGTTATGAGTTTAGTTTTGAATTGAAATTGGGTCAATTTTATATATAAATTAGTTGTTATTGAAATGCATTTATTATGGCATTGTTTTTTTGATAATACATATTTTTCAATCATTATGTTATACTGTCACTAAACATAGATTTAAAACAAAAATATTTTTTTAAAAAACATTTGTTTTAAACACTTCCAGCCACACTGGTGCTTTTCATCGCCCAATGCCTTAAAAAAAACCTATTTTTTCAAATCAAAAACTTTTTATGCATACTCCTTACGCCACCTGGGTGTTCACAACTTAACTAGCTTTACTCTCAAGCAATTTAGAAGGTCAGGAATGTGTTAGGGTGTCGTTAAAATTTGTTTAAAAAAGACTGGTGCTCTCATATACCCCACGTGTGGCTTAGTGTATATTTTTAGAGATAACTGAAATATTTAATTTTAATGAATTTAATTATTTTTTTATTGTTTAAAAGTATGTATGAATATAAATTGATAAATTACAATAAAAAATGTATTTTTGTGTACAAATTTATAAGTTTAGTGTCTAACTGTGAATTTGAAATTGACTGAATTTGACTATTTTACTATTTTTTTTTTTTAAATATATTATTAAATTACTTAAAAAAGCTCAAGCCTGTGTTAGATAACACGGGCGCATAGGTCAGACGTAGAATACGTTAGTCATTAACAGACTTATTCAATAGATTTCCTTAAACAACCTTTAAACGCTTGTTTAGTTACGCACTGTTTAAGCCTTTACGCAGCTTCTATGCAACCTTGCTAACATTGTTATTCATAAACATTTTTTCATTTTCTGCTTATGATTGTAAGGTTTGTGTCTGAACTATAGAAAATCTCTACAAAAATTAAGAATTCCTATGGATTTACAATGACCGCCGCATAAAAAAAGGCAGCAAAGGGCGCATATGGAGCATGTCTTTGATATTAAAAGAAAAGACAAACAAAAATCATGGTTGTATTTATCATGGTTGTCGTTCGCTACTTGGTCATTATACTTCTTCTCTTTCTCACACTGGTTCTGTGATGAACACATAGATAATCGTACTGCTCTTACACATTATGTTATAATACATAAAATACAAAGCATATGAAAATTAATACAACATTTGAAGGAGTTAAATTTTGATTTACTTATAGAATCAAAAAAATTATATGTAGCAATATGATTATTTAAATACAAATCAAAAGAAGACATATTAAATATGTTACGACCATACTTGAATTTTCTTCAATGCATGCATAAAGTATTAAAAACTTATAATGAAAGTGACAAACATTTTCTCAACATTTTGTGCTCCAGATCAACACCCCTCTATAACGTATTCTACGTTAAAAAATATTTCCAGGTCAACTGAATGAGTTTATTTGAATGTTATTGGTAAAAAAATTTTTTTTTTCGTTTTTTGAAAAAGTGGGTGCTGTTTTTTGGCAGAATAAATATGTTTTTTGTAACTAACGCTATGACTAATATTTTGTCTTTGTAGCAACGTATTTGATACCTTCAAACATGAATTTTTTAGGTCTTAAATTAAAAACTTTAGACCAAAGACCAAGACCAAAAATAGTAACCATGTAAAGTTTTAAGCTTATATATTCAAAATTCGGGATTTTACAACGATCTTTTGACGTGGGGCGATGACATAGCCCCATGTGGCTCTATGTTACTGGAGTGAGGGTGTGGCTCCAAGGGTTAAATAAAACATAAGAAATGTTTCATATATATTTGGAAATAAAAAAAAGCAGATTGGGTTCCTGTCGAAAAAATTAACCAGAGCTTCTATTATCCTAACGAATTTGACCTTAAAGTCCAATTGAAGCAAATGTTGAGAAAACTAAAAAAGAAAAATTTGGAAAAAATTTAAAAAAATAAAAATGAAATATTTGCTCATTCCACATTTATTTAAAAAAGGAAATATTAATACACATCTTTTAATTTTAAAAGCATTCTAAAACTAAATTTTTTAGTTTTTTAGCTAACTTTTTTTGGCAAAAAAAAAAAAAAATAAATAACTGGCCATTTCAGCTCTTGAAAGGACTTTGACCTAGCTTCTTATGATCAATTGTGTTGTGCGTGTTATTAAGTTTGTACACAATTGACGGAGAACCGGACCTACATGCTTAACGCCGACTCCGAACGGCGATGAACGATGAATGTTCTCGTTCTCAAGAAGCTTTACATGGCATTTTGATTACTCTCTGAGGTTTGCCATTGTCTGCAGAGAGGTGGCGACCGTACAGAAAAATTATTTTAATTCAAATAATTTTCTGTCGCTGCTGGGGTTCGAACCTGGGTTTCCAAATTTCGTTGACATAGCGGCCACGCACTTTAACCAACTACGCCACGGACGCCACGTTTGCATAGTGTTATTAAAAAAGCTTGATTTTCATCTTCATAGTCCAAATTTTCAGATTCTTGGGCATACTGGGAGACACATAATTATTATAGAAGGGCATATTGAAACCTTCGGCATTTAGAAATGATCCATTTGATTCTGTCTTTCTGCCTAACTTACTTTATAATCTAGTAAATCCTGATTAGTAACCGATATCACTTTAAACTTTTTTGAACATTTTGACAGTCTTTTGGTAAATAAATACGTTCTACTCGTTGCTTTTGTTTTTCAAGCACGCCAAAAGAGCGATCGTATGGCAAGAAACTATGTCCCGGTTCTGGCAAGTGATGTTCTCCTATAAGGCTTATATCGAGTATTTTTTTCTTTGTGGAGGTATAGAATTTCCTAGAGGGATAAATGTCCAAACAGTGTCAAAGTTAACACATGAGTTTGACATTTATGTTCAATATACTTTTTCAAATTATCATGCAAAGACTTACAACGGAACAATGTTTTCAAACCGTGGAAATTTATTTCCAAAATTTGCGTTCTGTGCGGTAAACCTACAGCATATTCGTCCATTTGAGCAGGTTATACGTAATACGATAAATCGATGAATGTCAACGTTTACTCTTATGGTTAATATATATTGATGAGCTTGTACTCATACAAGAATGATAAAAACAAGATTACGCGATCCGCATATGAGAGAGAGAGAGAGAGAGAGGGGATGACGCCACCCAGCGCTTTTGTTTACATAAGCTGCATGCATTTTCTTTAGGGTCCAAGCCTATATATATTTTTTTTTTTTTTTAAATATGTAAATGGACCTCCTAAGCCTATTGGTGGAATAAAATTTTGTCGATTTTGAATGGTTTAGGATATAGAAATCGTGAAAGTTTGAAAAATGTATATTTTTTCGTTTACGAAAATGTTTATTTTTTTATTGAAAACAATAAAAAATTGTTTATTATTTTTTTATATAGAAGAGTAGTTCTTTTTACTTTACTTTTCCGCAAGAATTTATTTTCACTTTCGCCAATTTGACTAAGTGACCTCACAGTTGTATTCGTTTTTTTATGCATAAGCGCTGCGTGACGTAGTACAGTCAATTGAGAAAGAGAGCATTAGATAATGGGACAGCGGAACGCATAATCTTGTTTCAATAATTTCTGGTACTCTTACACTGAAAAAAAAATGTTTTAAAATTGACGACAATTGTTATTAATTTGACGATATTTGTGTTTAAAAAATAGCTTGCAACAAATTTCGTCAAAGTAAGAGCATATGTATTTAAAAATTTTGAAAAATATATGCAAAAAAGTCAAATTAACAACACATTTTGTGAGCACATTGTGTTTAATTTTAAGCTAACATTTTTTTTTCAGTGTAGAGTATTGCTTATAGAAGCCATAGCCGCTATAGGGATGAGTGTGACTTAGGACCCAAATTAATCAATTCGACGCCGTTTTCAACAACTAGACCATTGTCCGTCCACTACGCGGAAGATTTTGAGAAATGACCTTGGCCTGCACACGTATAAAATCCAACTGGTGCAGGAATTGATACCATCAGATCGTTCGGTGAATGGGATGAAAATCAATTGAAAGTTGAACCGCATTTCTACCGTCAAACAATATTCAGAGGTAAGGCATATTTATGTACTTAACGGGTACATAAATAAGCAAAATTTAGAGTGAGAACAGCCCTGAACAGACTCTCCAGGCTCCCTTACATCCAGAAAAATTTACTGTCTGGTGTGATATGGATGCCGAAGGCATCATTGGTCCATACTTTTTCAAAACTGACGATGGAGCTAACGTTACCGTCTGGTGAGCGCTACAAGCAAATGATTTCCAACTTTTTGGGTTCCCTACGTCAATATCCATCGTCTTAGTAGGTAATGGATCCAGCAGGATAGTGCAACAAGCCAGAAACCATTAGTTTATTGGGATGAACTTTTAGTGATTGAATCATGTTAAGAAATGGGCCTGTCAATTAGCCTGCTAAATCATGTGATATGATTTCGTTAGACTACTTTTTGTGGGGATACGTCAAGTCGCTGACCTATGCTGATAAGCCAGCTACGACTGACTAGTTGAAAATCACCATTCGACGCGACCCAATTTCATTTTGAAAGCAACATTAGGGAGATAAAGCCGGCTATATTGGAAAAACACATGATGACATGATGGTCTTCAGTAAACGTAGTCGCGGTGGCCATATGCCCGTTATTGTATTCAAACACTAAATGTCATAAAATTTTGCTAACTAATAAAGCCATAATATTGGTCATTTCATTAATTTTTCTGTGTTTTATTTGAAATAAAAGTTCTATACTTCCAAAAAAAAGACCCGTTATTTGAATATTCTAAAAATTCAAGAACATTAACACAGAGTTAAAAAGTTTACCAAAAAGTTAATTTCTAAGTAACCATCGCTGCTCATTTTTTATGTCACAAGCATCTATCTTACTCCACTTCCATATTTACATTGTTTATTCGAAAATTGTTCCCGCTTCGATATAATTCTATGATACAGAGTCTTCCAAAGTCATTAACACCGAGAAGTCTGCACTTTATACCCTTAGATAACGGAGTTTCATGACACACATAGACTTTGTTCACCCATCAACACTTTTTTATAAAATGTTATTGCATTTCTACAATAGTCGCAGAGGCTTAGATTTCTCAACTGAAGATAGTAGTTTTTTTTAATGAAGTCAAGCTAATCAGCTGCTGGGCGGTAACCAGCAGAAGCGGGTAATGAACGCGCTGCTGTTGCATCAATTAAACACTGCAACATTATCAGCAAGAGAAACAACAGCAACAAGTTGCTGTCTTGCTTTTAATATATCAATTAAATGTTGTTTAAATTCTCTTTTTTTTTTTTAATGTAGCACTAAAAGCTTTTTTAAAAGCAATATTTAATAATTAATAAGAAATGCTACTTGGCGCGCGTAAGAAATGCACTTAAATTCACTAACGGAGGCTGTGCTGCCGCATTTGACGCAAGTAAAGCATTAAATAATTATAAAAAGACTTGCCGGACTTCTTAAGCTATAGTTTTGAGCTTCTAAAATTTTTCTTTCATAAAGCAGTCAAGAAGGAATTGAGTAGATAATATGTAAGTAGCTAAAGTAAGTATATTTACTCTTAACTAACTACTTTCTAATTACCATAGTTGCCATCATAATAAAGAAAACTTCTTCTGTCAAAAGTCAGTTAATTGAACGACATGCTTTTTATGACGCCAATGTTTGAACCTACAATAGATTCCCAAAATTTTCATTCATACAAAGTGTACCACATGTGAACATAAAAAAAAACCCATAAAAATTTTTTACGATGCTTTATATTGGAAATAAATAAGTGCCATGTATAGAAAAAAATCGATCAATATTTTTCGACATTCGATATTCAAAAGACTTGGGGGAGCGATACAGACGCAAAATGGGCTTATGTTATCGTTAGCAGCGAAATAAATTTTATATTTATTTAATATTTTTTATATACAATGGCAACAACGTATAATCGCACAAGTTTTTATGTGTGAGAAAACATTAAAAAATGTTTAACCGACTACTTCCAACATAGTTTTTGTTTCAACATTTTCATGAAACTGTTAAATTACGATATTATGTGTTGTTTGATAGAAAATTGGACTAAAAGGCCAATACATCTGTTAATTGAATTAATGTTCAATAAATAATACACAGTTCTTATCTTACAGCTTAAAATAATAAATGTAGGTGTAAAACTTTTTTAGGAAGACTTACCATAGATAGAGAAAGGATTTAAGGACGAAAATGTATGCCCTTATTACTCGACGGCCTCGGTCGTCAAGTAGGAAGCATGTTCGCCTGCCGTCCCAGAGGTTCCAGTTTCTTTGGAAACTTTGACACTTTATCAAAATGGTATGAGCAAAATTTATCGTTGAATACTCTCGGTTTGTGGCGTCCGTGGCGTAGTTGGTTAAAGTGCGTGGCCGCTATGTCAAAGAACTTTGGAGACCCAGGTTCGAACCCCAGCAGCGACAGAAAATTATTTGAATTAAAATAATTTTTCTGTACGGCCGCCACCTCTCTGCAGACAATGGCAAACCTCAGAGAGTAACCAAATTGCCATGTAAAGCTTCTTGAGAACGAGAACATTCCGTTCATCACCGTTCGGAGTCGGCGTTAAACATGTAGGTCCGGTTCTCGGTCAATTGTGTACAAACTTAATAACACGCACAACACAATTGATCATAAGAAGTTAGGTCAAAGTCCTTTCAAGGGCTGAAATGGCCAGTTATTTAGTTATTTTATTTATTACTCTCGGTTTGTTATAGTTCTCGTTAAGTTTTTGTAATGAAAATGATATAGCCTAGATGTTTAGCCAAGGTGATTGCATTATTTTGGTATTAAATTAGAGCAGTAATATCCAACTATTGACTCAATTAAAAGCGTTTTAATGCATAACCTTTGTAAATGTATGTTTATTTATATTAAACTAGCGATACCCGGCGCGTTGCTGCACCCGCCAAGTATATTGGAAATAATAAGTAAATTCAAAACTTTTATTAGTCCCTTAGTCTAACCCCACGCTCATGTTCCACTGCCCGTTACAGTTTCCCAGTAGCAGAACATCACTCCCAGGTGGCAAATCCATTATGAGTTTCAATGTACTGTGATTTTAGCTTGCATAGCTATTCTGTATAGAGAACCGGGCCACACCTCCTTTTCCAATGCACATACCAGTTCTCCAGTAGAAAGACTTTGGCAATTAGTAACTCCATACTGAGTTTTATTTCACGCTACCGATCAAGCAATGTATGGCATTCTGGATGATTTTTCAAAAAACTTAACACTTTAAATAAAGATTCTTAATATTGAAATTTCGTAAAAAAAATACCCAATGATCCTTTTGTAGCACAAATGTGATATTTTAAAAAATATTTCATAAAAATCGGACCAGTACTTTTGGAGTTCTGCGGCAACAAAAAATGTTCACTTTCATTTTATATAATACTTTCATTTTATACAATAGTATAGATGTAATGTAATATACATGTATATATGAATATTTATTAATTTAACTTTGATAGCTCAACAAAGCTTTTTGTTGAAAACTTGAACACTATGTTCGGCAGATTAAGCAAGCACGCTAATATAAATTGTCGAAGTCACAATGTATAAATTACAAAATACTTCGTTAATTTATCATCCAAATCAAAACCGGTAAGTTAATATGTAAAACTTAGGTGTTTTGCCCAAAAACTTAGGAGGCTGAAAATTGCCAAAGCCATCGTATAAATTATGCTAGGTTTTTTATTAATTTTACAAAAGCTTTTCTCTCGGTGTAGTTTAATGCCGACTCCGAACGGCTAATGTGCATGTTATGTTCTCAAGAAGCTTTAAATAGCATTATTTTACTCTGTGAGGTTTGCCATTGTCTGCAGAGAGGTGACGGGCGAACAGAAAAATTAATTCAATTGAAAAAACTCTCTGTGTCAGATGGAATTGGACCAGGGTTCTCTGGCGTATGGGGCATGCACTCTACCCACTGCGCCACGGCTGCCATATAGTTATACATAAATAAATTTAAGAGAAAACACGAGGGCAATTTGTGAAGTCAGTCACTTTTCAAGCATTATTTTGACGTGACGAAGTTATGTTTTACCGCGCAGGTTTCCAAAAAAGTTGAAAAATGCATTTCTTCAAAATTCATCGCCGTTGCATTGAATTGTTACTCGCTGAGTATAAAAGCTTTAATTAAAAAAATGGTACGACCGTAAAGGTAAATTCTTTGACTTCATTATAAAAATTCAAAACGTCATCGGGACGAGGTGGAAGCTGCTTAAGCAACGCAACTGAAAATTTGTTACATGGAATTATTACTCGCTGAGTATTAGTAACAGGATTAAAAATATGATACACCAATAAAGGCCTGTGTTAAGCCCTCACAACAAACTTAGACAAAAAATTTCTGATGTCATGGAGACACAGAGAGAGACTCTCAAAAATCGACAATGCAATATTCAAGCAACGGCGTTGCATTGAATTTTTACTCGGTGAGTATATAAGCTACGATAAATGTTTGAAAAGAAAAATGGAGGATTTATACTTGGCCTTACGACAAAAAAAAAACATCTGAAAGGTCTTCGTCAGGTCGTGAAGATAGCAGCTTATGTAATAGAAACGTAATATCGTTGCAACGAATTATTACTCACTCAGGAGACGTGCTACTGTAAATTCTGTTCTACCACAGCATAGATGTGTTATTACGCCTCACAACTAAAATACAAAAGAAATTCTGATCATCATGATTTTAGGGTGGCAACCACATAATGCAGTAAAAATGCTACAAAAAACGTTGCATGGAATTTTAACTCTGTGACTACTGCCGTAACGGTAAATTTTAAGTAACAAAAATGAAGGTGAGGTCTTCAGGCACATGATTAACATAAAAAAAATTTACAGCATCATCCGGCCCCTCAGGGAACCGCCTAATGTGACGCATACTATGCATCACTTTTGCTGGATTAAGTGCATGCAGCTAAGGCAAAGGAAAAACTAAAAAATGCAAAGGCAACAACAACAACAACAAAGCAACCCAAACTTTTTCCCAAACTCGACCGTAAGCGGGACTCGACCATGTTTACACAAAAATTAATCTGAAGACTTGAAATTATGCTCATAAGCTTTGATTCTAATTTATTCGAAATTTTGCCTTAATTTGAAATTTTTCAAAATCGAATACTACACGCAAAGAAAAAAAAAGTTTATTGCCAGTTTGACGCAAACGAATTTCGTTTGTCATGCTTGGGATCGTTATTTGCAAACGTTTCAACAGTTGTCAGTTGCGAGAAACGTGTCATTTAGTTGCAGGTAATAAATTTCGTTTGTCATATACGCGAATGATTTTGAAATTGCAGCAATTGAAAAATTTGTTTTTCCCAACTGAAACTTCGTTCGCTTTTCCCTTCATTGTATACACACAACGCTTATAGTTCAGAGTTACTTTTTGGACAAATTGCAACGCGTGGACGGAGATAGCACCAGATGTGCGATGAGTACAATCCATAAGAAGACGGACGGACATAGAAGAAAAGACAATTAATGTAATATATAATATATAATAATGACCGAAATAGCTTGCGGTATACATAAAGGTTTGTACATATACATATATACAAGATATATTTTTAAGTTGACAACTCGTTTTCAACTATATTCGTTTGTGGCAAATACATCTCGCAAACGAAGTGTATTTGGCGAATTTTTCAGTTGTGGTGAACGAAAAATTTCTATACTAGTAAGGACAAGATTTAGGACAAAATTTGGGAAAAGAAGTGGGACAAGGAGATTAGGTAAGAGATTCGAACAAGGGTAAGGTGAGAAATTTGGGCATAAATTAAATCAAGAGTTTGAATGAAGTTACGGATCAAAGAAAGGAAAGGAAAGGGATAAGGAAAAGGACAAGGAAAGATACGTTGGATCAAGAAAATTAAAGAAAAGGGGCAAGAAAAAGAACAAGGATAAACACACCCAATAAACAATAAACACACCCAATAAACAAAACCTACGGGTGTGTCCATTATACAGCCAATTTTTTTATTTCTTTAAAATTTAGTTAATTTAACCCCTTCACTTCACGTGAAACGCTCTTATAAATAAAGCAGCCAATTTTTATAAGTAATTCAAAATAAAAACTCACTCCAAATCTTCATTCAATTAGAGCCACATTTTATGGAGAAAAACCATACAAAACAATTCTTGAATAAAATCCACCACCAAAAACTGGATCTCTAAAATCTATGCCTCATTTTCAACTTTGATTTTATTTTAGTTTTCATTATCGTGCATTATCTGCTAGCATTTAATTTAATGAAAATTAAAAATAAATCAACAGCTTTTTTCAATTTGGTCAGCTTTGAAGTGTGTATAGCTCATGAAATCATCTTGACTTATAGCGCTTTTTTTTTAATACTTAATTACTTAACAGCCGCTTCTGAAGTTTAGCTTCTTTAAGTTTTTTACATAAGTATTTTAAGTTCGTCAAGCCAATCCCCCCCCCCCCTCCCCCCAACCCTCTATGCCTCTAATGCTACAAACAACCGAAATCTCGACTTGCCTCATAAAGAACTAAAACGCTATCGTTACAGAGATTGACTCTGCGATACCAAGGAATAAAAGGTAGGCGAAAAAGAGATGAGAAGAGAAAATAAGAAAAATTTATAAAAAATTTAAATTAGTCAGAATGACTGAAAAATAAAATAAAATAACGCATTAAATTACGAAATTAATTCAAGCACAAATGGTTTTCCACACCAAACCAAAAGAAAATAAATGAAAAAAAAGAAAAAATGGACCAAAAAATAAAAAAAAAAATGAAGAAAACATTGAAAAGAATCATTTTTTGTTGTATCTTGTATCGCTTGTTGTATCTTTATTCACCTGTGCATCTGAACTAAGCACTTTGCATCTGCTGGAACGTGATTTTTTTTTTGTCTTTTGTACTACTTCGGCTGCCAATGGATACAACAATTAAGGCTAAAGCAGCGAAGAGAAGCGTAGGGAAAAATCCTCTGTTTTTTTTTTCTTGTTCGAAATCGTTTGAAGTTTGGTGCCATCTTCATTTGTGGTTGTTGTTGTTGTTGTTGTTATATTTGTGGGGTAAACAGCTTTTCAATAAAATCAACAACAATAACAATGACAGCAACAACAACAACAACAACAACACTATGCAACATTATAATAAAGGCAATTTTCTCTAAAAGCTACCAAAATTTTCAATCGACCGAGTTTAAAAAAAAACTTGAAATTGGTTGTCGTGAAAATAAAAAAAAAAAAGTAAATAAATAACAAATTGATATTTATTCCATTGATGCTGTATGTCACAAGATGTCACTGGACTTGAGACCAAAGATAAATGCTTAGATATGAAATGTCAGTGCAGAGGCGTTGTGATAAAAATAATTAGCATAAAACACAAAATTTACCGAATTATAATATTTATTGAAAGGTTTATCTTTCAAAAATATTTCGGTAGAATAAAAGTACAAGAAGAAATAAATTTTCATAAATGAAGAATTTTTATTTTTATAAAACACTCATTATGAACTTTTTACTGTTAATGATTCATTAAAATAGTTTTATGGATGATTTCAAGCGTTTCTTCTGCATTAAATTCTAAAGCAATATTTAAAATTTTGTCTTAAAGCGTCATTCCTTTAATTGAGCAATAAAATTTCATCCATCTTTAACCGATCTTACACATCATTTGTATATCTATGTGTTAGCCGGACCACACAGTCTGCTTTTCAGTATATCTATAAAAATTTAAATCTGAGCCGAATCATCTTATGCCGAAGATAATCACAAATATTAAATCTTTTTGAAGCTCAGATACCACATAAATCTCAAAAAAATACTATCCAAAGACATCTATTTTCTTTTTGATAGATTATAAAAATGACTTAAAACCTTTTGTTTGAAAGAATTTTATCGACTAACGCACATTTACTACGGTTTTTTAATTAACTATAAAGTTTAAAAAGACGATTAAGTCAGGTAACGCTAAGAAGTATTAGAGGGTTTTTCATTTCCAAATCATGAAATAGCTTTTGAAATTTTTTTACAAATTTTACTATTCGTGTGTATATACAATGGCTCTTATGTTAGCAGTCATTAAAATTCGCCAAAAATGAAATGGTCTCATTAATGATCTCGAATTTTGAAGTTATTATCTTTGCCTTCTTCAATGACGGCGGCATTTCCTAATTATTTGTATTTGTGATTGTTTATTAACCTTCGAATTGATAACAATTCGGAACGATTATGAGTTGTAGATAGAACAGCTTATACACCTTAATGACTTTTCTGGCAACAGTCAGACAAGATTTGATAATTATTAAAAAATTTTGTAAAAAATTTAAAATTCTTTCAAATTCCATTATATCTTGAAGCCTCATTTATTTAACGCAGTCTCTTATGAAGTATGAAATGACTGAAAAACTAGTAACTTATAGATTCTCACAAAACTTTGGTTTAAATATATGCGCTTATTGCGTTGTTTACAGAGCTTTTAAAATAGAATTTCAGCAAAAATAATGGAATTAATTATTATTTTTTACAGCTTTCGGCGTGCATTATCTCAACAAGAGTACATCTAAGACGCGTTTCATATTTCCATAACAGTGGTGCTCACTACATGGTATCCCATAGGCCGCGGGCACGTGTATTGTTGAGCTTTGCACACGAAGTAGCAATCGGCTCGCTGTGTTTGTACCAGTGATCTGCAACGAGTCACGTTTCTGTGATTTGTAGTGATTCATTCAAAACCGAGAAGCAGTGCGTACACATCAAACAACAACCAGAACTACTACTCGAAGCACTCTTGCTGCAGAAAGTAACACATAGTTCAATGTTTGATTCGTCAATCGAACGTTAGAGTGCAACCAAATACTCATCAACATCAAACCTATTGTTATGAATCATACCAAGTACTCATATCTCAAGTAAAAGTCCCATAGCTCATTAGGAATACTTGCATATTTTTCTATGTTCTTGTCGCTGTTAGAAGAGTTTAAGGGTAACACAAAATTGTTGTTAATGCTTTTGACGTGACGAAGTTACGTTGTACTGCTCTAGTTTCCAAAAAAGTTGAAAAATTAATTTTTTAAAAATTCATCTGCGTTTCATTGAATTGTTACTCGCTGGGTATAAGAGCTATGATTAAAAAAATAGTATGACCATAAAGGTTAATTCTTTGAGTATATTAAAAAAACAAAAAAAAATTTAATACGGCACAGGGCCGTAGTGGGAGCTGCGTAAGCAACGCAACTGAAAATTTGTTACATGAAATTATTACTCGCTGAGTATAAGTGCTAGGATTAAAAATACGATACGCCAATAAAGGCCTACTGGAAGCCCTCACAACAAAATTAGACAAAAATTTCTGGCATCATGGGGACCCTGAGAGAGCCGCTCAAAGATCGATAACGCAACATTCATGCAGCGGCGTTGCATTGAATTTTTACTCAATGAGTATATAACCTACGATAAAAGTTTAAAAAGGAAAATAAAGTTTTTATACATGGCTATACGACAAAAATAAAAAAAATATTCCGGCGTCGTCAGGTCGTGAATATAGCAGCTTATGTAACAGAAATGTAATATCGTTGCATGGAATTATTACTCACTCAGGAGGAGTGCTACAGTAAATTTTGTTTTACGACAGCAGGGATGTGCTATTACGCTTCACAACTAAATTACAAAAAAAATTTTGTTGTCATGATTTCAGGGTTGCAATCACATAATGCAGTAAAAAATGCTACAGCCATGAAAAAACGTTGCATGGATTTTTAACTCTGTGACTACTGGTGCAACGGTAAATTTTAAGGAACGAAAACAAAGGTGAGGTCTTCGGGCATATGACCAAAATAAAAAAAAATATGACGTGTCACAAACCCTCAGGAAACCGCCTAATGTGACGCATATGCATCACTTTTGCTGGATTAATTGAAATCAGAGCACAACCCACC